>WBNA01000243.1:1106431-1154372 GCA_013398345.1 Nothocercus nigrocapillus | reverse complement strand
AAAAAAAAAAAAAAAGAAAAAAAGCTGAAGTTCTTGCACAGAAAAAAATAAAAAACTTAGCAAGGGGAAAAAACTAACATCTGACTTGTCTTAGATCTATCTTCTGAAGGTAATCAGCTCAGCTGTGGTTTCTGATTTTCTTTGCATAACAACTGTGCATGTTTTTCAAAATTGCATTCATACTGTGCTTGAGAAGAAGAAGGTTCTCCTTACTCTCATTTTACTTCCAAGACTAAACAAACACTGTTTAAATGAGATTAAACAAACACTGAAGCAAATCTTTATTCAACTATCAGTTAAAAAGATGCCACCAGTTCTTTATCATTATTAATTTGAAAACTCTTTCTATAATCCTGCTGTTTTTAAAAATTTCCCTTAGGATCATGCCACAGAAACTGATTCCTAACCGAAATCCTCCCCATCTGAAATGCATATAAACAGAATAAATGCTATTCTTCAACTGCCTCATCATTCTGCTGACATTGGCTTTGATTTTCATGCAGGGCGGGTCAAGAAAAGCATCTTTCTTACTCCTTTCATAATATTGAAGCTATGCACCTAAGCTATCATGCTATATCAGTGACTTAGTGAGGAAAGTGGATTTCATGAAATTTAGTTGTGTGGATAGTTCTCCAGATAAAAATTTCTGATGAAGCACACTATGACACTGTGCCACTGCACAATACATGGCGCAGGCTATGCAACTTGCACAGAAAGTTCACCACAAATCTGGAATGACATATATTTATATATTGTCATGATTAAATTAAAGTTTGAATATTGCAGTTTCCTTTTTTTTCTCCTAAAAAAAATGCCTCTTTAGAGTTCTACTTTTCCCTTTCACATTCTTCCTT
Organism: Nothocercus nigrocapillus; assembly: GCA_013398345.1. Classification (NCBI taxonomy): domain Eukaryota; kingdom Metazoa; phylum Chordata; class Aves; order Tinamiformes; family Tinamidae; genus Nothocercus; species Nothocercus nigrocapillus. The sequence continues at coordinate 1,153,518 of WBNA01000243.1, read as the reverse complement.
TCAAATGAATGTATTTTTAAAGATGTGGCAAGTATAAAATCTGATGAAGGTTTCAACGGGATTCACAACCATTTGTTCCCGCTGCATGGACACTGAAGGCTGTTCATGTTAGGACAGAGGACCTTGGGAAGACTGGTCGAGACTGACCAGTTTACCACTGTTTGGTTATAGCATTTTTAGCAATGTGATTATAATCACATTCAGGGCTAAAGTAAGATGAAGGGCTTGTTGTGTGAGGCTCTGCATCAGCACTAATACCAAGAAATGTTGGTTTCTATTGACTTCAGGATTTTATCTCTGGTAATGCAGAAAGAATAAGCCACTCTCTCAAGGTCACACAGCACTTCAGGAGTCAAAGCTTAGCTATAAACTGGGTCTTCTAAATTTCTCTTTTACTGTCTTATCACCATATTGCATTTCCTGTTTTAATCTGTTAATTCAATAATCCCAAAATGCAAACAAAACAGGAGGTATTTTCTGCTTCTTTCTGCACATACTGCTGCTCCTCCTGCAGTGCTTGAATTGCTGTCACATAACATATAACATCCTCTGGTCTATTCTTCAGCTGCAGTCTCCTCTACATAAAAAAAAAAAGTTTTCCCTGAAAGTTTTCCTGAAAGGTATTCATTCATATGTCTTCTTGTCATCCAAAAAATGAAATGTTTTCAAGTGGTTTTGTCCATGATCCTGCAGAGCGCTGGAGCTGGGAGTGCAGATACAACATGAGAGAGAAGGATTACAATGTCGCTGGATGATTTAATATGAAGCAACTGATACATTTGTGTGATTATTAACATATACTATAAAGCTATTCAAAACATAACAGGTGTCTACAGTGTACAATAATCTGATCTGGACCTCTTATTTTATCCCATACCATCAATGCAGCATGGATTAGTCTACGCTTAAATTCAAGAAGTACTGTAAGCAACTCTTACCAGCACTGTTACGTGGATTAGCAACTCGACGTGATGGAAATTGTAGCAGCCTTTGGCAGTTTGCTTACTCTGTGCCACAACTTATTGACTTAGGTGAGGCACATGGGACCAGACCACGACCTGAGATCTAAAAGCCAAGCACATAGTGACAGCATCAACAAGTGATGTACACCGTTGCATAACCACCTATCATATAATCCATGCAGTGATTTGCCCTCTAATGGTCTCATAGAAGTGAATTGCACTGGAACACCAGAAAACAAGCAGTGATGCAAAATGAAAGTAATTGTTACTCAGGATAAAATTGCTTCAGAATGTGATTTTTCAAATGCCTGTTAGCTGTATAGTTTTTCCAGTTATCACAAACAAGGTTTGTAGGATCAGCTATTGTTAAGATTGCCCAACTCTTTCCATTTTAGGATCTAGTCTTCAACTGCTTATAACCTTGCCAAAATATAACGATTAGACTGATTTCTTCTAGGCTGCCTATCTGCCTTGTGCAATTTCTTAATACTTCAGTCAAATAGCTTAAGCTGTTTTCAAGACTAAGAATAGACAAAAATGATTTTTCCTTTGTTTCGTTTGAAAAAAAAATACTGTTTCACCACTGCTAGTACTTAGATTTGTTCATCTGAATTGATTTCAGTACTATTTCCGTACTAGCTCTACTAGGCCTGTAGACAAATCCTTATTGTGTTGAACAGAATCCAGTTATCTGCTACAGACTCAGGGATGAAACTGTGAGTCTGAAACAAGACAATAAAGCACTTTTTTATATCTTCCAGGATAGCTTTATTTTTTTTTTTTTTAATTAATTTTATGTTCAGGGTAGTTTAACCTGCCATAATGTATCAAGTACTGGATGGCAGTTTGTGCTAGACTTGAAAAATAGCTGTTATTTCATTTTAGTGGCCCATTTCAGGTAAGTAAGACAACCATTCAGAAAATGCACTGTATGCTTATAATTAAAGTAATTGGACCAGGTCATTGAATTAGGCTCTGTGCAAGGTAATATACTAAGGATGGCAAATTCCTCTGTTCTTCTAAAAGCAATTACTTGAGATCTTCAATCTTATGGCCTGATCTTAGAAAGGTTTTGTGCAACTTGCAGGGATGTGGCATAAGGTGATTTCAATGTCCCTTAAAGCACTTGGCCTCTTGAATATCTGGAAATGGTTTCTAGCTCAACTAGAGCAATCAGTCATTGAAAAGAAGTTTCCTAACTTTGCCATCAAGTCTTGGCAACCTCGAAACATTCTAGTTATTGGTTTGTTATTCATAGCTAAGGGGAAAGTTGTTCCTCCTGCTGTTCAGCTGTTGCTGGGTCAAAGGAGAGTTCTTTTTCAACAATTTTTCTCCTGAGGATAATGCTCTCATTATTGCTTAGAAAATGTATTATTTTACCATTATTGTCCCTAATTGCTCATACTCTTAGTATTATGTTGGGTATATTGTAACTGTCTTGCCACTAAGGAAAGTATGTTGAACAGAAAGCAACAAGGAATTCTGCCTCGGAGAGACGCAAAAATTGACTTTTAAAAATAGTATGATCAATTTAAAATTTTTTTTATTATTATTTTTATTTTAAATGCACAGAGATTACTTGTCATTAGCAGGGAATAAGATGATTAAAAACACCTTTTCTTTTTAGATCTCAGTGGAGAGCAGTGAACTTGCGAAGATAGATCTGGTCAACAGCAGGCTATGGGAGCAGAGAAATTGGAAAATTTTAGGATAATGCTTTTCATCTTCATGTGCTATAAACCAAAAAACTGCTAGACATGTCTTGGGATTCCTCAAAGCTGTTGACATCATCTTTGTAGTACTGAGTCACTTCTTCAGTATCAATTTTTAATAACTTCAGGTTACTGACAGAAGCATTCAGACTATCAGCATAGTCAGTACTCCACATATATGTTCAAGCAATCTGTCCAGTGAAGAGGTCACAGCTGAGCAGGTGTGTTTCAAAATCTGAATTTTAGGGATGTTTTCCTCTGAAGATTCCGCCCCAGGTCTTTTTTGATCTCAGCTTTTGGGTATACAACGGATATATTAATACTTCCCTAGGATGAAGAAATATGAAGATAGACATGTTTAAAGATTATGAGGGACTCGGTAGGCATACAGTAGGAATAAGCAAAAAAAATTGGTAGGATTCTTAGAGATTTTGAAGATTTTACTTCGGAACTTTTTTTTATTCAAAGGACCAATAAAGTACTGGATCCATTGCCCAACTGAGATGCTAACTCTAAATGTAAAGATGCTTAAAGTAGTATTTAGATGCTTGATTTCTGAGGGTGAGGGAGATCTGAATGCATTGCCTACATTTTCTTTCTTCATGTAAAGAACGGCCCAAATACCACAAACCTGGTTGCAAGTCCCCAGTCTGCTCTGCACATTGTCCAGAAGATCGAGCAAGGCTAAGGCTACATTGTGTGATCATATGTCTGTCTTGCCACTTTGCCTTCTTCCTTTCCTTTTATTTATGATCATAAAACTGATTTTAGATCACTTCAGATTTAAGGCTAGAGAACCTTTTTTAGTCCCTCATCTCTTAGAATCCTAAATTGTACTAATGGATGACTGTTGACAATCTGCTTCGTTTCTCTATGTTGTCCTTCTTCTTTCCCCATCTTGTTACCTATTCAAAAGCTAAAAGTCTATCTTCATTTTTGTGTTTACCTACTGTTGCATGTGGTGGGATATTGATTTTTATATTGTGCTTATGGTATTACTAATTCTTCCCTATTTTTTGAGATACATCTTTTTGGAAGGTTGTAATATAATGTGGAATAGTTAATAAGAAAAAGCAAGAAGAAAACCCTGTTTTTTTATCCCTTTGAAGCTCAGCTGGATGAGGAACAATTGTACGTATGAGACTGTATTATCAAAAGTAGAAAGAGGCTGAAGCAATGTCAACATTACCTTTCTTTTCAGAAATCTAATTCATCAGGTGACTGTGATTAATCTAAAATTAAAAAAAAAAACAGGAAAAATAGGCAAGAAGTTCTGTGGTATTCAGATCTGAAAAGAGGATTTGAGAGTTTGTGAGGTATGTTTATCTTCACAGTTGTTTTATGTACATGGAAAGAAGTATGAAAGAATGAAGACAAAAGTAGTATCATACATGTTCAGTGCAGAAAAATAAAACCAAGGTCAGAAAGTCAGAAGAGATACGAATTTCCTAGGTTGAATTTTTGCTATTATTATTTAGTAGAAGAAAAAAAAACATACCATTCTTTTTGACTGCCAAGAGTGGTTATATGTGATAATAAAATAATTATGGCTTTGGCTAAGTAGGGAAAATAGGCAAAGAGGACAAAATCATTGTATTCTGGCCAGTAGCTGTTACATAGCCTTAGAAAGTAAACTCTGCCCTCAGTGACTGTCATCTGGATCTCATTGAAGATAGCTAGGGGACTTTCCTATTATATATAACATATGCTAATAGATTTAGCATTGTTCTGTTAAATGAAGATTATGCACTTATGCAAGAGGAAAAATAAAGGTTCCTGACAATACAAGAAAGCTATAACAAAAAGCAAATAGACATCTTTTGTAGCTACAGCATTCTTATGATGACCACATAATTTATTTTATGTAATATTCTGATAGGTAGTAAGAGCAAATAGTAGATATCCCCCAAACTACACAAACTGCTTTGCAAAGCCATGTTGTTAAGTGGCTCCTAAAGCTGCCATCCCAACTTTGCATAGATTGTCATGTAAAGAGTCTAGGATACTAGTATCCCAAGTTCAGGTGGGAATTCCTGCTCCATAAGCACTTTTGAAGCCTATTGCCACACAGGATACCAACCTGGCCTTGGCTTCGCAAAGCAGTGACTCTCCTGAGCATGAAGACTGATTCTTAGCCTCACTTTAATCCACTTGCTGATAAGAAAGTAGAGCCTTTGGTCTCCCATCCTTATCTCAGTGATAATCAGTCTTGTTGTCTCCAATGGCTACTGTAATGTACCAAGAGAACCCTATTCAGAGCTGCATAGAATATGCTGTAGCAATCTCAATTTGGAGAGCACTCCAGAGAGAGTTAATTTGATTCAGTAAATGGGATTTGAGAGAAAATAGGCTGCAGATAATTAAAGAAGCATTGTGTAAGGAACTAATTAGTGTTGGATGGGGAAATGGAATCCCTTCTCCATCTCTAACCTCTTTGTATGCCTCACAACAGCAACATCTTAGTGCCTTCCACTATGGCAGTGAGGAACACTTCAGCTTTTTCCACATCTTAGCAGCTTTATTTATCTCTCCTGAATACAAAAGTATGGTGCAATGGTTTTCCTTCTAGGTGACACACCTACAATAGTGTTAAGAAATGTTAAGAAAAGTCAAAGAAAGGAATCTTCATGGCAGTTATCTTCCTCTTTCTCCCTCACCCTCAGAAATCAAGCATCTAAATACTACTTTAAGCACCTTTAAGTTTAGAGTTAACATCTCAGATTCCCTAATTAGCTATTATCTAATCCCTTAATTATTTAAAATCTCTCAGGCACCAAGTTTCTAGATGGCACTTTTAGGAGATCTTTTTCTCACCAACCAGGTGAATGCCTTCTCACTAGGCAGCTGAATACCTAGGTGATAGAATAATTTCCTCCAATGTAAGGAGAGACTGAGAGAGACACTCAGATTCTCTCTGCCTGTTATTAGTGTTTTCTCACCAGATGCAAGTCCTGACACTTGTGAGATAAGAGACACAAGTCCTCTAACTTAAGATGAAAGGAAATTGCAGCTTTTGTCTTCTGTTTCACAGTATTCTAATTAACAGGATATTGTTTCAGAAACACTGACCTCTGCATATAAATCTAGATAAGGTTCACAACTGCAAATCTTGCCTGACGGAGGGGCCTCCCTGCAACCAGAATTACTTTCTTCATCTCAGGAATGCCTAAAAAAAAGACTGGAAGAATGTCTTTCTTGTCATCAAGGGTGCCTCTGACCTAGAAACAAAACAAAAGGATCATCTTCAAGTTAGCTGTTTATTCAGGAAATGAAATCTATGTTTTTGGAAAAGACAGAAGGAATTAATAATAAGATCACAACAAGGTCTAATTTAATCACTCTCCAATTTGCTTTCTCTTCAGGGTCTGGGTCTTTACTTAAATCATATGCATTCATGACTTAAGAACTTTTTGGGTGCTTACAGCCTCGTTCTGCACAGCAAAGAGATACCAAGGTTATTGTCCATAGGAACCAGACAGATTAGTGCTGCCAAGCTGTGAATAAAATTTTGCAAAATACTGTGAAGCCTAAGGTCCTGCAGTACTCAAGGAGATACAACTTTGTAGGAACATCCTTGATTTTGTAATGTTTTCATTGCCATTTATTGATTTCTTGGAATCATAGACTTTAGCTGTCTGAGTTTCACGGATGTGGTTTGGTTTTGTTGAATCTCTGTACAAACAGAAGAGAGCTCAATATAAGATCACAACAGCATTCCTCGGAGACATAAAACAGTATATGAAATAGCTGTGTACTAAGATGGGTTCATTAATCTTTTTTCACCCCTAAGAAATTTTGGTTAGTTGTGAAAGTATTATGTAACTGGAGGGAGGAGTAAGTCTTCTGTTTGCTGAAATGTTGGGCTTCCACAGAAGAAGACCACATTCAAGTCACTTCTTTTTTCTTTCTTTTTTTTTTTGGCTGCCTTTCCCAGAATATGTTCAGTCTTTACCCCCCTTGCCATGCTTGGCACAGCACTTGTTTTAAAAAATGGCAAGGTAGACAGCCCTAACACAGAAAGATCACTATGTTTCTTCATATGCAGGTATGAAAAATCCCTTTGTCTACTTTCTCAGTAAATCCCAATGCCAGACTTTCATCTTCACTTTAAAACAAAAAATAAATCAGTCTGCTCCTTGCCATGGCTGACTTAAACATGGCTTATAAACCTGGTTTTCACAGTTATGAGAAATTTAGCTAGGGCATAAAGAATGACAGCTCCAATTAACTCAAATAGACAAAAACAGTTCTCTTGGTTATGGATACATAAAGTAGGGCAAAAGAAGACAGACAAAAACAAATTGGCAAGACAAGGTTACCTGTTAATTGGCTTACAGCAAGGTCTGGAACTCAAGTTTTTCTCTCCTGTGGCTGTTTTGTAGTAGATTCTTCCTGGGTAGAACTGAATCTTGACCTACTGGAAAGAGTACATTTCCAGGAGTCTTGCCCCTCAGCCTCTCCTGTTTTCCAACACGAAAAGACAGCTCTGGAGAAATGGAGCCTAGATTCTCAGGTCTAGCAGCTCTTCAAAAACTGTTCAGCTAAATCCTTTAATAAGGAAATTTGGTGTGTGCCTAACTCTTCAGAGATACCTTGAGATACATATCTCCTGCTGAAGTCCACTGGAATGGATGGTACTCCTTCCCATGCTCTTGGTGAATAGCACATGGCAGAAATGGGCACTTTCTGGAAGCATCATTGATCTCTCTCTATGGTTACACATTTTTCCACAACAATGTGGTTTTGCCGAAGTCAGCAGAATTTCAGTGGCAGAACAGTGGTGTAAGAGTGTAAAATCAAGCTGTGAGCCCTTACATGCATTCACGTGAACCTGCTTGTCCCCTTCCCAGCTTTACCTCCCTCTGCTCTTCTTTGCTGCATTCAAATAAGGACAGAATTTCTTCTAATAACTGTATCTTTCTCCCCTCTTGTTCTTAAAATCTTTATGATTTTTTTTCCTATTTGCGCACCCACTTAAATATCAAACACACAAACAGTAGCTGCAATTTGCTGTGCAGTGTTTGTGGCGGATGGAGCAAAAACTCCAGTTATATCAAGCTAATCTGCCAAGAAACAGCCACTACTAACAGTGTTGGGGCATGAGGGAGTTATGCAGATTATAGATGTAGTTGGATAATGCTGGGCTACAGAAGACACTCTCACTTCTCAGATTGTTTGCTGCAGCTGATGCTGGACTTGACAAAGCAATGTCACAGAGATGGCACTTAGGCTCAAAGCAGTGGTCTCTCCTCTGTAGACCACAGGCATGGATTTACAAGGCACAGCAAGTTGCTTTAGCCTCCTCAGTACTTCATTGCCTAGTACCTGACTCCTGCATGGCTTGTGGCATAGTTTTGTGACAAGTTTCCTTTCCTTCATTTGATATCATGAGTGTGCAAGGTGTCACAATTTGTAATTTGCCCTGGAATAGCAGCAAAATTTTACGAGCCTCCTGTGTGAGTCTTTATGCTTTTGCAACAATAGCTCTGTTTTCCAGGTCACTTATCATGAAGGGCAGAGAAGAACAGAGAGCAGATAAGAACCTCATGAAGTTCAACAACGGCAAGAGCAGAGTCCTGCACCATGGGAGAAATAACCCCAGGCACCAGGAACAGATTAGGAGTTGACCTGCTGGAAAGACTGCTGGGGGCAGTTCTGGGCTCCCCAGCACAAGAGCGATGTGGAGCTTCTAGAGACAGTCCAGAGTAGAGTGACAAAGATGATTAAGGGACTCGAGCATCTATCTTATGAGGAAAGACTAAGTGAGCTGGGCCGCTGGTTTAGACTAGAGAAGAGAAGATTGAGAGGGGATCTGATTAATATGTACAAGTACCTGAGGGGAGAATGGAGCGAGGATGGGGCCAAGCTCTTCTTGGTGGTGGCCAGTGACAGGACAAGGGGTTTTGGGTACAAATTGAAACTCAGGAAGGACCATCTCCATGTGAGGAAGAACTTCTTTGCTGTGAGGGTGCCAGAGCCCTAGCACAGGCTGCCCAGAGAGGCTGTGCAGGCTCCTTCTCTGGAGATCTTCCAGACCCGCCTGGCTGCCACCCTGTGCCCCGTGCTCTGGGTGTCCCTGCTGGAGCAGGGGGGCTGGACGCTAGAGGTCCCTTCCAACCTTAACCATCCTGTGATTCTGTGATTCTGTCATCTCACGTGTAGATAATCTGAGCATGAAACACTTCCAGGAAGCAGCATGATGTCATAGTGAAATGAGATAGGTGGGATAGGGTTGGAGAGCAAGATTTTGAGAACTTGCTACCACACTCAGAGCACAGGCCCCTATTTGCCATGATATCAGACTGCCACTAAAGTTCCAGGGAGTTTTGAGCATGCAAGTCTGCACTGAATAATCAATTTTTATTGCTTTATCATTGATTATGTGAAGACAGTCAAATCTCAGCTTTTAGCATTGCCACAGTCATTAGGAAGAGTTATTGTTATTCTGACACGAGTGCTAAATGGGATAGGAATGACTGTTTTCCACTTTCCTCCAAAGCATCATATTGCGGAACTTCACAGTGGAGTTATTCACCTGCTCAAATTGAAGAATGTGCTTAAATTTGATATTGTAGTAAGTGCAAACCTAGGTCTCTACCACTGAAATGAAGCGAAATAGTGAACAAGAAATAAATGTAAATGAAGCTTAAGGCATCAAAATTTTACAGATACACTTCAAGGTCCTGAAATACGTACAGATTTCTCACATGAGATCAAAGGGGAAAAGACGTGAAACTCTCCCTTCCCATACCATTTATTAATTAAAAATTTCAATTTGCCCTGAAACTAAATGGTAAATTTTATCCACATAGCAATATCCTGCTCAAGTTCTTCAAATCTGTACACACAAAAAAATACCAAACTCCAATGAAATAAATGCTACATACAAGTGAAACCCTGCAGCTCCTCCTTTTTTCCCCTAAGTACTTATTTTCTGCATACAAAGTATTTTACCATAATTTTGTCTTCTCTACCAGCAGCACCCATTTTACTCCCAGTAGCTTATTTTTGTGTGGAAGGCATAACTAGTTTGATAAAGCTATGCCATCTCCTGCTTTCACGCTGGGCTTAACAAGTCACCAAGCACAAGGTCTGAGCACCAGCCAGCAGTGTTCGGTCCAAGTCTTTAGGTCCTCTTAGGTGACAGTGCTCTTGGATACGGGATGGCATGGGCAGAGGTCCATCCTCGAGGTGAAGCACAGAGAGCTGCTCACGTTCTGTGGGCTGCAATGGGCTGCACTCTGCATCTGTCAGGTGGGATGAGCCTTGCTGAGTGGATTAGTGCCATCAATAGGATAGGAATTTCTCCCGAAGGTCGTTCAAAGTCCAGAGCTGGTATAGAGGTATAGGATGCTGAAAGAAGTGATGATAAAGCTGTAGGATTGTGCACATCTGCTGTTAATCACACAACCCATGTGCACCATGATACAAAACTACAGAACTACAGAAAAGATCATGTGTTCTGTGCAGCTTTTTAACTGCAAATCAAGGAACTGTGAAGTTTGCTAGCTGTAATTGCTGAGCTTCCTCAGCTGCTGTGGTTGTTTTACTGACCAGAAGGCAGAGAATGAGGGCACTTACAAATGTTTGGAAGAATTTAGCAGCTGAAGGAATCATTTTTATAAGGTATATTTAACATTTCATACCTAATTGGACAAAGAAGAAAATGCATGGCAGATATCTGCTTTGCACACTGTACTCAGCTAAGGAAGGGGAAAAAAGATGATTCCATGGCGGAATCTTCAAAATTATGAATAACTCAGTAAAAAGCAACCTGGGGACTGCATTTTTAGTGTATTGAAGGGAGGTCGGCACACACCTCCTGCATTCCATAAAGTCCATAGTCTGAAGCTGTATACTGGCTAATAAAAAACAATACTAAAACACTATTAACAAGTTAACGATGCTCCAGAATTCTCCATTTACAACTGACTCTGAAAATCACTGAGTCAGAAAGAACTGCTTAAAATTATCACAAGCATAGGACAAACTATGGGAAAAAAGACAAGCATTTCAAGTTCCAGGGAAGTGTGTTCAGGTAATGGTATGTGGAACCATACTTATCTTAGTGTTTTTTTGTTTGTTTGTTTGCTTTTGGTTTTGTTTTCCATTGCGTTTCTGAAAGAGCCAGACATTTTTATCAAGAGTACTCTTTTATACAGAACACTGAATTTCCTTCCTCCCTATCACCACATCTTATTCATGGGATTCTCAGGTGATGGAAATGCACTTATTTATCTAATATTACTTTGTCCTTAACTTTATTCTTTGCCTTTATTCCTTGGTTAAGTTCAGCTAGTTGAGACTGTCATTTTTTACCTCAGTAGTGTGCATAAACAATGAATAGACTCTTGTGTCCAGATATTTTTACAAGAGAAAAAAAAAATGCACAAAAACAAGAAGAGTTTTTTAAATTTCAAAATGAAGTTGTTTTCATTAAAATCTCTAATGTTACCGTTCAGAATCTGATTTTCAAATCCCAGACCACTAGTGCTAGGGAAAAAACTTTCAAAATCGACCCTTTGAAAAGAAGTCTCAGTGAAAAACAATCGCACCAGCTCTATGTGTGAAAGCTCAGTATATCTATTTTTAAAAGCAATTGCTATGGCCTGCATTTGGCAAGTGTTCAGGTGGCCTAAGGAGCTGACAGTATGAATGTGTGATGGCAGAGTCCACTTATCATTAGTTATGGGCTAATTACTCCCTTGTCATAAGTAAACAAGCAGTAAGAAGCAGCTGGTCAAACAAATTTCAAAAGGGAGTTGGGTGGAGATCAATGTGTTTATAGGATGATTCTTGTGATAAGGTGAAGAACAGAGAAACTGAAGTAGCCTGGAGGATGGAGAGTCTTGCCTTGTCTCAGACATGCACTCCATGGGATGGCTTCCAGAAGGGGATATGAGTCTGGGTCAAAACTAGTGTTACTGTTGTGGATGCTAGAAGCAGCAAATGTCCTGTTAAAGCCAAGCTAAACTGTTAAGCTTGCATTAGTGACTAACTGTGCCTAACATTATTGTGTGTGAGAAAACTAGTGGCTAGATCTTGAGGCCTTTGCCCAAGTTAGATCTTATCCTTTATATAAACCAGAACTATGGATGAACTCCTCAGTTCATCTGGGAAATGAATAAATGGTGTAAGCAACAGGTCTTATTTCTGTCTATTCAGGGTCACAATTTATATTTTAATTCTTTCTTTCCTTTTGCTGATTTTGAACCTAACGCATTGGATTCTTTACTTTCAAGCGGCACAGCCTGAGCAGCTCTGTCCCTCCATGCGTAATGACATTTTAGAAAAGTCATGACCTGCTCTCATGTATTCCTCCTGCGGTACTTGTGTTCAGTCCAAGCAGATTTTTTGCATACTCTATTTGCCCTCCCCTTTTCTTATGTGTGCAGCACTGAAGACTGCATTGCAGTCAAACAAAATCCGCTCATATTACTTCCATGCCTCTTTATATAACAAAATTTTGATATGTTCAACTGCTGTTTTATTTGCTTTTTGAATTCCTAAAGCCTGTCTGGTTGCAGTCTGATGCTCATCTCGATCACATTGACCTATTAGCTTTTGATCGCGGTTAAAAGCTAATCAGTAGGTGGGCCTGTGGTGTGCACAGAGTTAATGCAGGAGGTGTAGAATGCATGGAAAGGAAGTCATAAATCTTTGCTGCGGATTGCTTTATTCCTTGGCACAGAGCCAGCGAAGAGCATTATCTCTGAACACTAATACGTTCCAGGTCATTTAAGGATGCAGTAGATGACAGTGATGTGTTGGCTGAGATGTGGATTAGATATCCTAATAAGACTCTTTGATGTCTAACTTCTCTGAAATAACAAAAGCTCTAACAACCTAATGTGTGACTTAGAAATACCCTCTGACTGTGGAGCCCCATGGGTTTGGAGAAGTAGATCCTGGGATTAATCTGATCCTGGTGCTGTCACAGATTGCAGTGTTCTAGGGAGTAGAGCTGGACTTAGCAGCAAAAACCCAAATGCCGCCTACTGCCAGCTGCCCGAAGGGGCAACGTGCTCTCTCTGCTATGCCACCTGGCATGATGTGGGGAGACTGCTGCAAGGCGAAAGCTGAATGTTGCTTGAGTGCATTTGGACATAGCTCCAGGGACACTCAAAAGCAAACATCCATGTGAGCAAGGACTCAGAAAATTCTCTACAGGCTGGGGCAATACTCAGTGTGTTATATCCAGACTGTCAGATAATCCAAAACATAACCCTGAGGAGGGAAGCAGGAGAGTTACTAGTGGCATCATCATCTCCGTAGTGGTAGTACTCAAATTTGATGCTAAGGAGTTCACAGTTAGGAACTGCAGGTTTCCCAGTTAATATATTTCAACTGTGTCAACTTGGTCTGGACCATACAACAGTTCAGCAGGAATATTTCAACCTGCACCAAGGAAACTGCATGACAGTGAGTCTCCTTTTGCTTCTCACTGGATTTAATACACATTATGTATGTTTAGAATGTCTTACTCTTTTGTGGGTTAAACAAGCAGCTAAACATTGATCTGTGGCATTACATCTAAATTAGATCTAAACCTTTCTTACCAACAACTTGCTCCTTGTGTTGAGGATGTATCTGAGCCACTCTGCTTTTTCTTTTTGAAATGAAAAAAGAAATCTAAAATGATATAATTTTCTCTACAGCCAGGCTTAGGCCATGAAGGTAAAAATTGACATCGAAACTCCTTCAGTAGAGAAGAACAGCTATGTTAAAGCACTAGGAACCTCTTTTCTTGTTTTGTAATAGATGTGTTTCCCAATAACGTCAAATGGAAGAAGCTCACATCTGCAGGGGCTGAGGTCAGGGGATTTCTTTGCAGGGGTGCAGCTCCCCAGTGTGCAATTAAAACCCTGAAAGAAATCTACCTAAACAAACAATAGTGCTGTTATGGCAAGAGTTGCCAGATGGTGCTTGGTCATGCAGGTTTACAAGTTGTTTTTTGTTTTTTAACATATAAGCAAACTTTCTTTGAAGTTCTGCCGTCCTAAGTGGGTCTATGCAGAGGGAAACAGATAGCAGGAGACTGATTTCTGTTTTATTCTCCTTGTATGTATTCAATTACTGGGGAAGAAAATAGCTACCTTACATGTGAGCTGAGAGTTCCCAAAAGGGAGTGGGGGCAGGGATTGGGTCTGTAGTGCTTGTCTTCCCAGGTGGATATAGGGCCTGCCCATAGATTAACATGCTCAGCGGAGCTGTGCGGTGTGACGCTCCACATCACTCCTTTCCCCTTTGTTCTCAGGGATTGGTGTGGGTCTTTGGCATCTGGTTCTGCTCAGATGCCTCTCTCAAGAAATGCTTCCTACTCCGTAAGTGGCTCTGCTTGGAAAGGAATTCCAACTTGAAAGAAACGGTCAAAATGTTGAATTCACAGCTATGATCTATTGGCTTTCTAACCAAAGTGTATGGCATTCAACCAAAGTCAAGCCTTGGTACTTTGAGGTGCCCTGTGTCTGTTTGTTAGGATGGTACTTGAGGGTCTCTCTTTTCCTGCTCCAGGGTGAAGTTTTAAATACAGGATCAGTTTGGGATTCACCTTCCCCCCATCTTAGTTTGCTTTCCTGGGAAATTTCACCACATCTCCTTTTTTTTTTACATTTTTTATCTTTACTTTTTTTTTCTTCTCATCTTTGCAAAATATCAGAATTAATAGTGGAATAGAAATTCTGAATTTTGATTTGCTCTCCTTAGGAAAAGCTGATATATTTATGTAGGGCTTTTGGTAACCAGATCAGGCTGTCTCTGCTGTTCAGATGAAGAAGGTAAACCACCATTAGATTAAGGGACTTCTTTTGACTCACAACTAACACAATGACAAAACTGAGAATAGCAGCCTAATCCCTTGACTTTCCATCAGTAGCCATTTTCAGGGAAAACAGCCTGATTTTCTTTCAGAGATCACACAGTTAGAGATTGTGTCAAAATCTTTCTCAATTTGAGAAGATTAACATACTTCTAGAGGGCTAAATCTTGGTTAATCTCATACTTTTTGCTTACGGAAAAAAATTAAAAGGTCATACTATTAGATTGCTTTGGATTGTTTTAAGGGATTTGTGATATCCAGATGTACACAGAAACAAGGGCTGGAGATGTAAGTGGGCTGCACAGTGTTTGCTGCTAACCCTTTGATAAATGGCATCCATACAGCACATCTTTTATACTAAGCTCAGAACTGTCACTGATCATAACTGAGCTATTATATAAACACAGCTGTGGTAAAATATTTGGGACAAATGTTCGACATGATGGTGAAGTATATGGCGATCATGTGCTCTCACCTCATTAAACTACTGTTCTGTGATCAGCTCCATCTGCCTGTCACGATGGTGTTTCCTATCACAAGCACTTCGTTTTTAAGCTGTGTTTTTCTGATGCAGCTGTGCAGATTCAAACCGTATATGGTCAATTCACAAAACTCTTCCCCACTGACCTGTTGCAGTTCATACAGAGATGACTGCTGGTTTTATGAAACACGAAAAAGGAAATTATTCATCACGTGGTCTCATCGTTTGTCCTAATCTAGTCAGGGCTTCAGACCAGTGAGGATGTGAAGCAGCTTCTGGGGCTCAAAGATGCCATTAGATTTGAAGGAGATGCCTCTTGCCTTTACCATTCAGCTGTGCTTAGGTTGCACAGCATCCAAGCTATGCTTAGATGCTACTATACTCAGAGGATATCCCCAAATTTACTTGTTTTTAAATTGTGGTTTTCCATTAGCGATGAAACATTTGTTAGCCTGTTTACATCATCAATAAATATAGAACAGCATGTCTTTCCTTCTTATCAATGGATGAAAGATAAAAGAGCAAATAAGAACAAGAGAAAGGAAATAAGCAGGAAATAAGCAATCCTATTCAAAGAGATACCTAATATCTCAGATGGTGATCAGAGATGAATTGACAAGACTTTGCTCCCTTTGCAAGGGGCCAAACAGCTACGGTCAGCGTCTCTTGCATGGATAGTGTTGCTTGGCTGATGCTCCCTGTGCTATTTCTTCTGTTGGTGTCTGCAATGTGGCTGATGCATAAGTGATAGCTGGATACAGGCATCTTGCAGGGATCAGAACTTCCTGCTGGACCTCATCGGGCTTCAAAGCTCAGCAGGATGGAGGTCTTGTCCGGCAGCTCAGGGAGCCTCATGTGCAGAGTTATCTGGGAACCCTGCCCTCCAAATCTCTGTCCCCTGGGGCAGTCAGTGATGATTTTCCAGAGCTGTGCAGAAATCCTGCAGCAGTTCCTGCAGAGATGCAGGAGCAGTGATGGGCAGCAGAACAGCAGGAGCTTTGCAAGGAGGCTGGTCTGTATACAGTCGACCCACCTGGGTGGTGGGAAAAGCACCAGTGTCTTCAGCAGGGCTGCAAGGGAACAGCCTCTGCATGGACCTGGGCAGGAAAGCAGATCAGTGTCTATCTCAGTGAGGTTTATGGCACCACTAAACACCCACTCACAAGCAAATTGCAACTACTAGCCTTTAATAACAGCTCCCAAGAGCACTAACTGAGCAAAATGCCATTGGGGCATGTTAATAGACATGGCAGCTTAGCTGAAAGGAGAGAAGGGTGTAGCAGTATTTTAGTCCTGAGAACTGGGAAGTGATGAGATCTGAGTGACGTGGAGCTAGACAAAGTAGTCAGCTCTGAGTCAGGGCTTGGGCAACAGCCTCATTTGCTCCAGTGAAGGACCCCTGTGCAGACTGAACCCAGCCTCTGTTGTTGACATTGGTACCAGACAATTACATGTAGGTAGGTCAATACAAAAGTAATGTTATGGCTCACATTTTCCATGTATTACACCTCTAAATTTTCACTTGTTGTCTGAGAGTCAACTCAAGAGAGCTATTTGAAGTAACATGTGCATGGGTGCGCCTGTCTATTGTGGAAGTTTGATTGTTCTGATTATGGTATTTTTAATGCTGAAAAGTGTGTGATGACATTCACAAGACGAAGGAGGTCTAGGCTATGCCCTGTCTGAACTCAGCACTTTCCTGATTGTTATTTTTATTTATTGGGTTGCTATCATCCCCCCCGTTTATTTCCCAATATCTCCAGGAGAAATTTACTGATTTATTGAATTGTTTCCATACTCCTGCTTCAAAGCTAACCTGTAAAAGTTTCCTGCTTTGAATCAATTCTGTGTCTGCCTTCGCCATAATGTCTGCCAGCATTTAGACAATAAATTGCAGGCCGTGGAAGAAATCCCAAGAAACACAAGCTCTTTCAAACCTAGCTTTAGATTCTTCTTAAGAAAAAGGACATAAGAATAGTTCTACATATTCTGTTTCCAGCGCAAGTTGCTGTTATTTCCTTCTGCCTATCATTTGCCCATTTGAGTCAGCTCCTCCAAGGATCATGTCTGGGGTAAAAAATACTTGAACAAAATCTGTTTGCATTATTTTGATCCCAGACTGCAGTCCTTACACACCATAAACAAGTTTGAATGTCATTTATTGTAATGAGTATTAAAGGGACCGGTACTATTGGGTTTGCAAGCAAGTGGAAGTGAGCTCCTCTGAAAAGTGAGCCATTTTCCCCATGCTGGGAGCAGGGCAAATCTTTCTAAGGCTGTTTCTGAGCTCTGTGTAAAGAGGAGGAAGCCTGGACAGATTTGAGACGGCTGAAGGACAGACTCTGCTTTTCCTGCAGAGGCAGGCTGAAAGGTAAGATTTGACAGCACAGGACAGGCTGTTGCTTAAATAAAACCTTGCTTTGCACAGGGATTCTTAACTGCTCTGCTCTGGAAACCTTCACAATGCCATCACGGTGTTCTCACTCTGTAATAACTGGATTTAACGTGCTGTTGGGGTGCTCCGATGTATGATCAGTCTTTCACACGCACACTGACTTAGCTCCCCTCCTTATCCCTATCGACCGAGAGTCACTTTCCCTCTTCTTGACAGGGTGAGCAGGGGCCTTGTTGATTTTTAAGTGATGTTGACCTAATGGCATCCTTCTCCCTCTCCCTCTCTCTGCCAGTCTGTGACACACTCTCTTCTGTCCTAAAATTTCCCCTAAACTGAGTACTTTTCTACTGCTATTATTATGGTTACTCCTCTTTCAGCATCTGTGGCTCTTTTTAGCTCAGGGCTGGTGTCCTGGTGAGAATCTATTCCCTCTGGCACAAAACAATCAAATGTCACTGTGTTGAGCCTTACTCCAATGAAATAATAAGATGTATAATTAAGAAATTATGACATTGCTTGAGCAAACGCAGTTCTTTGATCAAGAGGTCTAATTTAATTCGAAAACATGTGGCCACGCTGATGTCTGGGCCAACAAGTCTAGATGCAATGTGTGTGGGCCAGATGCAGGGTTTGGCTGTACTCTTCACTGAAATCACAACCCGACCTTTAAAATTCTTGAAGTGCGGCAAGTCGGGGGAGGGGGCTGTTTTGATTTCGTTTCTCTATTTCAAACTAAAGGCGGCAGCAGGCCTGCCTCTGCCAGGGGAGCTTGCTTGCCAGATGCCTGCTGGAATGGGGGGCGCAGCAGCAAGTAGAGCTTTCAGAATGATCCTCCTGGCTGAAAACAGGGAGATTTCGGAGATGAATGGTGAGGAATTGCAAGGCCGCTGCCCTGCAGGACACATGTGCCGTGGGGACTCAGCCGCGAAGCCACCCTGCATTCCCTTTCCAACATCTTCTGGTTTGGCTGCCCACCTCCAAGACTGGATCAAAATGCCCTGTCCAAGTGGTGACTAATGGTGTAGGAGATGGCACCTTCACTGATCCTGAGGGAGAGAAAAAGCAGAAATTCCCCAGAGCTGCCCACTCCGGACCTTTTCAAGGAAGGCAGAAGGTGGCTACGTTCACCTACCCTGCTCCCACCGCAGGTCCACGGCTGAGTCCTGATGGCCACCACGCTCTTCGGGCCTCCTGGTTTCACCTTTCCTTCCCTTCTGCGCTAAGAAGGGGAAGGAAATTTAAAAGAAACTCATGTGCAGCAGAAAATTGGCTGTTCTTGTCTTTGGCTTATTTTTAATAACAGTAAAATTGAATGGTGGCTGTGTTGATATGAAATATCAGAATACCAGCTTGAAATCTGCTTTATTAAATAGCTTGCATGGGGGCAGAGTATACGTAATTTTTAGTGTTTTTTAATAATTCTCTTTTTATTAAATTTTTCAAGTACTACAAGATGTGCTATAATGTTATCATTTTCAAATTATGATAGACTTTTTCCTTGGGCACTAGTGGTTTACAGAGTCTTCTGCTAGGGCTTGTTGCACTTTCACAGTTATGGCCTTATTCAGTATTCCTTGACATTCCCATCCTCCGTTAACTCCAGTGGAAGTTTTAGATACACAGGCCATCCAGGATAGAGCCCATAATAAGAATGAGCAAAGTAAGCTAACTCTTGACTACAACAGTGTGCACCCATGAAACCACAAGTCTACACAATGCAGATAAGTTAATACTGGACCAAACATTTAGTGAGTATGGGAAATGTTTGTTCTTTTAAAATAAAAATAAACAGATAAACAAAGCAGGAGATTAAAAATACCACATGAGTTTGGCTGCCTTGCAGTACTGCTATTGTAAATATCACTTTTCAGCTGGTGCTCTCTTAGAATCCATGAAGTGGATTTATGACAGATACTTTTGTTCATGAACCCAACCTCTCCATCACCTACTTGAATATTTGGCTTCTTTTAAACCCATGTGGCAGGAAGTTTCATTTCTCTTCAAAGAAGTTCTCTCTTTAGGTGTCCTGGCTGATTTGGTTCAGACCAACCAATTTACTTCTCCA
This sequence comes from Nothocercus nigrocapillus, assembly GCA_013398345.1. NCBI lineage: Eukaryota > Metazoa > Chordata > Aves > Tinamiformes > Tinamidae > Nothocercus > Nothocercus nigrocapillus. The sequence continues at coordinate 1,134,085 of WBNA01000243.1, read as the reverse complement.
AATCAGTCAATGTGATGGAAAACTTGTGATGCAGATTTCTGTCTCTGCACGTACACATTTCTCTCTCTGCCCATGACTGAGGCTTATTCCTTTCCCTAGAAGTCGAATACAGAGAAATGGAGCCACATGGAGTGAACATGCAATTACTACAAAAGTAATCTCATGTTTTCCACAAAACAGTAATAGAAGGATTCTATTCTATTACTCATTCTTAGTAACATATATTCCTTTTAAAGCTGGGAATCTAGATAAACACTGTTCTTTGCATTATGTTTATCTAATTCTGTAGTAGACATATATCTTCTTGTTCCTTTTGAAGATACACTGTTGGAGTGCAGGACATAGTTTTATGCAACAGAGTACTTTCAAGCCACCTGTTGTGGCTCACAGCATTCATTCTGCAGTTTTGATAGTGCCAAGTTGAGGTATTTCACTTTCACAAATGTCAGTATATCAAATTTGCATCAGAAAAACAGAAATATGAAATGCAGATAAGCAGTTGTTATGCTTTCAGAAATCAGACCCTACTTTCACATCTAACCTGTTGCTTGAAAAGCATCTCTTCCTTCTAAATAATCCCTAGTCAGGAATAAAATACATTCACTTGAAAATAATCCTGAAATAAAGAGATGAAAGTTAACTTAAAAAACAAGCAAACAAATGGAAACCAGTGTGGTCTTTTCAAAGATAACTAGATGGAAGAGCATCTTCCATGGGGCCATGGGCGCAGTTGCCTACACTATGCGTAAAAGTGAGGTCATGCCGGTGGTCCTGGGATCTTCTGGAGAGCAGTAGTGCACAAAGCTTCGTTTGAGTCTTTTCTCTTAGCTTTCCAGAGCACCCACCTGTGGAGAAGTTCTACAGACCCAGAGAAAGATGCTCCTCTGGGAACTGGCAGTGATTTGAAGACTTTGTCAAATCTGTACTGCTTCCTCACGCAAAGCCTGTGTTGCCCTCACTCTTGCTGAGCACAATCCTCTTTTTCCTGCTGAGTACCGTCCTCATTTTCCTGCTGAGTACAGCCTCTGCATGGAGGTTTCCTGCTGAGACGCACTGGGCAGCAAGGCGGGTACAATGGAGAGATGATGGAGAGCAAAGTGCTGCCAGGGCTGAGGGAAAGGTCTGCCCTCAGAGGCTGTGGTGTGACCTGCCTGCGCCTAGCAAATATTCCCTTATTTCCACAGACTAGGTAATGCAGCGTTAGCAGCACCTACGGGGATAGTTTGGGTATTAAGGCATTGATTTCAGTGTTGGGACCTGATCCAGAGCGAACTACTAACCAGGGCGAAACCTGCCATGTTGGTCTTTTAATCTGGGCTTTCATTTCCATGGGCTTTCCTGAAGCTGTCCCAAAAGGAGAGTTTTTTGTTTCCGGATAAATGGAACACCAACTTCAACACAAAATGCATTTTACCTTTTTCTGTTAATTTGTTTACACAAAATCTATATAATGATTTTTCTTACTTTTGTGCTTTTGTTTCTGAACTAAATTGGTAATTGTCCAATGCAGGACCTTTGCTATGCCATCTAATTCCTCGTGGAGGGAATTTTATTAATTCCCCATGTTGTTTTATTTTTTTAACAGTAGCAGAGTAGCAGTGCTCAGTATGCATTGTTACAAACAAAGGAGGCTGTCAGACTCCTTAAAGATAACCTGTAACAGCAGGATAAACATAACTCACGGATTTTTTTTGCTGCTGAACAGCAATAAGCAATTACTTCGGAGAAACAGAGAAAGACAAAAATGCAAGTAGAGGACATGATTCTACAAATAATAATAAACAAAGTTAGGAAAATGAACCAGTGTCTTCACCAGCTTGGCATGTCTTGTCTTGGTCTGGGAACTTACTAACGAGGATGCCTATGCTGCAGAGCTTGGACACTGCTGTTTTAAAATAAAAGTAGCTGGGGGGTATATCTCAAGTCAGAACAGTCTCAGATATGAGAAAAACATCCCTGATAATGTATAGCTCTTGGCTTAGCACGAAAATCTGTAACTCAACCCAGAGGTATTGCTAGTTAATATTATAACTGTGAGAGCACAGTTCAGGGGACTACATAAATTAAATTGCAAGAAAGATCTCTGAGACTGTATTTTAGTTCTTGCTTTTCAGATGAGAACAAAAATTATTATTGTTATTGTTATTATTATTATTACTATTACTATATTGCGTTTGTGAGAAAATCATGCAGCAAGGATAGATGGTTGCACGGGGAAATAAAGAAGACAGTGGAAAAGTGTAGTGATGGTGAATACAGATTACAAGGAAAGAATCACAATTTTAGATTTAGTGTGGCAGAAAGCAAATGTTCCGCTGGCATTTCCTCTGCAACTAAAGCTTCCATTGTTTCATTTACCATTTTTTAGATCATAGGTCAGATTTTCTTGTCATTTATGGAGAGATAAATCTGGACCAATGGCAACTATTTTGAGAATGAATCCACCAAATGAACTGGAGCTTTACTTTTTTTATTGAAAGCGACAGCTTTGTCCCAGAAGTTGTAATTTCATCAGTGGTGTAGAGGAGGGGACACAGACATGGGAAGCATACTGAGAATACCATTTAGTTTCCTCATGCTAATTTTAGAGACTCATTGAATCATGGGTGGATTAATGCAAAGGCTTAGGGAGCTGTAGCATGGCACATAAACTGTCATAGTTCATCCACCATAAAGTTTGAGAGGGATGGAGCATCAATTGTTTATCAGGGAGTTAGTCAGGAAACCCTCTGTCTCTGACTAAAGAGCTCATGTCTTCTGAATCTCATCGTGAGTTGCACAGCTGGCATGGCAGAGGAATTTGAGGTATGAGGAACTATATCTCAGATGATTTGAAATTGTAATTATGCAGCTAAATTCAAACATGAGATGAATTTGTCCTTACCCAATCTAACACCACAGCTTTCTTTTCTCCAGTATTAGACATTCTTCAGGCCTGTGTGCATGGCTTTCTGCACTTAGTCACATATTTGTACTGTGCAATGCAGGGATGGTAAGTACAGTGGGGTTATTGCCTTGTATTAGGTAGTGCCTTACAGAGTTACAGCCTCAGCTCCTGGAAGCAATGTAAACCATTTTTATAACATTTGCTCTAAACTTTATTACCTCCGTCTTTTGTCAGGAAAACATTGTGTAAGGTTAAGGTGTTCAATAGGTGACCTGCCCCCTAATATCATCAACTGCAAAACTCAACAGTAAAACAAACGTAAGGAAAAACTTAAGGATTATAAATGCAGACTACTGCGCAGGGAGTTACCTGAGTGTATGATACTAACCTCGGAGAGCCATGCACCAAAATGCCTGGCACCACCTTCAGATTTCACCTCCAGAAGCCTTACTTAAAGCAACAGTAGAGATATGTAGCCGATGTTGGCACTTCTTCCTTGCCCGCCCTGTACTCGAGTCCTGAGGCATGCACACACACTAGTATATCAAAGTACAGGCACATTCTGTAAGTCTTTGTTTGCTCCTGCAGTGTAGCTGGTAAACTGCAACAGTCCGTATTGATTGTGCATTTTCCCTCTTCTGAAAAATTTCCTGTACTTAAAATGTATATCCCCATGAGATATACACTGTACTATATTACACTCTACTATAATAAATATATTGATAATCTTGCTAGGCGTCAAAGGAAAGGAGTGAAACCTTAACTACTTTGCTTTTGGTTGTTTTCAGTTTGAATGTACTTCCCAGAAATCTTGCAAAAAAAATGCTTTTTAAATTGTGTAAATTGATTCAAAAGAATGAATGAAACAGATACATGCTCCATAGTTATTGTTCTTAGTGACTGAGATAGGGGCACATCTTGCTACTGAAATTGCACATGGATCCATCTGAGGTGAACGTTTCACACGGTGACTGTCAGATGCTAAGTTTCGGCATATCTCATTTATCTGTGTTTAAAGATTTGTGTCTACTTGGAAGTGAGAGCGCATTAGAGACGAAAAGAAGATTGTTGAAGTTCTTAGTGCCAATTTTGCAATTACTAGATAACATACATTTTCTGGCTTATTTATAATGGGATTAAAAGATCATTTTGTTGATGTAGACACCCTGTGTGCAAAGCTCTAGGTCTTCTTCCTGTCCTTTTTAAGGAGAGGCAAAAGCAAATGCAAACATAAAATACAGCCAGACTCTTTCTGACATGTATTCCCAATCCATCACACCAGGAACTGGTGTACAAATAGCTTTGTGGCTGTGCTTTATCCTCAGCTTCATGTCGTGCAGCCCCTTTGACACTGGTAGTGTTGCATGGCATATGCTAAGAAATGGGTTAGCTGTTGCGGAGGAGAGATCCTCCATGTAACTGAAATGCTTCTTTTGGACTCGAGATTTTAAGTCTGTTCTAAGCAAGTTATTTGCATGTGCCTCAGAATTATGTGTTTGCAAATATAAGGGGTAGTTATTTAGCCCACATTAATAGAATAGGTTTTCCTTTCAAACTTACCACAAATTCTTCCCTGTTCTTTGTGTAGACTGTTATTTTGCTCTGATCTTTCTGTAGCAGAGAATTTAAGCATGTGTGTCTCACGACTGATTTTGGGAGCTTTTCTGATGTGAGTACAAACAAAATACGTGACTCTAAGAAAGGCTGGATGATTAAAGAACTGGATCTCTCAGTTTTAGATTGCCTTCTCAAACCTCACCTGCCCTGGCAGCAATGGAAAATGATTGCTACTTGATGCTTTACACAGTTTCATAGGAAACTATTTTAATTTTAGCATGCCGTCCAATGGATGGAGGATGCCAGAAAATTGAGAAGAAGGTGCAGTTTGTGCTGCTCAGAATATAGACTCATGATCAGAGCTCACATGCCTGTGCCTTGGCAATCTTGAGTACCAGATATTTCCCTCTGGGACCTTTTAAGTGATTCCAGCTCTCCATTTCACCCCTCCCCAGGTGTCCCCTATCTTGTCTCCATCTTGCGAGGCCAAGCAGCTAGCTGAGTCTGAATTAATAATGAACAAAGGAAACCACTAAAACATGAGTTGTAGTGGCCAAAATACTTTCAGTTATTTACAAATTGCTAATTGAAGGGCTTTAGCAAGCAGGTTCTTGTGAGATGAGAGGTTGCAACTCCTGTCCTGGGGTAGCAGAAAAAGGCAATCGCCTTGATGCCACAGTTATAAATAAGTTACATAATCCATAATCTTAACTGCTGAGATGTGACCGGGGTTTTGTTGGCTCTAAACACTCATGCACATTTCTTGCATGCTTAACTGGATTAAGCATATGGATTTAGCCATCTGCTTAAGCTTGCTTGCTGGTGTTTGCCCAGAGCAATGTTTGCCCCAGAGAGCAGTGGGGTTGAGCATTGCAGGAATGGGGGGAAGAGATCCAAGAGGAGGTGGGCAACACCGAGCACCAGTGCTGGAGGTGTTGATGGAGGATGCAGCTGAATTAAGGTGCTGAGGCATCCAAGCAAAGCCAAGCCAATGGCTTTATTGAGCTCGTGCTTTACAAGAGTGTCACCACTTCCATGCTCTGCAGAGGGATGTTATAGGTCCAGTCTACTGGATGATGGTCTTGGTGAGCTCAAAGCCATGGAAGAAGGAGCTGGAAGAGACAATCTGAAGGAGAGGAGGTAAGTAAGTTTTAATGGGAATGTTTTGGATATCAGTCATCAGACAGCATTCCAGTGCTCTCCTAGGACCTCTTCTGCCTTTCTTGCCTGCATATTGTTTATGGCTCAATGTAAAATGCATCTCGTATCTTGCTGTGCCCAAATCAAACCCCTGCAGGAATGGGGGAAATGTTGTGTTCTCTTCCTTGAAGGAGCAAAATAAATGAGTCACTCAGTTAAGCATATACTGAGGCCAAGAGCTATTCCTTGCTTTTTTTTTTTTTTTTTTTTTTTTTTTTTTTTTTCTTTCTTTTCTTTTTTTAAATCATTTTAGATCATGGTGATATTTCTATTTACACAAGCCATCTAGCTGGAGATTGCAATTTCCACACAAGGCATACCTTAGACAAAGCTCCCAGCCAATTAACGTATCCTTTGGTTAAGATGAAAGCATTTTGTTCAGCTGAATTATGCCCCACCTTATACAATTTTGCTGCCTGAGAGGGTCAGGAAAGCAAGAGGTTCTTCATTAAAAGCCTGCTCTATCAGCCTTTGAACAGTTGATCTTGTTCCATATCACGGATTCAGCTACTATGATCTATTTCAGATCACCATGACTGTAGGAGATCAGCCTTTGAAAGTACTGAAGAAACAAAGGTGAAAAATGATTTACATGGTTCTTGCTGACTTTTTATTACAGAAACAGATGTTGGAGTTTTACTGACTGAAATAATCAACCACAGAGCTTGTAGGTCATCAGCCCTACTTTCCCCACCAAGTGCCACAACTGTAAAACAAAATGCACATTCCAGAAATTACAAGTTTTATCAGATAAGCCAAAAACAGCATCTAGAGAATAAGAGTATAGTTGGAGGGGTGGAAAAAATGCGTGATAGCTTTGCATGATGTGGCTTAAAACTTTACAGAGAATTTTGTAAATCCACTATCTCTTCATCCAAAACATAGAGAATGCTTTGCCTTCAGGGAAGATGGAAAAGGGAAGGAGAGGTGAAGTATGTTAGTAGTGTAACTAACTGAGATGGCACAGTGCATTAGAGGACTTGCTGCTACTTACAAATCCTGACACTCACCAAGTGTGAATTGCATCTTCTCCCTGATATGACAGAAACCACAAAGCAGAAATACGAAAAAGATACTGCAGTTGTGCTAGGCTAAAGTAGAACTGAGAGTTTTCTAGCACTTTTGCTTGTGCCTGAGTTATACACCTCTCCCCATGGGAAATTCTAACTTCTAAGGTGCCAAGAAAAATAGCACAGTCCATTGGTTCACACTGTCTACATTTTGGAAAAGGGATCCAGTTTTTGTGTTGTTGATAGTGCAGGGGTGAGGAGGTATCCAGATGCTCCTCTGACACAGAAGAGGAGCAGTGAGTGAAGGACCAGCTGCAGATGAGAAATAGAAAAGTTAAGTGGAGGCAGTTGCAGCTGCCTTCTTGGGAGAACCCAATGGTGATTTGGACTCAGTTTGCCTAAAAGACAATATATACCTTGTAAACTTAGCTGACAGTGTGAAACAAGCCAAATAAGAATAAGATTGGAAGAAATTTTTGAATGTGACTCTAGGTCCCAGGGTCTTACTGCAAATTAAGAGGATCTAGGTTCATAAATGCTTAAAGCTCTAAGGTTTTTTTTAGAACAGAGTATTGGGAGACTGAATTTGTCTTCAAGTCTAGGTCTAAGCTGTTTTGAAAATGTTACCCAGGAATATATAGGCTTACAACTGACAGTTGAAATGGAGCTGCATTGAAATACGTAGCATGTACAATGCCAATTGGAAGGAACAGAAGGATGTATGAAACTTGCTCTTAATGACCGTCTTTACTTGGAGGAAATGAGCAGTTTGTCGCAAGGGGCACTGAGCCAGAAGAAATAGCTTGGAAATGAAAGGTTATGGGTCCTCTTCCGAAAGGATAGAGGTCAAACTATTTCCTAGTTATTGTTCTGCTAATTTCCTGGTCATGCAAGAAACTGTGTTTGGTGAGACAAAGCAGTTTGTGTGCAGGTGTAGGGTACAGTTCATAACCACATTTCTCCCCCTGTGGGCATGAGCTGTGTAAACTTTTATGTCTGTCTAGGGTAAAAGAATTTGCATGTTTTCCCTTTGAGGGTTCAAAGCCCAGACTGAATAACGTCTTCCAAAACTTTCCTTGCAAAATCTCCTCAAAGGAAACCTTAGGAGTTTCAGTTACAGTCTTGTAGCTAAAACCTGGCCCTGTTAATTCATATAGTGCTTTGCAGGTTGCATTTGGAGGTGGCAGACTGCTCCTGTCAGAGCTGGGGATGGATGGCAGCTCATTTGTGCCCAAGGAGTATAACGGCAAGCAGCTAAAAGAGAGTGATAGCAAACAGTTAAAATTACGCTTGTATCAGAAGCTAAACACAGGGATAGGGCTTAAGTGACTGCTGAACCTTTTGGACCTAAGCAGCAACTACTGGTTCACTGACAGAGCAGAAGTAAAGCTTTATTTTAAAATATAGATTTTCTCCTTCTTTGCAGAAGACCCTGAGCTAGTTCATTTCTGATACCTGGATTTGCTTGGCCAGGTCTGTTGCACTGCCAATAAAATGGGACAGAGAAGAAAGAAAGAGCTGTCCTCAAAGGCAGCCTACCTTAGATGATCACCAAAGACCTTCTTGAAAGAGGCCCTGCAGAATGGTGCAATGCGCCACAGGATTTTCTTTGCTGCTCTGGCTGTTACTCCTACAGGATGGTTGCAGTGCCGTAAAATAGCTGTGGTTTCTGCTCAGTTAGACTCCACATGGGATTGGAGTATCTTCAAGTATTTCTACCTACATGCTTCAGCTGCCACTAGTATATGTGGTGTTCCCAACAGAAACATGCCTAGAGGAAGCCTATTGGAAGCGGGATGAACATATCTGTGCCTAGCACATTGAGGTAAATTCACCTGGCATGGGAATTGCCCAGACAGGAATGTATGTTATGACCATAGTGAATCCAAAGAACGTTGATGGGTAGGTTTTCTTTCTGAGATAATGGACTATTGCATTTTGGGCACAATTCTTGTCCATTTTGCTGCAGTTGAGGTGACCCTATGCAATCTGTGGTTGCATATGAACTGAAAAGATGATAAATGGGGAGGTTTCTGCAGGGGTAAATGTTATCTGAAGTTTGGATTATTTCAGGGAAAAATCAAACAAATGACCAAAAAAAAGCCCACTTCAGCTTTTTCTCAAGATTTTAAGAGGCTCCACTTTGTGTCTTGCATGTTTTTATGTCTCAATACCTGCTTCTTTATGATCTGGGTGACGATCACAAGTGTAGCTTTAAGACTGTCTGTAAAGAATCTTTTAATGTGTTGCACTAGTGTCTATTTTATGTAATGTGGACTAGTTTTTTTTTTCCACCTTGGAAGGAACTTTGATCGCATTTCCAGCAGCTCTTCTGTGGGGTGAAGAGGCTATGGCAGAGTGTAATGTGCAGGTGAGGTCTCTGCTCCAGTGGCGCTCCTTAAAGTCTGCAGGGAGAGCAGGGGCTGTCGAAGCTGGGAGGGAAACAGGACTAGCTTGCCAAATGATTCAGTAATGGAGGCTGCACATGTTAGTGGGAGTTTGTAGTAACTTGGCAGATCTTAGAAAACCTGCAGAGTAAAATGCATCCCTTATTTGCCTTGTACTCCTGAAAGAAAAATCCACATAAAAGTCTGTTGTGAGTATTCTGCTATCACTGTTTGGCAGCCAGAAGTCTGGATGTGCCAGTGTGAAGGCAGACCCATATGCAGCAGTCTGATTTCCACACAGTCTGACTGAATAAGTCCCTCTGAACACAAAATGCACTGTTCACCACAGTGCTTATATGGCCACATCAAAAGCGTTGTGGAGTAATCCCTGAGGTGATGCCACGAAGTCCTGCTTTACTTGCATCTTGTGAAGATTTTTGCTACCCATATAGAAACATAGCTGTTAACATCATTAAAGTAGTAGCCTACAGAAAGCATGATTTGCCCTAATAGCCCTGTAGAGCTATGAATAAAAAATGCGCTGTAAGTGACCTTGGGGCTGCCCTGGAGCCCAAGGGTGTATCTGTCACACTGCCGGGTTTAAGTGTATCCTGGGAGCGGCCGGGCTGAAGAGGGTCGGGCGGCTGAGCACCTCGAGCGGGCTCGTGGCGGGAGGCGCGTGGCGGCAAGGCCACCGAGCTCACGGCAGTCACAGTTCTTCTTGCAGGACACAAAGTCCAGTAAACCAGTGCTCTGGTGGCAATGCCAGCTCCATTGATCATACTGGAGCTGCATGCGATGGAAAAGTAAATGACAAGTAAATGGCACATTTTTTCTTTAGGTAAAGTGAAATGCTGCCCATGTGTTTAGCTTGTAGAACCATAAGAACACATGTTGCACTCTGATGTGAGAATATTGTAGACTGAAGTATATGGAATATGAGGGGTGTCTATTAGCAGACATGACTGGGGATGCTTGTGCTAATAGTGGTATAGTATGGTATAGTATGATAATTTTTAATCAAAAAGAAGTGCATACAGTGGGCCTGTGGCTGCAGAGACAGGATCCTCTGTCAAGGAAAGAGGTTCTCACCCGTGTTCACATGAAGCTCCTTTGCAAAGGCTTTGACATGTTCTGTGGTGTGTATGTCCTACAACAATACAACTCCCTTGCCCCTAATAATTTGCTGCTTTTAGAGACCGCTTTGGGCCGGCTGTGATTTGTCTTTCTAACATTTAGTGCAAGGAATCAGAAGGAGAAAACAGCTGTAACACGACATGGCCATCTACTGATAGAAAACTGTATAACTTGTAAAAGGTGTGCAAGAAAAAGGAAGGGAGCATAGATTTTCCTATTTGTTTAATGAGTTCTTCTCTAAAGGTGCCTTGCTCTATAGGGGGAAAATGCCCAAAGAACCAATAAACTCTTACCAAGAGCTCCATGTTTAAAAGCAGGTGTAAACAGTTGATCATCAGCTCTCTACTTTACAGTTTGTCTACAAGTGAAAAAAACCACCATCAGAATTACAGCAGCATAAATCCCCTGTGGATAATCTGCTCTTGATATGTATGTGCATGCAGAAGTTACACAGCTATAACTTTACGCAAGTTTACCTTCAAAAGCATACCTTCAAATGTTCCCCGTGAGAATGGGACCTCAGAGGTAAGCATGCAGCTGTGGGACCTCAGATGCTTAAGACACTCTAACACCTCTTCTTCCCCTTCCTCTTACCTTTACACATATTTTAGAAATCTCCTGGTGGGGAAAGATATATATCATGCAATTAAAAACTTTAAGCACTCTTCCAAGTCATCTACCTTTGATACTCTGCAAGAAATAGAGACTTCTAAATAAGCATTGAGTCTACATTTTGAAAGAAACATCTGAGAAAGAGATTTGGTGTGTAGACACTGCATTTGGTAGAAGTGATATTGGAAGCACCTAAGTAAACAGCCAATGTGAGAAACAAAGTTGTGCTGGTTGGTAAGAGTTTGCTCATGAGGTCTGTTTGTGACTCATCCTTTGTGGCCCTTCTGAACCTCTACAGCACTGCTTTGGTACAAATGCCAGTAAAGTAATTTCTTGAATGTTTTTATTCCAGTTCACCTCTGACAGTTCTGTGCATGCACTTCTCTCCATGATAATATCAAGAAACCAATTAAAAGTTCCTCCATGAGCTGTGCTGCAGAGCAGGTCTTGTGTGTAAGGAAATGTTTTATACACACTGCAGATATTTCAAATATGATGAACTTCACTTTCAAGGTAAACCATATGGATGAGTCTGTGGATTTCTAGATGTGAATTTCTATTTTTTTTTTTTTTTTTTTTTGGCGCCATTAAGGGGGGAGAGGAGGACTAGGGAAGGAAAAGGAAAATCCCCTCTTTGCTCCACTCTCTACACTAACACTAAAATTATCAGAAAAGTAAGAGAGACCACAGAGGCAAGCAGAATTTAAATGCCAAGCAGAAAATAGGAATAGGTCATTTGACAGAGGTGAGAATGAGGTGTTACAGACTGAAGCAGGGATGCAATAGCTTTCAATGAAAATTAACATAGTGGCCTAAGGCTAGAAAAAAAGAAATTTTAATTGTCCTCTTCCCACTCACAAGTAACATAACGAGGTGAATTTTATGCTGCTTAAGTACTGTGCATTAAGTAATGTATGTAGTAAAGTACTGTCCACAGGTATGGTCTGATGTGGATTGATAGATATTTGTATTCTGCGTGTGTATATATGCATCTGTATCTATATACATACATATATTCCTTGTTTCTTTGATCTACAAACACCTTCTGATATATTAGGATACAGCAAGAGTCAGTTTGCCTGTCTCTGTTGTTCCTGCTGCATTCAGGCAAGGCCCTTTAGATATTCCTGTTTAGATACATAACTCATTTTATGAATAGTGCGGATAAAAATCTGTCACCACATATATGTATGTGCATGAGGAGAGAACATGCAGGAGATATCATTGATGGAGAGGAGGAATGTAGTAGTGGAAGGGTTCAAGGCTGATGGCTTCATAATATCTAGATGACTGAGGAACGCTGCTCCAGCTGCATCTATCCTCTGCATGTAGGAAAGGCAGATAAGGGCAAAGCTAGACCTTTCCTGTCGTACAAGTGCCATCTCAGTGATTTTATTCTCTGACATGAGTTCTCCACTGTTACATTGATCCTCTATCAAAATGAGTACTTTTAGGTAGGAGTTGGAAAATACTTCAGCAAAAGGAGAAAACTATGCTTGGTATCCAGCTCTGAGTTATGCCAGTAAAATGATATCTAGAAAATTGCCTCTGACTGCTGCATAGGAAATATACGTGACAAGATGGTCTGCCAAGGAAGTTGTGTACACAGTACAGATGGACAAGGTTGTGTGACACATCGGAGGGCTGAAGCTCACCTTGTCCTCCTGATCCCTTATTCTCTTTTGTGCTTCTCTGTCACTGAAGTCTTCCTGCAGTCCAATACTGTGTTGTCCTTTGAGACACCCCCTGCTACTGTTTCTGCCAGAGGCTGTGGTTATTGAGACCCTTTGATCTGAAATAAATCCATGCTAATCCTAGGAGCACTGATCTTGCTCCCCCGGCACTCCTTTCTCTCTTGCTGGTGCTGGCACTTGTGGGGCCGTATGTGGAGCCCAATAAAGGAACTGACCCATCTGAAAATGATTTCTGTATATGCCAGCCATGACAGGCATTTATGCAGGATTTAAGTGGCTGTGCAATAATGGCTGGAGAAATGATGGCTTGTGGCCCAGGTGTCTTAGAAGGTCAGTGGGGGGCATGAGAGCCAGTGGACAACCAGAAAGCATGTTCTCCAGAGTCTCTAAAGAGAAACGTCAGGGCAGAAAGAGTCCATAGTTCCATAGAAAACACTAGCCTTTAAAGGTGATGTGTCTTCACAGAAGCCTGAGCTAATGCTCAACTCAGACTAGCAATCATCAAAAAAAATGTTCACAATACCAGTATATGAGGCCAGTTCTGTATGTAAGGCCATCTGACTTCTAGGAGTCTAACTGAGGATTATGTTAATATAAAATATATTGCTTCTACCAAGAGATCATGATTTTTTACAAGGGACAGACATGCACGCAAGTATTGATATTCTCTTTTCCCATCCTGTTAGAGTTTTCAAAGTGGGAAATGTGCCTTGATTTTTACCTAAATGTGTGATGTAGGACTAATTGTAATGGCTTTAGAAGATAGAAAGTATTTGAAAGAACAGATTATTTGAAAAAAAAAAAGACAGTACAAGGAGAACAATTGTTGTTCAAATGATTTATTTTTTGTCGACATTACTGCCAATGCTGAAAAAAAATGTTGATTTTGAATATATTATGCTTTCTGTGGCTAGAATGACAGAAAAATAGTATAATCTGTCTTTTAGCTTTGAATTTTTGTTTTCAAATATAGCTTCAAATATTCCTTTTTTTTTTTTTTTTTTTTTTTCCTCTCTTGTGAGCAAAGTAGATTTCACTGTGGCTTTTAAACTCTTGACCCTTGATCATTATCAGGTTACAACCTAATCAATTACCATAAATGTAATTACATTCCTTTAAACATTATGCAGAAAATCATGCATGATAAAACTTGCACTTCTTATCTATTCCCATAAATGTGTTATGCTGAAAGCAGACTTTTTTTCTTTTTCTAAGTAAAGATGTATAAAGTGTGGAGAACGTTTTAGAATGGAGCTGAAAACACTCAGTATTTCCCATAATTAAAAAATCTAGTTCTCCTTCCCCAGTGTACCCTCTGAAAAGAAGACTGTAGTTTTCTTTCTTTGAAGACTAGCACTTTACTCTTTGAAAATGATTGATGCTATTTTACTTGAAATATAAATTTGGATGCTGATTCAACAAAACAGGATTCAGAGGACCAAGCCCACTTGGTGCCAACATGCCCTATAATACAAGGACTTTTCATTGGGCTCCCTCTTTTGTTCTGGTAAGGGAAATAAAACACTTACCAAGTTATTTCTCTTAGGTCTCTGCTTTCAATCCAAAATAGTCCCCATCTTGCATCTTATATCTAGACCTTGTCTCCTACCTACACATCTTTCTGTTTTCTGGAACTTTGTCCATGCTTCTGACTCAGGATCAGCTACGGTGGTCATTTATTTATTGAATGCAACAATATGATCAATAGATGAAAGAGAGCGCTCTTTTTTTAAATGACTACCTATCTGCTGTCTAAATGCTGGATTCAGTACCTTGGCCCATGGACATTTTCTGAGGTCCATTCTGTGTTGCTGGCGGCTTCTGAGGGAAAGCGCTGCTCTGGGTAGCCTCTTATACAGGCTTTGTACTGTGCTGCTTTCCTTTTTACAATTTAACCCCATGTTAATATGCCATGCAGTCTGTAGGTAATGATTAGAATGAGCTCTGTAAGTATAAAAAGTACTTACAAATGAGCTATCTTGACTGTCCTGTTTGAAGCTGGGGCATTTATTCTGAAATTTATAAAAGAGGGCTTTACCTGAATTTGTTTGGAGCAAATCACTTTGAAACTTTTCTGCAGATTTGGACCACTACTTTCCCTATAAAAAAATTCAGATTTTCTGAGAATCATGTAGTGGTTCTGTCAAAGCAGTTAAGAATGAACTGATCTCAGAAAAACTAAAGCTGCTTAATCCTTCAGTGCTTCTATTTCTGGGCATCTGGCTGACTTCTGGAGAGAAGAAACCAGTGCTCAGACTATGGGAAAAGGAAGAGCCTGATGGCATCATCACCTAGGAATTGTGTCCGCTTTTTACTGACAGTTTGCTTGTGTGGAGGCAACGGCTATGACACTTCTCAAAAAAAGGCTTTTTTTTTTTTTTTGCAGTTTTAAAGGTCATTTTTTTTTCTTTGTTTGTCTTTGAGAAATAACGGTGTCAAGTACTTTAAAGTAAAAATGTTCTGGCACAATATGAGGCCATTATGTAGTTGTGGCACATTCCCCACGTTCTGCTGGAAGTCTCAGCTCACAGGTATCCCTGAAGTTCCCTAAAGGTGGTAGAGAGGGAGGAGCTATCTGACTAAAAGGCAGCAGTGATGGAGACAGAAAACTCTTGGTTGTTCTTCCCTAAAGAACCTTATAATTGGCCACAAGAAAAATAATAGAAGTAGCACTGCTGTCCATGGCCCCTGGTTAGTCATCGGCGTGGGGATGCAACTCTCTAAGCCTCAGAGTGGTCTCTGAGAGGTGGCTCCTGGTTGTCCCATCATCTGAAATGTCTGGTGGGTCACCCCGGAGAGGTTTGCCATGAGGAAGGTGGTGAAAAATCTATGCTGGAGACTTTCAGAGTGACAAAGAAAACTGAGGAAAACATGGAATCCGCAGGGCTATGCTTCACTGAACCAGAAAACTCATTACAGCTGGTGGCAAATGCTGCCTCAGAGGTAGCGAAGGACTATTATGAGGGAGTTTGTACAATCATGAACTCATCTGCCAGAAGATTTTGAAGAAAAATTAAATTACAATGATTTTAGCAGTAAACTTAATAGATATAACTGTTACTCTTTATAATCAGTAAGATTATCTTTTAAGCATAAAGTCAATCAGAGTTAAGGTTTGGAAGATATTGTTGATCAACCTAGAACTTTTTTGAAAAGAAAATATAATTCTAACCCACTGCTAAGGCACAGAAATGTCCAGCTCTCATGATCCCGAACTTTGGTTCTCTGCATCCAAGAGCAACTCAGCTAATTTCAATATCATATGTACAGACAAGAGAAGGAGAGGCATTTTATAATGTATGGTACAATTACTATATACATATTGGAATACCTCTATTACAGAAAGGAAATTATCCACAAGTCCTATAACGGCTATTTCTCAGAATTTAAGACACTAGATTTTTTTTTAATATAAAATGGATATCATCACCTTAATTGCACACAAAACTAATTGCGCTTCCTCAAAGATTAATGCTGGACAGGTTGTATTTTAAAGTCAGCTTTACTGTAAAATAAGAACATCTCTCTCTGAATTTGATTTATATTTTCAATATTGTATTTCAGAAAATGAACCTGCTCTTTGCTGTGATTATTATTTCTCCAGATGAGATTTTTTTCAGTAAATTTGTGGTTTATACATGTGCAATAAATGTACATCCGGTCTGTGTTGCATTGTATGGTATCTCACATTGCATTCCAGCTTGTAAAGATGATGATATAAGGTATGATTGCAATCTACAGGTCCAGAAACACAATTCTGCAGATTCTTTTTCTTATTTTTAATTGGGAAAATAAAATTGGTCGTGATTTCTTTGTCAGATATAAGAGCTATTTAGCTGTATTTTGAAGCTAATCCAATGCATTAAACACACTTAAAGGCAACTATGTATATTATGTTAAAATCAGAATGGAAATAATAGATTGAACACTTGGGTCCCTCTAGTACTCTGTTGGCAGTTGGCAATGCCTTATTTTTGTAAAATGACTAGCTGATCACCTATCAAAACCATTGATGCTACATTTGGCTAATCATTGGTGTCAGAGACTCCACCCAGGGAGAGAGAATCCACAAAGATCCTTTCCAATCTCCCGACAATTAATATATTCCCAAACAACTGAGGTTCACTCTTCACCATGTTACTTATCCCTGCTTGATAACCGAGCATTCAATATGCCCCAGTTTGGCTTTGTTTTTTTTTTTTTTTTATTTTGACTTTTGAATATAGCTGCATGTATGGGACTGGAAGCTTGTGTATGTTTGAGTGAAGTGGTACAATGGTGTGGTGAAAAGGCAGAAAGATGGAAGAGTACATAAATGAAGATTGACATCAAGAGAATCCTGATGCCTTTCTATGGTGTTACTAAAATTAAGGAAAAGAAAGTCTAAATGGAGGCGGTAAGAAAGTGAATGGCTAATCTGTGAAGCATTGGGAAATTTCATAAAATAGAGGTCTCTGTGTAGAAAAACGAGTAAAGATCATGCACTAATGGAAATTTTATGGTGGCTCACAGCAAAAGTATTGCTAGCATTGCATGTGATTTGTACTGAAGAGTACTTATCAGAGAGAAGATTTACATGATTGTTTATAGGATCAAGGTTAATTTTATTAGCGCAGAGCTCCTTTTAATTCATATGACTAATCTAGAAGTCTATAGAAAGCTGATTTGTGCTTCACTCTGTAATGTGAATTTGTTTGATAGATGAAGAAAAGCATTTAAAATAGAAATAATTGTATAGTTCTGATTATTTTTGTTTTAAGTGAGCAAGGTTTCAGACAGAAATAGTGATTAACTTTGCATCACTGCATCATTGCAATCATTGCAGTCCTTGCATCTTTGCATCGTTGTTGTGTAGCATCATTAAAGCAAAATCTCTGCTTCAGAGTTCACTGCACAGTGCTGTATGGTTTCGAAACAACTCGTGAGCTTCTAGGAAAAAAAGGGATTGGCAAAAGAAGAGAAATAAAAGTAAAACGATTCTCCTTCACCCCACTTCCCTATAGCTTTCATAATTGTTTCAAAGCATGGTTCTTTATGATGCAGGATCTTTGAAGATGCAAGTCAGACAGTGTCTGGAGTAATGCTGGGAAGGGGCTGATGAAGGAGGAGCAGAGCTCCAGGCACAGAAAAGTGCATCCAAAATTGTATCCACAGTTATTAAGCGTATTTAGAGGTAAATCGAGTCACCCTTCAGCTGCTGCATAGCAATTATAAGCAACAGTTTATAATTTATAGGGCTCATCCCACTGCTTGAATTCTCATAGGAGCATTTGTTGAGAGTTATTGCAGAGGAGTTAGAAAAGTGTTCAAGGATTAACAGGACTAAGTCCCAACCAAGCACAGATGGCAAACAGCATCAACATCCTGACATGGTAAAAGAAATCCATTCTAATGAGATTATTTTATGATTACTTGGTGCCTCCAAGGTATTTTGTTTGTTTGTTTGTTTTTTGCTGTTGTTGTTGTTGCTTTTCTGCCTCTTACATTGAAGCAAATCAGGGAATGGGCAATTCTCTCTTCTTACTTTTCCTGATCTTTGAACACAGAAGACATCCCTGCTATTCCTTCACAGTAATGAGAATTCTGACTGTGGGTCACTCACGCCTCAGGAGAGCATGGAGGACCTGGTAGGACTAGAAATTAGTCCACAGAAAAAGACAACCGTTCAAGATTTTGTGTCTTTAAATTCAAGTAACAGTGTAACAGCATTGATGCTGAGTCCTTGTGGGGAGAGCACAGCTAAGAGCAGTGAGAAATTGCTTGTGGTGAAACAAACTCGGATAAAACCGATTAAAGCTGCCAGGAGTCTAATGCCCATGAAACTGTAGGAAAACTTTGTTTTACAGGGCCTTTTGGGGAATATCTGTTCCACATGGAACATCCTCTGTTTTCATTGCAGAGTATGGATTTCTACTTCTCTCAAACACGCAATCAGTTTTTGAGAGTTTTTAAATGATTACCTTCTACATTAATTGGGTGTATTATAAAAGTATACTTAGGATGCTTAAATCTTATCTTGGCTTATTCATAAGCCTCCATATGACAATTTCCAATGGAGACTGACTTTTATCTTGAAGCTCAACCTCAAAATAACCAATATTTGATCTGCTCATGTCTTTTTTACAGAGGGGACATATTATTTCCACTTCTGCACAGAGATAAGGATAATGTAGTAAATTCCACACATTTTGTCTTTAAATCTTGCTTCTCTCAGATTCTTAAAACATGGGACGATTTCTTAAGGAAAGCTTCTGCAGCATTTATACACTCAGACAAATCTTTCAGACCCAGTCCCCTATCAGCTTGCAACTCTTCAGCTGTATTCAGGCTATTAGAAAGTTCAGTGTTGTGGTTTATGTTTGTCTGTTTTTTTAAGTAGCTAAATCAGTTTGGAGCATGTATTATACTGAAATCAAAATATGAAGTGAGGGAAAGCAAATGTACATTACCGGTCACAATCTTTCCATTGTGCTCTGTTTTGTCATGATGGATTTTTAGACAAGTCACGTCTGTGAGTAAATAACTTCTTATTAATTCTCTGCTATAACTTTCAGTGTATACATTCATATCCTGGACTTCCACATCCATTTGTTCGCTCTTTAAACCACGTCATAAACTTTTAGCGTGTCATGAAAGTGTTGTTTGGGCTCTATCAACCTTAAAGCAAGCAACCAGGCAATCTTCCCATAACGCAAAGTAACTAGCAGCTGTAAAACACTTCAAGATGCTTTCAGGTGCAGAGTATGGTAATAACCATGTGGTGGAGACATGACTCAATATTGTCACTTATTAAGGCCTGAAAAATAGAGTCTCTCATCTGTTCTGAAACCTTAATGTCAGACCAGAAAGCAGTTGAAGCTGTTTCTTACACAACCTTTAACATCAAATTGTTAGTTACCTGTAGCATAATTTGCATTTTATGTGCATTTAAATATGACATCTAGACAGTTATATAGAAGCAAATCCTCATTTTCATGTTCCATAAATTTTAGGCAGAGCAGAGCACTGTCTCAGAAAGTTCAATTTAAGTGTCTTAAATTGCAAGGTAAGATACTGTCAAAGTATCCAACTATTTGACTGTGAAGCACTTTTATATTGACATGTCTTTGCTGCCTTGAAAATGAACAAAGGACTATATCCCTTTCAGCTCTTCTATAGCAAACAAGTTTGCAAAAGCAAAGAACAAACTTGTGCTTTGCTGTTTCCATGTTTTGAAGCATCAGTGATCACTGGATAAAAAATCACGGCCAGATCTGTTTCCTCATCTGAAAGAGAAGTTGTGATATTTTAGGGTATTTTTGGCAATATGCACACTCTTTGTCTGATTTTGGTGCATCATTTAATGGTAAATACCTTCTAAGAATAATAGCATTTAATTTACTGTCATAGGCAAATAACTGATAAAACTCAGAACATGGTACTATTATGCCATAGTCCTCTAGCTCTTCAAAGCAGCCACTCAGCATGCTGGGGGGGGTTTAGGCATCTTAAATACGAGTTTGAAGAAAGCCCGCCTAAGACATCACATTGGAGTTGGCGATCTTCTCTCTTAGGCACCGTGCTTTACAGCTGATATTCCGTGGTGAGTTTCCGAGGAGTTTCCCCTGCATTACACAGACAGGACAGCACGGCAGCTGCTGCTAGGATTACGTTGCCGAACGAAGCCACCCTCGGCCATTGTATGAGCGCGCCTTCAGAGCGTGTCTTCCTGAGTTTCTGGTGGAAAAGGCAGTGCGACGGTCACTGCCGCGCATGGGAATGGCACCTGCGGCACTGAGCAGTTACATGCCCTGAGCCCTGCTCCAAATGCATTTCCCTGAGCTAGACCCGAGCTGCCCTTCAGTAGAAATACCCTTAGATATTTCCAGCCTTAGCTAGGCTGGAAAATGTATTTTTTTCTCATACTTCTCTTTGGTAAGGAAAGCCATTTCCCTGTGCTTGATGTCTATAAATTGACCAGTGCTGCATGAAAATAAACAGAAATGATGATTGATTTGGGAAGACAAAAATGCCTGCAGGGAAGAAAGTGACCCAGCCCTAAACTGAAATTTACTCAGATGTTACATTGCCTAGTTTGGCTTTACAAAGAGTTGATTGCTTCTGCTTTCTCACTCATGTGACCAGAAGAATGTAGCACAGATGTTCTTTAACATAAGGGATGAGTGGTCACAGTAACTTAGTGTCAAATTAAAATTTCATGCATCTTTCTTACAGCAGTTCTGAGAAGACATAGAAAATCTGCAGCCATTAACAATGTATGTCTGAGATCACAAAAGAAAATCCTCTCCTGTAGTACTTAAGCACTACTGAGTGCTCTTCAAGCACTCAGAAAATAATTCTGAAGCTAATTTGAAGTGCCGCAGCCAGTGTGCTCTAATCTTAGGAGGGCATC
Source organism: Nothocercus nigrocapillus (assembly GCA_013398345.1). Taxonomy (NCBI): domain Eukaryota; kingdom Metazoa; phylum Chordata; class Aves; order Tinamiformes; family Tinamidae; genus Nothocercus; species Nothocercus nigrocapillus. Next base: position 1,113,209 of record WBNA01000243.1, on the reverse strand, counting down.
CAGTAGGTTATGCAGCTTCATAAGGAAACTTCCAGATTGTTGTTCTTCAGGTTTTCCAGTACTTCAAAAGCACAGCAGCTGTTGCAAGTACGGCAGAAATTGCTTTTTTTTTTTTTCTTTTTCCCTATAGCATCTTTATTTGGAATTAGATCATCTAACTACATGAGTATTTGATGCCTTCGTACTTTAATCTTTGGAAGTATTATGGCTTTTTATTACAAGGGCAGTGGTTTTGTTTTTTAAAAATAATGATGTCTCAACTAACATGTTATAGAAAATGGAAATTTTATACATGCTTAGAATGATAGCAGCTAAAAAGTCATGTAACAAAAGGCAGGCACAGTCCTGTAGATTTCAAAGAAACTGTTGGTCAAAATATTCCAAGCATAACTTTCTGAGCAGCTCATCTCTTTAGGATCATAAAAATTCCTTAAGTAGACTGAAGAGTTTATGTCAAAATGATGGCTGTTATCAAATGGGTCATGGATCTTTGTCCGCCCTAGAAGGACTGGGAGAAAATGCTAGGAAAAACCTGCTGCACCATTTTCTTCCATGAAGTTACCAATACCAGCTCAGGAGTTAAATTCTGGAAAAACTGTGGTGTGGCCTCACAGAGGATAGTGGTTCAGTGAGCACAGGCTTTAACTCTGTGAAAAAGGGCTCAAACTAAAGAATGTAAGCATACTATTTATTCCTGCTCCCCTATCACTGCTGGAATTTTGCACATACGAGTCTTGCCAGAAACCATTAGTTCTAGAAGTGTGGTTTTCTCCTAACTGGTTATTTTTGTAAGCCTCTTCTGACCCTTCAAGGATTAATTTCCTAGCACTTGAAACAGCAGTTAGCATGGGAGCTTCAGAGCACACAAGGAAACCATACGCTTAACCTTTCTGAGAACATAAAACTTATTCTAAAAATTTGTCCCATAACATTAAATACTGGGAAGAGGGACAACTGAAACAACAGCAAAAAAAAAGGTCAAAAGTGAGAGAATTAAAATCCTGTGGTGAAGGCAGGAGACTTTTAAACTGCTGACTGGTAAAAGACAGATGTTAAATGATGGGGGGTGAAACAGGGAGGTAGGAAAGGAGCCTGCCCATCCCTGCTGTAAATAAAAAAGGCTATTTGAGCCAAACAGATCTAGGCATACATGAAGCAGGAAGCTTTTGAAATGAACACTGGCTATGCTGCAATCCCAGCAGGTGAAAAGAGCATAAAGAATCATTAATAAGGAAAACAAAAAATTGTTGTTTCTTTCTTCACTTCAGGGGACAGGGAGGGAGTGTGGGGCAGATTGCTCTTCCCAGTAAGTCATGCTTGGGTTCAGCTAGATGGGGAAGACAAAACTGAAGTAGCTGGCACAAAGTAAAATTAACAACTTCTCTAAGCCAGAGGCTTGTCAAGTGGACAGATCATTTGGCTGTTTTTCTTGACAGAAATAGTTGCAGCGTGTCAGAACACCGAAAAACAGAAGCACCAGCAAAAGTTTTGTGGCACCTTAAACTGCCTGTTTTCTGGGGAATACTGCAAGGTCATACTTTTCTGCAAGTGTGATAACAGTAATTATAAAACAGCATCAACCAACAGAGCCTTCACTTAGAAAAATGAATGCACAGACAAGCATGCTTGCAGCATATGCTCTTAGAGCAAAAATGAAGCATGGAAAGGCTCCCTCCAGAGTGCTTGATCGATGGGTCATTAATACATGCGGCTGTCAGAATAGTGGCAGCCAAAAATATTCTCTTTACCAGAGGAAAACATACTGTACTTCATCATTAATGTGCCCTGACTTAACAGCTCAGGTCTGAAATTCCCAGTTTTCTGACAGACTTGGTGTTTCAGCCAGCATTCTTTTTTTTTCTGTTATTTAATCAAGTGTGCACTGATTAGAAGTAGTGCGCAAAGACAACAGTCTTGGTAAGTCTTCTTACCATGCTAGAGCAACTACAGTTTCATAAAACATGGTAAATGGAAGGAAAAAAGGAAAAAAAAAAAAAAAAAAAAAAAAAAAAAGAGTGAAAACGTTACCCTAACAGCTCCAAAGAAGCAGATTGGAGTCTATAATAAAAGGCAAATACTGGCAATGGTTTGTCAATAAGTGGCGCGCGGATTTCTGGCCAGGGTGAACGCAGAGACATTAGCTCTGCTGCCACAGGTAGCGACTTCAGTGTCACTCAAGCCAGACCCTCACCCCAGCTGGCACTAATAAAGCTGAGGAGGCTCCTTGCGTCTTCTCGCTTCGTACACAAACTCACCAGCTGGGAAATGATGTTTTCCCTGTGAAATACAAAGTTCCGTCCAAAGGGGCTATCTGGTTCAAAAAACACAGCTTCCTGCGATGGCTGCTGTTCTGTCTGAAATGTGGCACCTTTCCCCCAGCAACACTTTGGGCCCCTTTTTCCACCAGCTCAGGGGAAAATACTGCATATTAGCACAATTTACCCACCTTGTGTGAGAAGGATAAAGTGGAGTAACTATAAATTTTGTCAGCATAACCCACTGCTGGTAAAGTGAATTGATTTTCCATTCTCTGTCTCTCAGAGCTTATTTCCTTGAAAAGAGACAAGTCTAGATGCAACCTTGGTAAGCAGTAAATCAAAAAAGCTTTTCTTTCCTGTTATATAGTTGGATCAGTTTCAGTGACCATTGCTCTTGCTTTTCTTCGTATTTTTAGTGTTCTTTGTAAAAGTATGTAGCTTAATGTCACCCCAGGGGTGCTGAGAATAGCCAGCAAGGTTAGAAGCTCTGATATTCATTGAATAAACTCTTATACTCATATAGCATATACTATAGCTTAGGCTTCACATTTGACCAAAAATACCTTTTTATTAGTTATCATAGTCCATAAATTCTCCTGATTCTGAAACCCCGAATCTTTAAGGTTTCTTTTTCAGGTATTTGTTCTGTTTTCTTAAGCTTTGGGCCTTTACATTTCCAAAGCATGTAGACATTGCAGCAAGTGCAATAAAAGTTCAATTATCATTTCCTACATACCGCTGTACCTCCCCTGTTATTTAAGATCAGTCTCAGGCTCAAGCTGTTAATGATTCAGACATAGCAAAGATGGTTTATCAGGAGCAGTAGGACGCGAATACCCGAGGATGAGCCAAGATGTGTTTCAAAGCACGTTTAATTCGTTTTTGAGCTGGAATAGAGTTGTCTGAATAGAAGAGCTTTGCTTTGGGAAAACAGCCTTGGTGGGGATAAAGCGGAGGGAGGCAGCAGATAGGATTTGGGGTTTCACGTGAGACCACCATCTGGTTCACAGAAGGCCTCGCAGAGCTCTGCTACTCATTCAGGGAGCTCATAGAGCCCAGCACAGGCAGACAGGGGGCTCGGCCCAGGGCAGCGAGGGGACACGGAGACGCAGCCGGGGATGCTGCAGGCAGAGGCTGGAGAAGAGCAGTTGCCCCCAGCACCGTGACCTCTTGCTCAACCTGCTGTCCACAAGCAGCCAAAAGGGTGTCAGAATAAGTGGGGACTGTCAGGGTAAATGAAAGGCAGCGTGGCCGCGAGCACACTGAATGTTCTTAAAGCTTCTTTTATTTTTACGCCTCTTACATCTGCCTGCTTCACACTAAAACCTGGAGGCGCCATCGCACACGATACTGAGAGGGACAGGGCAGGCTCCTTCAGTATCCTCACTACTACATACTTCATCCCTTCTCTTCAAAGAAGAGTGCTTGTTCTCATATGTTTTGCTATAATATTATAAAATGGAGAACAGAGTTATTTTTAATTTAATATCTCATTTTCTTTATGTATATACAATTCCTTTCAGGAAACTGATTTACTTCTTTGTGCTTTTATTCCCGAAATTTTGTTGAATTTTATTGAAACTAGGCTCCCAACAAAGTGTCACATAGTCTTATACCATAGGTGTTAATAACAGTAATGCTAAAACAAGGATTACATTGAAATCACAGTAAAACAAACTGCTTAATCTTGCTCTCTTACATAGGATGCCTATGAACTTGTTTCTTTCACTAGCTGAGTGAGCAACTGAATCATAGCGAATTCTAATTATTTTTACATTCATACTATCCCACTTATTAAATAAGCTGAGCATATTCCTGCTGGCACATTAACATAAATTAGGGCTTGCAAAGTGAAAGTTGCCTGCATATGATCCTATATCCAATTATTCTAAGAATAATTCTCAGAAATTAATCCAAATTCTTTTAACAAACTTTTGCAAAAGAGAGGGCCCCTATGACTGTGCATAGCAGTCTCTAGCCTAGGGAAATTTCTTCAGGATGAAGGAGCCACAGCAGGCCAAAAGCAGAACTCAACACAAATTTCTCATACCTTACAAGCAAGTGCTTTGAGCTTTTTAATTTGTCTTTATTTTTCCTAAGCCCTAAACAACTCTAGCTCTTCCTTAGTTGAGGAGGAAGAGCAGAGTGCTGTGCTGGGCTTTTCACACCGCAGGCCGTGCATGGGCACGCAGACATGGTCTCGCTGACCTGTGAGGGGGTGTGTTTGCATAGCTCTCCAGTCTCCTTTAGGTGCAGGGGTCTCAGCTCAGGCAGTGGGCAATATCCGACAACCCGGAGTATGAGATGGGAGGTTGATGGGGAGCTGCTCACAGAGCCCCTGGGCTCCAAACTCGGGAGCTGTTGTCTCATTGGTACCACTGACCTCTTGTGGCTCAAATACTGCTGCACTTGGAGGAGTGTTTTGCTGATGGCCAAGAAGAGCCTCACACTGCAAGTGTCCCGTCCCACCATCTCCGTGGGATTGCTTGGACATGCGCATAGAGTCTCTCTTTCTAGGCCCAGCCTGAAGAAAAGGATAAGATACATGGGAAATCCCTTATGCACTGGCAAGACTTTGGGTTTTCAGAAATCCCTTATGCACTGGCAAGACTTTGGGTTTTCATTCTCTCAGAAACTTACTTTTCATGACTTTCTACCTATTCAGTTCCTGGTCACTCCCTGTGCGCTGGTGGCTGCTGGCTAGTTTGAGATGAGAACCGTATTCCATGCTGCCTGCCTCTGCCTTGGCACTGTTCAGCCAGCAAACTTCTGGGAAGCCACAAGATTTTGTCTGATGGGGAGTATCACAAAAAAAGAAGATTTCTTGGACATGTGCCTGGAATTTGCATGTGTGTGAAGTTACCTGGAAGAAGTTGGCACAGACAAAGGTCCAGGTGTATGATATTCCAGGGAGGGAGCATATTAAGTGCCTAAAACTCCTGCATAATAAAATTAAGAGCAGCATTAGCAATTCTGACAAGTTCATCCCGCTTTGAGAAATGTGGGCCGTGGGCACATGTCCCAGAGACCTGTCCTCATCAAGCAATACCTTTTTTTTTAACACTCCCCCAGCTGTGCCCAGCCGCTCTGCTCTGGCTGCAAAGGCCAGCGAGCCTTGGGCCACTCCAATTGCACTTACCCATCAGGGTCAGGCGGGACGCAGGTAAGCGCAGTAGTACCGTGAGGACCAGCTCTAGGCATGCCCTGTCCTCCAGCACCATGCAGCTCTGGTGTGTTCCAAGAACTACCATCGCCATCAGCCCTGGCATGCAGAGCAGCTGTCAGCAGAGAGGACAAGGGCACAATAAGCACACTGCAAAGTGTGAGTGCTGCTGCTGGCCTCGGCATGGTCAGCAAAGAAGCTGCTGTGGTCTGGCTGTCGCTTTTTTATTATTAGTTATGTCTACGACATTTTAGGGCTACCTAGCAGAACCTGCCTCCTCAATATGCTCCCTGCTAGAATTGTGCATGCTCCTCACACTGCTTCACAGATGCCTGTTTCCACTGCTTTTCTGCTCTGAGGAGGAGTTGTCAAACCACATCCCTAGGTTTTGGGGTAGTGTCAGGAGGCAGAAGGCAGGATCTCAAAAATCTGTAGAGAATGGATTCTCTACCATAATGGGGTGCCACATCCAATCTTCTAATTCTCTACAATAGTGGGTCCAAGTCTAGTTGGAGGCCTGTGGCCAGTGGTGTCCCGCAGGGGTCAGTACTGGGCCCAGTGCTGTTCAGCTTGTTCATCAGTGACTTGCACGAGGGCACAGAGCGCACCCTGAGCAGGTTTGCAGATGATACGAAACTGGGTGGAGTGGCCGAGACTCCCGAGGGCTGGGCTGCCATCCAGAGGGACCTGGGCAGAGTTGGGCAGAGAGGAACCTCATGAGGTTCAACAAGAACAAGTGCAGGGTGCTGCACCTGGGGAGGAACAACCCCAGGCACCAGGACAGATTAGGGGTTGACCTGCTGCAAGGCAGCTCTGCGGAGAGGAATTTGGGAGCCCTGGTTGACAACAAGTTACCCATGAGGCAGCAATGAGCCTTGTGGCCAAGAAGGCCAATGGGATCCTGGCCTGTATGAGGAGGAGTGTTGCCAGCAGGTCGAGGGAGGGGATCCTGCCCCTCTGCTCAGCCCTGGTGAGGCTGCCGCTGGAGTACTGGGGGCAGTTCTGGGATCCCCAGCACAAGAGGGACGTGGAGCTTCTAGAGAGGGTCCAGAGTAGGACCACAAAGTTGATTAAGGGACTGGAGCATCTGTTGTGTGAGGAAAGACTAAGCTGGGCCTGTTTAGCCTGAAGAAGAGAAGACTGAGAGGAGATCTGATGCACAAGTACCCAGGGGGTGAATGTAGGGAGGATGGGGCCAAACTCTTCTTGGTGGTGACCGAGTGACAGGACAAGAGGTAATGGGTACAAATTAAAACATGTCAAGTTCCATCTCCATGTGAGGAAGAACTTCTTTCCTGTGAGGGTGCCAGAGCCCTGGCACAGGCTGCCCAGAGAGGCTGTGCAGGCTCCTTCTCTG
>WBNA01000243.1:1046235-1060906 GCA_013398345.1 Nothocercus nigrocapillus | reverse complement strand
TGTCATGTTTTTTGTCATGTTGCTGAATTACAGTAATGTATTTTATCCTGGGTAAAAATGAAGACCAAATTGGCTGCAGAGGATGCAAAATAATAATACTCAAAACTTACACATCTTTAGCACACTATTCGAAATAATTGGCTTAGTCATACTTTAACTACTCTTGAATTTTTAATAGATTTTCAGTATGCGTAATGCTGTAGAGGAGATAAAATTTAATTCAGTGTTGCAAGTTATGTGATGTGCCTCTCCTACAGGTCTATAGGAGAGGTGATAGGTATGGATGTAATCTGTTAAATCTTAAAACGACAGTTCATTTTTTTGTGTGCTTTTCAGACACAGCCAGTGTGAGACTGCTTTTATTCCTGTAGTGATCGCTATGAAGTATCAATCGCTTTTTTTTAACCCCTTTTCTGTTTCTATCTTTCTGTTAAGCATCTCTGAGTTTGTGTTTCTGCGCAATGAAATTTTTACATTTTAAAAACGTGTATTACATATGCAGCTATCTAAACCATGTAAAGGTTTAATATTGAAGCTCTTTATGGAGCTGCTGTAGCACTAATTTTTTTTTAGTTATTGTCCCCAGCTCATGCTGTATGCCAGGGTTTTCCTACTTCAGTGTTACTGTTATCTTTTCAGAAGGCAAGAAGCACAGTAGTGCAGAAGTACCTGTTCCCTTTGTTTATGTGTTCTAGGGATTATAATCTGTATCATCTTAATTCTGTGGAAGAGGCAACTTGTCTGGCAGTTCCTGTATTTTAAAGTTTTAGTGGATACCAGTTGCTTCATTTTGAAGGAATGGACAGGGCTTAGTCAGGTCATAATGAAATTATTCTGAGTCTAAAGTATGCAGTGGGTGGAAAGTGTTGGTTTTTTGTTTTGTTTTGTTTTGTTTTGTTTTTTTTTTTTTTTCAAAGAGGACTGACATTGCAGTGAGTGGTCATGTAAGAAAGTGACCTGAGGATGGAATCTCAAAGCGCCCCTTGGCATTTCTTCATAGTTCTCTGTCGTAGTCTGAAGTGTTGTTCAGTATTGAAATTCTTGCAGAAAAAGTGTAATTTTTAGCATCTGGTTATGAAAATAGGTTTGCCTGGATATATTTTGCATTAAAAGAGATGGGAGAATAAATACTCTTAAATTTAAATTTGTCACTACAGATCAATCTATATTTTCTTAATGGCTTCATCAGAATTGTATATTTCATTGTAGTTCTAGTTAGCATAATCCTTGTTTCTTCTCTGTATCTGCATTGGTGTAATGAAAAAAGTAATAATACAATTTGTGGGGAAAATACACAGGCATGATATTTCAATCAATTTAGGTGTTGAAAAAGATGATCTGCTTTTAGAGGTTTTACGTCACAAGCTAGTACTGCCCAGTTCGCTGCTGTTAGAACTCCATGCATGCTGATACTCTTTTGCAGTTTTCTACAATATCAGCCTACTCTGGGTATGAAAAGTGGGAAAAGAAGTATTAAATGCTCTGTTACACTTGCAGTTCTGGCATGCAGAACAAGCAACAGTGGAAAGCAGCTGTAAATAAGAAGTCCTGTGAGTAGGTGAGGATCTTGTGTTTCAATCCAGTTTCTTGGCAAGACTCATCCAAAACTAAATATAAAAGCTATTTCTCCTCCATTCCTTTTCAGAAATATATTTTTTTTTCTTTTTTCTTCTTTTTCTGTAAGCATAGAATCTGTTAATCATCAAAGTGGTTGAAGTTATGTGAGATTAGAGTCTTTCTGAAGAAGCAATAGATTTGCTGTATTACTCAGTTTGGAATTTCTAGAATTGTCCACCTTCTTGACCAAGTCTTCTAAATTCCTTTGGTCTGAATTAATGTTATCACTGTCTTCAGAAGACAGAAGAAAATAGGAAGACATAGATATACTTTTACTTTTTGATTAAATGTCGTCATTTAAGCATATTTGATGGAGAAACAAAAATCTGAAAATCTAGATGATTTTGAGGAACATTACTTCACAGCAAATAGTTTTTTCCTTTTTTTGTTCTAATCAGTTCATTTTCTTTTTCTTCTTTTTTTTAATGTTTCTTACTTCTATTACCCTTTCTGCTTATCTGAAAGGATATAAAGACCTAATTTCTCATTCAAAAGGAACTAATGAGATGTTCAACCTTAAAGTTAGTTAACATCATTCTGTGCCCAAGTTCTGTAAATGTAGGTATTTTCTTCGATGTTTTCCTTCGTTCATTAATTTAGGCTATAGAACCGCTGCCTCCTCCCTCTCCACCCCCCATTGTTAGAGATTTAAATCTTTACATCAAATCCCTAGGACAGCAACAGATTATGTTTTCATTATATGCCCCAAAGAAGTGACGAATATTTAATTCCTTTTGAAGTCTGAGCTTGGTCCTACCTTTGCATGCAAAATAACATTTATAGTGACTCTTCAGAGGTAAAATATCAGGAAAGATTAAGTTCACAGGTTCCACATTGTAATGTATATTCACTGGTCTTCTGTGGAGAGTATGTTTCTAATGTAAAATGTTTCATGGCAGTACAGTTTAAGAACCCCTCAGAGTAGGTGTCTTTGTTTTAATAAAACCAAACCAAACAAATGCAAATCCTTTCCCTTCTGTGTTTAGGTAATTATCTTCAGAAATACTGCTTTTCAAAAGTCATGTGCGCTCTTACATATGAGAGTGTCTTATGCACTCTTATATGTATTTATTAAATTCGCTCACAGGTGTTTTGCCTTTGAAGATACTCAGAAATGGGAAGGAGTTCGCCCTTGTTATTTTTTTGGTGTATGAATTTAGAAAGTTCTTTTCAGGACTGAAAATGGGAGAATATTGATATATAATAGATAATATTGAAGAGTATTAAAATATGTAAGTACTTACATTCTTCATATATATGTATCTTTGGGTGGTTCCACTTGGCTGTATGGGTAAGACCAGATTCCTGTGAATAGCCTTGTCCTTTTAGCCAGCATCTGCTACATGTTCCTTCCCATGGCAAGGGATATAGAGATCTAAATACCAACAAACATTTAGTTGTGAGATTACAGTTCTGTACTTCTGTGCTATATCTTTCACCTTTACGAATTACACTTTTTAGTTACGATTTCTTTTGTTATTTGGCATACTTCCGTGTTAGATTATGCATCTTTTTACTTTGGTGTGGAGGTGTTTTTGTTTTGAGAGTGAAGATTCCCATTTGTGTTTGTCCTGTATATGAAGTTCTTGTATGCAACCTGAAATGAAAATGCCTACTTTGCCAGATTTGATTTTACTGTGATGCAAATGTAATGGTTAGTTGGAATATCTATATATTACCTTTTCTTTCTGGGAGAGGAGAACATTTTTTGAGGTTCTTACGTGTTCTCTTTATTAATTGCTGGACTTGGAAGCTGGGAGAGGTTAATACATAGCTTTTTAACTACTCTAAATGAGTATTATCTCGTGCCAGAGCAGGTCACCTGAGAAACTGAGTGTTGGGCATGTTCTGTACATCTAATTCTGCAGCAAGTTGTCCAGCCATCTATTACAGTAATTTAAGATCCTAGATATAAACAAGTTATGATAAGCATTTCTCATTGGCAGTTTTAGCATTGCCATAAAGGCAATGGAGAAGAACACTGGTTTTGAGTAGATTCTGTGTCCTGTGGAAAGAGATGGAGAGTCTCTGAGTCTACCTCTGAAAGTTCAACAGCAAGTCATGCCTGAAGCATTAGTGCTGAACAAATGTATACTCCAAATCTAAAGTGTGCTGTGATATCAGTATGTGATACCAGACAGAAATTGTCTGAGTACTGCGCGGCCTCAGTGAGGACAAAGATGCACTGGGAATCTTAGTGCAGGGTAGTTCATGTTTTCAGTATTCAAATTCAAATATTTCAAATATTTCAATCTTTTCAAACCGGGAGAGTCTTTCGTTTCTCAGCTGGCAAACAGCCCTTGTTCGAATGACTTTGACGGTCCCTGCAAAGGTTTCCGCTGGTAAGACAGAAGTAGTGCCTTAGAACATCTCCATCAGTTTAAGTAGCCAGCAGTGCTTGTAAGAGGTCTCCAGCAGTTTTTAACCCTTTGCTTCTACTGTGTATCTCCTATGATAAAAAGGGATTTAAATAGAGAGTATAGAATTTTTGTGGAAACCAGGTGGAATGCAACACTCACACATTATTGACTCTCCACAGTATGTTATGCCTGTGATGTTAAATATCCAGTTTTCAGAAAGGGAAGGAGGATAAAGTAGTGTAAATATGCTCCAGAAGAGTTTAGTTAGGCTGCTCTGGCTGTCTTGCGTGAATAGGCTATCAGACCTCCTCAGGTGAGCCATAGATAAGTTTGTCTAAATCTCTCAGTAACTGAACACTGATGGACATTTTTCTGGAGTCTTGATGTCTAGTTGTGGGAAGTAAAGGGAATAGAGAACTGCACTCTGCTTTAGGAAACTCGATGTTACATATGTGCTTGAGTGAAATTAAAAGGCCTACTTGCTGAAAATACAGATATTTTATAGGTATTATAGTCTGAATTTTTCATTATCAACTCATAAAAATTTTGCCTGCTCTGTGTTTATGATGTCAAAATACTTGTTTATTTCCTACAAGTATAGAGTAAGAACTACATTTCTGATTTCTAGAATTTTTCTGAGTTTTTAGTGGGCATTTAAGAAGAGTAAATGGTGATTACATAATTATGTTACTTCTTTCTGCAAATCCCTCCAGCTTTTAAGGTTATTAGAAAAAAATATTTTGTTAATGATACACTGTACTCTGATTGCATAGTTCTAAGTATTTTTATTCTGTGCACGTGTTCTCTTGATAAGTCTTTTTTGTGTGTGTGTGTGTTTTTTTTAGCTACACAATTAACTGTTCTGATTAAAACTTAGTTTGCCTTTTAAAAATTACAGGAAGTACATTATAACATCTGAATATATGGGGGAAAATGTTTGACTGGACCTCTACATTTTGTTAAGGGGTATCAGATAAAGACTTAACTATTATTTTTGTTTTGTTGCAGGGATTTCTCCAAAGTTAATATCCTGGTACCTGGTGCTGGGCTAGGTAGATTGGCATGGGAAATAGCCATGCTTGGTTATGCTTGCCAAGGAAATGAATGGAGCCTCTTTATGCTCTTTTCTTCTAACTTTGTACTCAACAGGTATATAGCTTATGTTTTACTTGCTGGCTGACACCTACAGGGAGGCAAAATTATTAATGCAGAAAACTTGCATAAATAAAGTGCAACAAGAATAGATTTATAAGTCCTAACAAAGGTAACAAGTTTATAGAACTTTTCTTCTTCAAAAAAATGTAAGTGGAATAATTGAAAGTGGGGGGGGCATTATAAGTCTGTATAAGTGGAATAATTGGATGGGGGGAGCATTATGAGTTTTTATGGGTAAGTTATAAGTTTATGTTAGCAAACATGTCTTTTCAGTTATGAGACTTAAGTTGATTGGACTCTACCACAGATTTCCTGCATAACTTTGAATAAATTCTACTTTTATTTCAAATCTGTTTCTGTAAAATGCACTCCTACCTCACTAGTGTCTAAGATGACAGTAGTGTTAATGATGGTGATTACCAGTAGAAGAAACCTGTTACTAAAAATGTTGCATTCCAAATTAAAATTCAAAGCACTGTTTCTGTGTAGAAAACAGCCAACCGAACATGCTGCACCACTTTTTAAGCAAGTCTGGTCACTGAGTAACATCTAAAATTACAAAATTAATAGTTTTGCATCTTGAATGCAAAACAGTAATGTAAATTTAACTGTATAGGTTTATAGTGATGTTTCTATGCTTGGTATTGTCACTTGCAGCAAAATACTGTTGCTCTTGTAAGAATGAGGTGGGAAGACCAAAAGTGGGAAAGTATGAAGGAGAGGTTTATTTTTTTAACCAAGTTTAAAGAAACAGAATTTGCAGGTTCCCTCATTCTTCGCTATGAAATAAATCCTCTGTGGAAACACCTAAAATACTGGCCTGTGCACTCTGTTTTCAGGGTGCTCTGCAGCATGTTTCACCCATGCTAGGCATGGGGCCTGGAAGATTATTCCTAATCTATTATTACTTAAAATTCCAGTACAGAACCATGGGAAATACTGTTTTTCATGGCTGCTGTGCTTACTATGCTGAAAACAAATACGTGGTAGAGATTGTTCTGCTCTATTTTCTTACATCATTCATAAATGACTGTCATCTGGTGGTGAAATTGCTTGTTACAGTTGAGCTGATCTAATGGCTTGCAGCTACAGAGAGGAGGAGGAGGAGGTCAGGTTCTTATCCCTAACCACACAATCTGGTTGTCTGTTAAGCTTTTTAGAATTTTTAAATTGATTCAAAGTGGTGTAAAAGTATTCACTTCCCCTGTTTGACAGCACTGATTAGCTGTCATATTGGTTCAAACCAGAAAGTATAACTTCACCCTAAATTACTTGTGATAATAAACTTTTTCCTTTTTTAAATCTGAAATCTTTAGGCCGTATGTGGAATTTGCTTCCTATTATAAAATACTATTTAGTCAGGAAATATATGTATGTGTTAGATCTGCTAACAGTATTTAATTTGAGTCAGCAAAATGTTCCTTAGCTGTTGTCCCCTGGGAAAGGTACCAGTTGCAGTTTTGGAATTAGCGGGAAGAGAACACGGATAACAGCCAACTCAACACTGAATTCAGTCAGTTCAGTTGGAAGTGCAAGGGGAACCATAGGCTGGGAATGTCTAATAAGAAGCTTGTAGGGACTTCTGAGGTCTTTTCACTTCAGACCTAAATGCTTGTTCCCAGATAGCTGTCTGAAATGGACGTGTTTGCCCTCTGGGACAGGGAAGTTGAAAGATCAACAGTGATCAATATGAGTTAAAGACAACAGTTAAGGAAGAGCGTGGTAAGAAAAGAGGACTTTGTGAATAAGTTTAGCCACTGTTCCTTTCCTCTTTCCCTCTTAATTTATGCAGAAAGAGGATAGTTTTGGTATCTAGGTCTTCTCGTGTTAGAACAAGGAAATTTTGAATAAGATACTAGCTTTTTTATTGATTGTGGTGATGCTTAAAAGGGTTAAATATCTTTTTTTTTTTTTTTTATGATTCTGTTTAGTTTTGTAGTTTGAGAAGCGTGGTATATTTCCTGGTATTAGTTTCATGATATTAGCTTTTATGTTTGTTTTCAGATGGTAATGGCATGAGGATTTTTCTAGTGGATGCTAACACTTTTGATCTACCTTTTTGCTCTCACCTCAGTTTATTTTTAGGGAGATGGAAAGTAGTAGAAGGCCTTGTATTCAAGACAGTAAAGTGGGCTGTCTGGATTTGGTACAGAGACTTAAATCTGCGTACAAAATATCTGCTATTTTTGACGTGTGAAAGAACTTTTTTCTCTTAAATTGAGAACTAACTTTGCTGTGGATAAAATTTCACAGCATAGTATGTAGTGAACAAAAAGTGTATCAGCATGTACCTGTCGTCCCTGAAAAGGCGTGGTGAGTCAACTCATGTTTGAAAACTGCATAGGTTGAAGGGCATTATTCCACTGAGGAAGCTCAAATGCCAAAACAAGTGGCTCTGGAAACTTAAGCTATAATGTATCCAAAGCTGCTGCAGTCCTTGAATAGAAGGCTGCGCTTTTCCTTTATGGTAAGATTTTTGTATTGCTAGTATATTTTTCTCGTGTTTGGAAGAATCTTGGGTATAATGACAGATGGCAGAGCTGGGTGCTGGTGATGAGACACACCTCGTTTCTCACATGTTTTGGTACAGCAGAGCTTGTAAAAAGCATAAGCAGTCTTCCTACCCCTGGGAAGCATATTAAAATTTTCAAGTGGTGTAGAGCCACTATATAAAATATAGTAATATAATATATATATATAATGTATGTATTTCAACCCCATGACATCTGATAGGAGGGAAGACATTAGGGTAGTATCTGTATAGAACAGATGCAGGCTCTTACATGGTCTTGTTTTTCCACTGTACCACAGAACTGATCTAGTGTGCAACTAGTTGCTGACTTGCTTTATTTTGCAGCTGGAGATTGAAAGCAGCCTTAGTAGTCCCAGCACAGCAGTCGATCAGTCAAAACAGTAGTCCCACCTATGCATATGTGAGGAAACTGAATTGCAGAGTATAAAATCATTTTGCACATGGATAAGAATAGAGGTAGTTGAAAGTGCTTTAATTTCCCAAGTGGAATTCACGTTGACGGCTGGTTGACCTCTGCTTGCCTGAAGGAATGTCAAAGTCTTTGCAGATGAATCTGAATTCCTTCAGAAGGTGGCTTAATTCTAATGGAAGGCTTTCAAGCTTGAATGTGGAGAGGGATTGTTCCTCTGTCGTAATTGGGAGTTGTGCTGGAACTTCCTTGAAGTCTCCTTGTTTATGCTCAAAAATGAGAAAGAAAATAAATACTGAAGGGTGCATGTCTGCTAGCTCAGAAAAGATTTTCTATGAAATCAGCTCAGGTCTGTTCATTTCTTTGACTTTTTTTTTTTTTAATTAATAAGCCAAAAGAATGAATTTTACGTAAATTGGTAGATGACTTGCAGTATAAGAGGTGTTTTTTGATATGTATATTATAGATGTCCTTTCTGATTCCTGAATATTTGTTATGTATGTATATCATGGCTTTGGTAAGTGGGTTTGACTGCAGAATTTGGTGGTGATGAATGGGGAGAGAAAGCTTCTTCCTTTTTTAAGTAACAGACTGAGTTTGCTGAACTCTGGGGGAAACTTATTTAATTTGAATGTTACTTCATCACTTTTTTGAATTTGCTTAGTTCATTGTGTTAATCCACAAATTTTATGTAAGAAAACTACTTTGCGTAATTGCAGCACTTTACATATAAGATTAAGAGATATATAGTGCAAAACTTCTGTGCTTTGGCAAAAGTATCTTGAAAGTAAAATACATTCTTTAATAATAGCATTTGAACAAAACTAAAATATATAAAATATGAAAATTATAAAACTAAAAATAATCAAAGATATTCCAGAAGGATGTAAAGTATTGCTGATTTTACTGAATCACAATTTTTGGCCATAATCACAGAAAGAATCTTGTTAGCCTTCTTTTTAGTGAAAAGTAAGTTGGGGAAAAGAAAGTTTTATAATTAAGTGAAAAAAGGTCATCATTTATATGAAATTGTTTAATTTTTATTTGATCAGTTCATAAGTTGATGGATTATGAAATAGATAAAAGTGCTTTTAGCAGGTTTTGTGGCGTTAGAATTAGCTTTAGCAGCAAAATCTTGGAAGTTGGTGAGTGTCTTTTTGTGCATCATTTTATATGCAAGATTTTTACATTTTTAGATAATACTTAAGCAGCTAAGTGAATCTGAGTTGTTCCAACTTCCTTATTTTTCAGATGCTCTGAAATTAACTCATGTAAACTTTATCCCTGGATTCATCAGTTTAGCAATAACAGAAGATCTGCTGATCAGATACGACCAATTTATTTCCCTGATGTTGATCCTCATAGTCTTCCTTCTGGTTCAAACTTCTCTATGACAGCAGGGGATTTTCAAGAAATTTACTCTGAGTGCAGTGAGTAAATGCAAATATTTAGTCTTTCCATGTATCTTTAATGTATTATCAATAAAGACAGTAAGAAATGATTACAGGCTAGAGCAAGTATGATGACAAGTACTATGGAACTTTGTCTGGGGTGTTAGGTAAAAAGTACTAACCGTAGCATTTTTTTTTCCTAGTGCAGGGAAACTACGTTCTACTTATAAATGAATACACTATAGCATTAGTCTTTCAAAATAAAGACAACATAGGAAAATGAGGGAAAGGTTTACTTAATCAAGTAAAGTGATGTTAAACAGATGAGCAGTGTGGAATGGAGAGTCAAGTCTTTATTTCTTGGGTGCGCACGCACACACACACACAAACACACTTTTTTAAAAAAAACTTTGTGTTGATTCCTTTTCAGTTGTGAAAAAATACCCAGTTGTTTCAGATGTAGTTAGTTACAAATGAAACAAGTGACCAAGAAATTCAATGTGTGTTTTTATGTTTCTTTTTTAATTAACTGAAACTCTTCCAGTTTCAAATATAATTGAGTCCTTGAAAGATTTTGCTTGTTAAATGCGTGAGTAAAATACAACTGGAGAAACATTCAGATACTGAAAAAATGCTTTCAAGTAGCATAATTTGTAAAAACATGCTTTAATGTACAGAGCTCTGTTGTTCTAAGTGTTAGTCTAACTGGAAAGGTCCACATTTGTGGGGTATTTTTTCATTTATATTTTAAACATTCTGGTAGTGAAGTTCAAAAAAACAGGTGAGTATTAGCACATTTTGGCTTTATGCACATAGCTGTTCATATATGTGTGTATATTTATATGTGTGTTTTTATAAATATGTATGAATATATATTTATACATCTCCATATATGTGCATACCGCACAGATTCAAACTTTCTGTCCATCATTTACGTATAAAAACACAGCTAGTTTCTGGTAAACCTGAAAATCCTTCAACTTCTATTATTGGTAGAAGGAAAGCCTAGGTATAGCAAAAAATATTGATGTTAATTTTTTTAGGGGGAGAAACATTGAACCCGATCTCTATGTAATATGCTCTTTTTGTGCAGATACATGGGATTGCATAGCAACCTGCTTCTTCATAGATACAGCACATAACGTTATTGATTATATTGATACAATATGGAAAATACTAAAGCCTGGAGGAATATGGATAAATGTAGGCAAGTGTGACCAGTCTTTCTTCCATCTACCTCCCATATTTCTGTTTGTGTGTATGTATAAAAGTGTGTGTGTGTGTGTGTGTGTGAAGAATATGTCCAAATGGTTATTAAGTAACTACTAGGTGTTTTTTCTATATAGAATCAAAGATCTCTAATGTCAGGTTTTGAAATCATACATCACATGTTTATGTTATTTAAGTTGGACAAATGTAGTGCCCTGTATTCATTTTTGCTGGTTTTCCAAGGAAATAAAAATTCTGTTTCTATCTGTTAAATAAGTAGAAGTTTCAAGGATAAGATTTATGGATGCTTTGTTTTAAAGGAAGAAAGACTTAGAATTTCTGTCATGGTTAGGGAAAGACAGAAAAACTTCACATCTCAATATTTTGTTGGTCAGTCACTACTGTCATGGCTAGTCACAAAATGTGAACGTAGCTTTTTGTAAAGCTCACCTGTCCTGCCTGCATTTCAATAGAGGCAACTATGATTCTGCATTGATGAAAATAAATAAAATTTAAGAGACAGAAGACACAGTTTGGTAGAAAACAGGACTTCATTTTTCAGTATCTGTTGAACTCATTTGTTGTAATTTTACATTGATTCTGAAATTTATTATAAAAAACATATTTAGTAATAGAAGTATGTGTGTTTTCTTGGTTTGCATTTGATTATGGGTGTGAGCGTTCTTAGCACTTTCAGGCTAGTTCTTAGCACTTTCTATATGTACTGATTCTAAAAAAAATGGGAGATTTTTTGACATCCCTTTTTAATTTTTTCTCTCTAGGTCCTCTCCTTTACCACTTTGAAAACTTGGCAAATGAACTTTCTATAGAATTAAGCTATGAAGATATAAAAAATGTTATCCTGCAGTATGGATTCCAAATTGAGGTAAGATGATACTATAGTTTGGGAATGCACAGCATAGACTAGACAAACTCCTTCCATCTTTATTTTAAATGTAGTTTAGCTTAATGTTAGATTAATTATGCTTAGAACAGTTAAGTGCTTGTAACTGTTGCAAGGCTTTACTTTCCTAGTGTTTAAAGAAGTGAGTAGATAGACATTGAAATCTGTTGGTAGTAGGTATATAACAATTTCTCTCTGACTGAGAGAAATTTCTACATTGCTGGTAGAAAAGTGTTTTAAGATTTCTGCCTTTTATTTTCAGGTGGAGAAGGAATCTGTATTATCGACGTACACTGTGAATGAACTCTCCATGATGAAATACTACTATGAATGTGTGCTGTTTGTCGTGAGAAAACCAGAATAGAAGTGGTTTGAATATGTTAAGTGGGGGTAAAAAAAATGTTGGCTCAAATACTAAAATTGGAAACAAGACTGACTGGGTGATGTCTGGACACAGCCTCAAATCAGTGGTGCCTTCTTATTCCTAATTAGGATTTAGATAGTGTCTATTTTCTTAATCTGTATTGCTCTCCAGACATGTGCTATGCCATGCATATTTGTACTGTACTAATGAAAGCAGAGGGGGAATTGTTCACATACAGTGTTCTTGGGCTTTGAAATGCATTAAAAAAACCCTTTTTTTTTCAGTCTAAAATCTAATGTTTGCCCTAACCATGCTAACTCTCCATATATGCTGACTAAGTTTTCATAAGTCTGTAATCATTTTTTTTCTGTTTTGTGATGTTTGGAATGCCTAGAAGTACTTATTGTACTAGCTGTTGTCAAAGTTAAAGGAAGGATTTCTAAATATGCACTTGAAATAAATTATGCTGTCTGAAATAGTAGAAAAGAGGTAAAATGTTTCTTGGAAGATACATTAACCATCAGAACTGTTGGACAACATATTCTGTGGAACTGGAAGTAGGAACAAAGACTGTTGTACAAATGCTAGTCTTCAAATCTGTTAATTAAAACAAGATCTGTAGGCAATTTGAAATAATATGTACAGCAGAATACTAAGCAAAGAACACATCAGAGAGGGGCAATAAACTGACCTCAATTCATGGTTAACACCAATTGTGAATGATCTACTGGTGTTGAAACTCAAATACTTGGTGCTTGGCAGACATAAAATGTATTGGGTTTGAGTCACCTGCCTGGTGCTGAAGTCAAAGATCTGGAAGCAATGTATTTTGTTTAAAGATAATTAAATGAAAGTCCTGTTATACTTGGAGCTCTTTTTAAAATAAATAACTAAAAACTAAAGCATAGCTGACTGACCAATGCCATGAGAAGGTAGTGAGTGGAAGGAAATCCCCTTTTCTCCTCCTTGCCACCCCTCTGCGCACCCCCTTTCCCCCCCCGCCCCTCCAAAAAGAAGTTACACGTGAACAAGAGGTACTTCCTTGTCTGAGCTGGCACATGTAGTCAAGTTGGTAGGTAATTTGGTTATAGCTTCAAGCAGTTTACGCTTGCTGCAGTAAAATCTACCTCTTGTTTCCTTATTTTTTTTCCTGGCAAAAAAGGTTCAGGGGATGAATTTATCTACAAGATGTTGTTATACAAGACAGACAAGAGTCTTCTGCAATTTAGATACATAAATGAAAAATCAACTAAGAAATACTATGCTAAGAGGAGACACCACCTTAGCCATTTGATTTTTGTTTGTATTAATACGATGGTTAACCTAGGTATCTCTTTTTCATGGTGATAGCCTGGTCACATCTTTCTACTATCCATTACAAGATTGTAGTGAGTGATTTTTTTTTTTTTTTTTTTTTTTTTTTTATGCTGAGGCATTGTGCCTTCATTTCTTTTTTTAATTGAAAATTTGCATGGAATAAAACATCTTTACTTTTTTTAGTCTCAACACTGCATAAGAGAGAGTGCCTGTGGATGTGTCTGTACCATGTTGTTTCTGCTCAGAATCCTTAGCAAGGATAAAGGTTTCTGACCCACAAACGTTTTCACTGGAGCTTTACCTTAAAATGATCTTTAAACTGTCTCCTCTTCTTGAAAATGCACTGCTAAGATTTATCTCTGTTAATGAATACTCAAAGATTAACCCTGTTTCAAGAAAGACCTATTTAAAGCTGAAACACTGCCACTGTAATACATAGATACAAAGAATAACCCCTTCCACACCTCAACCAATCTTTTGTTGCTTTGATTTCCTTATTGACCTGCTTACTCCATTTTTTTCTGTGACCTTTGTGACTTTCTGTCTTCATTCTGATTATTTTCTTTAGATTTTAAAAGTGAATAACACTTTATTTTCATGCTTTTTGAAATAAGACAAGGGTAGGTAAATGTTAATTATGCAGTTGCTGAGTATTTACATCTGTAATATTGCCCAATTTCTGCCTCTTTTAATTAGCTTGTAGTTACTCTTGAAATTCGGTGTTACTGTTTTCTACAAATAGACCACTGAACTTTTTGCATAGACTGAATCTCGGTATCTTTTGTTCTTTTGTTCTCTTGGCTTTGTTCTTTACTTTCTCTCTACCCCTGTTGTTGAAAGTGCCATTTTGTTGTTTGGTTTCTGGATTTTTTTTTTTTTTTTATCAACTTTTGTTAAGTATAGTGATGTGCTTCTATTTTTTGTTTAGAAAATGACAGCTTTCCCTGATTCTTTCCTATTGAAATGTGACGGTTTTGTTAAAGAGTTGAAAGCAGAATAATCTTGTGAATGAATTGTATGGGTTGAGTAGTGTTTTATCTTCAGTCTTATTTATATGAATTCTCAAAAATCATCATTTGTATTTTTATGGACGGGGATAAATGTGTATTAGTGTAACTGCCTTCTTCTCTTTATTGTATGCACAGGGAAAAAGAAGTGCACATGTTGTTTATCAGCTGAAGCCAAGATTTAGGTCACGATTAAACTGTGTGTGCTATTGGAGTGTGAGATGTAAAATGCTGCATAATCTGCAGCATAATACTTCTTTATATGGGGTAAGTTTGACAAATGTAAAGTGTCCTGCATTTTTATTTGTATGTACTACATTCAAAAATCGCTTATGAACATAAGAATTGGAAGTTCCATGTCTGGGTGTGAACTTTCTCTATTTTTAATGTGTATAATGGACTCAA
>WBNA01000243.1:1026518-1045380 GCA_013398345.1 Nothocercus nigrocapillus | reverse complement strand
CGGCCAGGAGCGCGCGACGGGCGAGGTAACGGGGCGGCGCGGCCGGGCGGGCGAGCAGAGGCCTTACATGCGGTCGTGCCGTGAGGGGATCGCGAGGGAAGGGCTCACACGGATAGCGGCGCATTTCCTTACGTCGAAGGGACCTTTTGTGGCACTGTATTCTAAATGCTTGCTTTCCCTAAATACAGTACTGTACAAAATACTTCAAAATAAAGCTCCCTTAATGTTAGGAGAAGAGGTTTTTCTTCTGAGTGGTTAATAATATGGGAAGATATTTTTCCTTCCACTTTCTGTATATCGTATCTTGTGTGTTTTAAAGTTTTCAGAAAGACAAATACTTTTGATAATTTTTACACTTCCTGAATATTTGCTTGTGGCAGGATTTGTCAGAGTCCTAAGCGTGATAAGGAAGGTGGTAAATGCCCTACTGTTGTTTGTTAAGTTAAGAGCAATTTCATTACTAAAGTAGTTCACCAAAAAAAGAGATTTTATTCTGGTGCATTTGCAAGCACACCTTTCCAA
Organism: Nothocercus nigrocapillus; assembly: GCA_013398345.1. Taxonomy (NCBI): domain Eukaryota; kingdom Metazoa; phylum Chordata; class Aves; order Tinamiformes; family Tinamidae; genus Nothocercus; species Nothocercus nigrocapillus. Next base: position 1,044,858 of record WBNA01000243.1, on the reverse strand, counting down.
CTAGAATTAGGAGTTAACTCCTTAAAATGAAACCACCTCGTCTGTAGACACTGGGCTTTAACTGAGCTTGCTATGTGAACCGTACACGGGTAGCGTTTTTTTCTCAGGACCTATTTTGAAAGATGCTTACTTAGCTCAGTGGGAGTGTTCGGTACTCAGATACCACCCATTTTATGTATTTATATAGAGTGTTTGCTCATGGCCTCCGCATTGCTTGGTTTTGCTCATCACCCTGAATCTTTCTGGGAGAAGCAAATAAAAGGAAATGCCACTGCTGTGAAGACATGAACAGTCCTCAGATTAATCCAGTTTGTTATCCGAACCTGAAATTTTGTGTGTATTTCTGCGGTTGTGCGGTTTTAGATTTTAACCTCTTAGGAACAGGCTTGCTGCTGTTTCCTTGCACATCGGTCCTCTGATTTTAGGTGTCTCGCTTTCACAGTGCGAGCGGCACCTCCACGTTAAATTCAAGAAGAGCAATTCGTGCAAACACGAGGATGGCCAGTAGATAGTAGTTGATAATAGACACAAGTAACCTAGTGCAACAAGAAGTCATCCACATGAAGTTTATGTTGTAACAAATAGCAAAATAATTTTTATATGGAACATAGAGTAAACTTTTTTTTTTTTTTAAAAAAAAAAGCAAAGCATTATTCTAGTATCTGAGACCCTTAGTGCCAATACTTACTGGGATTTTCTTGGATTTTTTCAGTTTTTATTGGTCTGTTGCAAAGCCAGCAGACAGATCATTAATTTATTCAAGAACCATAACAAAAGTTACTTGTACCAGTTTAGTATGTAAAAATGCATTTTTAAAAAGTGTGTTCAAGCTGACTCATTGAAGTAAAAAGTTTAAAAATTCTAATCGTATATTAGGAACAATACAAGTGGATATATATTGACAATTAAAATTTTGGGTATTTGTTCACTTTTTATGTACACGAAGAACAAGGTGCATGTTCAAGATCTAAGGAATGACATGTGAATTTCTTTGCTTTCTTAGCAATGTGCGTGGATTGACAACCAACTCTAGGAACTTTGTAATTTTAGTAAAATGACATAAAATTATAATAGACAATGTGTTTTCTAGTTGAGAAGGAGGAATAGAGTTTTGTGGTGGCATATACCTACAGCGAAAACTTGTAGAGAAATACATGTGCCTCCCTCTTCTAAATTTGTAAATGTTCATATAGTATTGTGAGAGGAAAAGGTAGTTAACAGTTTTTGCATATGCAAAATACAAAAAGAGTTGCACAAGCTTTTTTCAACCTTTTTCCCAGCAAATACTCCCAAGTGGAACAAATTGGTGATGTTACTGCTATTTCCCAGAGGTGATGCAATAATGCTTAGTAAAATTAACTGAAATGATAAATTTTCTGTGGTGTTTTCCTTAAAAATAGTTCATATTTTTCCATATTAGATTGAAAGAACTGCCCAATAGAACTGTAGATAACTCTTTCTTGGCACAGCTTCTTCTGTAAAAGCTTTTCATTCTTTTCTTTCCCTGCTGTGTTATACATTAATGTTTTGTTGCTGTTTTTGTCTCTCTTTAAAGCAAGAAGAAGAATTTTGTCAGTATAACTCATTCCTGTACTGGAGAGCCCCATTGCCTGCTCTGGATTTGTCCGACATTCAGGATCTAGAGACTGGATCTCCATCTCCATCAGAGTCTCTGTCTAGAGATGGAGAGACTGTACCAGAAACTAAAACTGCTTCACGGGCTGATACCATGGAGACTGAAATGGAGACCTGATGGTTTATTTCAAGGCTGCACATGAACTTGGCAGGAAGGTTGTTTTTGTGCCTGGGAGGACAACCAGGCTGCTTCTGACTTTCTAAAGAAGTCGTGCTGTGTCGGTCTGCAGAGACAAGATCGCCCAAGATGATGGAAGAGTCAATTGTAGATGCCTGCCAGTAAGCTGGCTGGAGAGGTAAATTGATCTATACAGTGAGGAGGATGCTGTGTTTGTCTGGGAAGAATGCACGGAGGCAAACTAAAAGGAAACTACCCAAAATCGTAACTGGATGCTACTGTTAGAAACAGCTTGACATGTAACATATGGGGAAGTAGCAGAAAGTGATTCCACTGATCCTGAACGAAATGGTTGTAATTGCAGTGCAGGAAAATTCACTCTCTATTTTGTGGATTTGTTTTAAAACACATTCCCCTAAAGTGCAGAGTTTCCTAGTGTGTTTTTTTCCCTTTAATATCTAAACCAAAAAATAAGAGTCCACCAAAACCAAAATGACCATTACCTTTTCTGTTCAAGCCAAATCATCAGTGACGAGGAGGAGGAAAGAAAAGGGATTTTCTTCTGCAAGCTGTTGCTCTTATAAAAGTTGCTTCTCAGTTGGCTCGTGAAGCAGCAAGCAGCTACTTTTTAGGCATTTGGTCTGTTCTTAAGTTACTGCTATTCTTATTCTTTGTGACAGTAGCTCTAAACCAATTAGTGATGAAATGGCAGGCGTGCGCAAAGCTGTCGAGAAAAGTTAGTGCATCATAAAGCTTTTGTGTGTGCTTTCTCAGACTTAGCCGATTGAGGTCCAGTTTTTGCAGAGCTGATAGATCTTGCAAGCTTTTTTTTTCTACACAAGTTCATTGAATTAGTGAATTTTTCTTATGAATCATGAACTTAATTTTTATCTTTCTTTTATTTATTTTATGAATACTTGTCTTCAATAATAGACTGAAATTTTAAGTTTCTGACATACTTTCAGACCTCAAAAATGTGATTTTATTTAAGCACAGTGAATACATCTGCGATTTTTGTTGGTATCATCTTTGAATAAAGCAACCTGTGAATTTTTAATAATGTATTTGTTAAAGACCAATAAAATTTTGCCTTTGTTTACTTGAACGTTTTGGAACTTCAGTTGCTTCTGTGATTTTGTTATGGTCTTCATTTTGTTAGGTATTTTTGTTTAAAATGTCGATTTTAGGACATTTTCAGGATTGTTCTGTATTTCTGCTTGCTGATTATTTTGGGCTTTTTAGAGCTTGCAGGAGAAGGGATGGGTAGGTTATTGACTCAAGCATTTAATGAGTCAAGCATCTAACTGCTATCAGAGTAGTGAGGTACATACTTTAAACCTCGATGTTTATTCTGTTCAGACTTCTTATATTAAGTGCAAGAACATCAAGTAGTTCTTAAGAGATGCTCAGACTTTTAATGGCAAGCTTCTGTGAAGAATCCAACCACTAATAAGCCACTGTTACATGTTTATTGTAACTAGACAGCTAAACTAAATACACTGTTTTTTTGTTGATGTTTTCAACCGTATCAGATGATTTCTGTGCAGTCACATCTCTTACTCCTGTATTCAGAGTATCTCTAAGATTTTATGCCATCCATTGTTCCCAGGAGCCAGTTTTTGCCATTATTAGCTAGTGTTTATGTAGATGCATTTTTGAAATTGAGATTGACTTCGTGCTTTTCATACAAGAAAGTCTATCCAAGTGCACTTTAGGGTCAAAAGTCTCTCTTCTTCCTATAACCACCGGACACACACGCAAGAAAACTTGTGATTGTCTTTCTTACACAGTCTTATTTCTGTGTGTGACAAAATAAATGGTCTCTTGAAGAGCTTGAAGGCTTCACTGTTGTTTCAGAGCACTTTATGTGCAGTGACGCCCTAGGTCAGCCCTTTCCAGGTGGCTTGTTCCAGTCCTAGAGCCTGGGTTATGGGCTGGAATGTGACGGCCGCTTCCAGAGCACTTGCTGAGCTGATTCAGTTTTTCCATTCATCTGTTTGCAAGTAGAAGCAAACTTAAAAGCTTTGGAAAACCTTTTGAAATGAGTCTGAGAGTCCAGGTAATAGAAACTGAGCAAGGTAAAGGGGTGTTGATGGAGTACAAAGCCTTTGCAAAAGCACCATCACAAAGCAACATCAGCAAACATTCTTGCTGTCAGGTTGGTACCTGCAGGCACTTTGTATCACTCTGGGCTACCACAGCATTAGTCTTGACTTCTGAATTCATTTTTCAAAGAGTGAGAACTCAAACAATGTGCATATATTACAAGTAAATCAAAGACCTTTTAATTTGCATGTGTGTGCTAATTTTGGCTCCAAGTAACTGCTTCTCTGGCTATATGCATGAGGAGGAGAAAATGTTATTTTTCAATGATAAAACATCATCACAAAGAAATTCTAAGACAACTTGTGAGCAAGTGCAGGTCTACAGACTCTTTGGTAGCACTTTTCTAAGTTGACAATCTTACTCTGAAATAAATACTCAAGAAAAAAAAATGCCATTTATATTCTGTCTAGGTAATAGGCAGTTTCTTTCGTTTTGTTATTTTTTTTTCTGTCTAAAAGGAAGAACACTAGAGTAAAGAAATAGGCAATGTCACTCAGTTGAAAAACTTGGGCTCCTTGGTGTGTGTGTGTTTGGGAGGTAACTAATAAAATAGAAGAACTACTGGTACGTGATTTTCTTAGCATTATTGTTTCTCCTTGTAACCTCAAGTCATATTGTAAAGGGGTTGTTCTGTTACTTGTTTGTGGTTCCGGTGATAGACGAGCCCCCAGGAGAAGATCCAGACTTATTCCTAATGAGGGATGTGAAGAACAGCTACCAAAAGTGTGCTGTATTAATAACCAAGTCTTGGGTAAGTGCAGAGCTGGCCATCAGAACAGGGTGGTATAGCAGTATCTTGTGGTCTGGCTCCATCTTTGGCACAGTAATTTACAGTAATTTGAATACGGTGGTGGCCTGTAATTTTACTAAGTTTCTTGCTGTTTGGGCAGTTGATGCTTAAAGTTTTCTCCTGTTGGCAAAGCCAAGAATTTAATGGACATTAAAAATTACATACCTAATTATACAGATGGTTGGAAAATCCATGGGTCTCCTACAACAGAAAATACGAGAGTGCAAATACATGTTTCCAAGTAGCTCCAGAGATAAGAACTGTCCTACGCTAGGAAGCTAGTCCTGCTTATGGCAGATTTACTGTGGGGATCCGCATGTATCTTTCTGGAAATACACAATGATAGCTGCTGTAGGAGACACGAAACTGCATGGGCTACTTGTCTCACACAGCAAAGCCTATGTTTAATATCCATTTTAAATTTGCTATTATGCTTGGGCACTTGGGTTGGCTTAATTGCTTCCACAACTACAGTTATAACCTTGACTCTCTAGGTGGCAATACATGTACGTGTTGAACGACTGCCGATCTGGAGAGCGTTTTGGGTATGCTTTTATTCTGAACTGCTACTGGGAGTTCAAGCAGCGGCATCATGAATGTTAATCATTTCCTTACCGTGATACATAAGTAAAGGCAGATCAAGTCGCAGGTTCCTGATTTTAAGGTGACACAAGTTTTTCAGTATAGTTGAAGTAGAAACATTTTGTCGGTTTTTGGTTCATCTCTGTTTTATCCCTTTTCCCCTACCCCGAAAGCTCAAAGCAATCAATTTAAACACATGGAAATTTGTTGTAACTACTTCTTAGCGCTGCTTCCATTAGTTACGATTGGAAATCAGGCTTTTTCTGATCGTGTGTTGGATGGAAATCTTGATCTGTGGCTGAGGGCTACCTGAAATGTGCTCATTTAACATGGACATGAAAAAGGTAAGTATGCTAGTTCATAAGGGACTAACTCATGAGGCAGTGTTTAAATGTTGGTATATGGGTGGCAAAATATATTCAAAATGTATGAAAAACAGAGGGCTTTTTTTTTTTTTTTTCCTTATTTTGTTCCTGGAGTAGTAGTGAAAGTGCTTATTTAAAATTCTTGATTCAAACCTTTCTTATTAGAGGATTTGATTTTAATGCATTAAACAGTGCTCCCCTATTAGTAATATTTAATTTGTAAGTGATGTCTTGTGTGTGCTTTAAATGCTTTTGGTTAAAAAATGAACATCCTGTCACTGACAGAAGATGTGACCTCTAATTCATTTGTAAGAACTTAAAGGACTATTGTTTTCTTAGAGCCATACAGATGGTGATTTTTTCACTATTGTAGAAGTAGTTTCTTTATTACTGATATGTTACTCAGGAAGGGGAAAAAAAAAAAGATATAGGAAAAGTCAGTTCTCATAATTTTGTTATTTTGTTTCTAGGATTGGCTGTGATAAATGTTAGTTTTTCTGGTTTTGTTTTGTTTTATGATATGGAACCTATGAGGGAAGAATACAGGCTAGCTAAGCATTGCAATTTTTCACTATTCTTATGCTAATAGGAAGACTTCATTTGTGGAATGGAGTATAGGGAGCATCTAACTAAACATGCAGCTAAGGAAGGAATAAAACAAGAATGATATCACAGTACATTCAGTGATGTGTGTGTGTAGTGTTTTTTCCTTTCTAGGCAGAGCTATGAGTAGAAATGAGCCACTTTGTTCACTTGCACAAATGAATTTTGTAATAAACTTTGAGCAGTGAACTGCGCACTTATAATTAAATTGAAAACATTAATTAATTAATTCCAAAAAGTCTATCCCAAATATAAAATGTTCTATTTCTGAAGCCTGATGTTGTAAAAACTATCTAGTTCTTTCTGGTGCTTCATTTTGTGGAACATGAAATGTGTTTTTTTCATTTGCTTCCTGGCTTTTCAAACAAACTAATTTCAGTTCTTATTACACAAAAAGCACTTACTGTGACAAAAACTACTCTGTCATAAAGTAAACAATCAAAATCCTGCTGTTTCATGATTGTTAGTTACAATGTACAGTGTTACTTTGATCAAATATCACAAAATGTTTCATGTATGTATCCCTTAATAGTTGCTGCTTTTCTAATTTTAAGCTTGTAGGAGTTACAGAAACTTTCTGTGATTGAAAACAAGAGAGCATACTTCAGGCAAACCTCTCTATTTTCCAATTTATAACATAAAATCACAGAGGCTTCAGACACTAGGAGAAAAAAAAATGCAGCTTATGTTGATTTCAGGGGAAAAATATTGACTAACAAGCCAAAACGTACTATGGACATTAATAGAAATATAAATCTGGAAGTTTTAAAATATAAATACCTTCACTTCTGTGATATGGAATGGCTCTAGGGAGGAATTCTGATGGTTTTGATGTCCAGAATATGTTTTTTTTCTTCTTAGAGTCAGTACCTATGATGCAAATATTTGCTCAAAGAGATTTAATGATAAACTTGGTTGGCAACATCTTTTCTGAGTCAAACAAGTATATACAGTGAGTGCCTACTTGGATTTGTGCCAGGAAATAGTATAAAAGGCAGAATAGGGTCCCTATTTTCATACCTGCATTTCATACCTGCATTCCTTCCTCCCAACTTTCTACGGTGCAGCTTATCTAGGAATACCCTGGGTTCATCACTGCTAACTACTCCAATCTCAGACTGATTTTATCTTTTTTTTTCTTTTTTTTTTTCCTCATTCTGAGGCCAGAATTGCTAATTTATTAAGGCCAGTCATTTCAATGTTGAATTCAGTGATCGAAATGTTCCAGTTTCTTAACAACATCCTGTAGTGGTTACCAGTAGCTATCATTGACTTAAAAGACGGATAAAATGCATTATTGAATTCAGTACGAAAAACTAGAAACATTTTACCTTTTAGGATATGATTTTGAAGGTCTTCGTATTTCATCAGTACTGCTTTACTGCAGGTTTGAGTGATGAAATCTTATTTTGAAACATGCCTTTCTGATTCAGAGTCCTGCAGTGTGGTAATGCAGTGTGGTAATAAGAGTTTTGTGATTTCAGGAAACCTTATGGGACTGAGCAGCAACTGTGGGATCATTTACAACAACAGATGCTTAGATTTTTATCTGAAGTCTCAAGCAGTCAAGGAAATAGCTATTTTTTTGTGTGGTTTCCTAAGAAAGCAAAGCACTGCATGATCATACAGTCTGTTAAAAGCAGCAACAACAAAAAATCAGTCATACCATACTGAGCTGAGGATGTAACCAAGCTCATTTTCTCTCCTAGGCTGATAGTTTTTTTCTCAGAAAGGAAAAATATCTAAGGCCTTTCTGTATGAGAGAAACATTTAGGAGAGTGGTTTTGATTGAAAACATTGTTTTCTGTGGCTTTAAAAACTACCATTTAAAAACATGATATAGCAATTATTCATATATGGCACAGGAATTTGATACAAAAATAACGTAAAACTTAAGACACGGGGTTGTAGCAAAATAATTTTGTTTCAGAAAAGGATAGTTGCCACAGTAAGGAAATCCAAAATCACCTGCTTTATGCACTAATTGAAAGTAAGCTTAATTTTACTTCGATTTCTTCTTAGGAATATAGGTACGTGAGAGAGACACTGCTCAGAAACCAGCAGCAAACAGACAAATTCCCAGTTTGAAGATTCACGATATGCTCTGCTTCTATCACACGTCTGCAGTTGCTCTTGAAGCCCCGTGTAAAGGCCACAGTGGTTGTAGCAGAGCCCCGTAGCCAGCAGGAGCATCTCCACCTCATTGCCTGCTCTTCCCCCGCTGCTCTCGGCAGCCCGAGCAGTGGCCTCCAGAGCAGGTCCAGCCTGGTGGGTGGCTCCACATGCCGGCTCGTGCTGCAGCCCCGTGCTGCACGTCGGGGCCTGGAGCCCCCAGTTTTGGAAGGATTGGCCTGGGGTAAGAGCATGGGCTTTGAACCAACCGCTGCTCGGTTTTCCTTTGAACCTGAGGTGCTCCGTACGCCTGCAGCCGCCTGCAGACCTTCAGGTTTTCCTCGTGCTTCCAGCCAAGGTCAAAGCTGGAACAGAGGACAGAGGTCCTTCTTCCTTTGAGAAGTGATGACTTGGTGCTCCCTGAACGTTCATCACTGTTTAACCCTAAATTTGTAGATAAGCAGTTTTAATCTAGTTCAAAATACAGAGGTCATGCAGATAAGGTTCTTTCTTTTTTACCTCAGGTAGCATTTCACACACACACTTTAAGGTGTGAAAGAACTTTTTTGTGTGCCAGTACAAGCACAAACTACTAGCAAGCTGCCACATGTGCCTTCTCTGGAGGCCCTCTGAAATAGATATGTTGTGTCTAAGGGAAAAGACAGGAATAGAGGAAATTTTGAAAAAGTCTTCTAAGATGAAGATTCAGAAGTCCTGGGGACCCATATGGAGAAAATCTCACCAAAGAAAATCTGAACCTGGCACTTGATCCAGGCTAGGAGTTGACAGCTTGGGAATTCACATCTTCCAGGAGTGCCCTTACAAATCTTTCCCCTAGGACATCTCCCAGTGGGCCTGAGGGACCTGAAGAAAGAGCAAAGTGCAAATAAAGCCCGTGTTCCCTGCAGCTCTCCTACACACCCTAATCCATCTTTAACAGCTAAGCAGAGATTGTGTTAAAGCTCCTCAGAAAATTAGAAAAGGTTTAAGGCATTACTGTTTAGGTACAGAGATTGCCCCATGAGTCATCTAGTACTGAGGTAAGAGCAGAGAGTGGCGTGGATGTGCTCTGGCAGTTCATCTTCCTCGTGCTTGTCCTATGACTGTTACCTAGCAAAACTCTGTCACTCCTAAGGGTTTCTCCTCAAAAGGCAGACAGCTACGTCGTGAAACTGAAAATTAAATCTTCACTGAATGCCCTGAGGATTTCTTTCATGTATTTTCCTATGTCTTTTAAAAAATAAGTACCTTCTGAAATCTTATTTTCTAAAATGGCATCCTGCCTTAGCAAGGAGGATTCTTGTTTTTGCGGAACTATCATCAGAAACACAGAAAATATTGCACTGAGACACTAAGCTGTACTGTCATATTTTATTATTCTTTGGGTCTGTGCTAGTTCCAAAGATATTTGCAGAATGCCCTTTGAGAGACTTGATGGTTGAGTATTTGTCTGACCATCAAGCTGACAATATCCACCTGTTGAATTCTTGACTAGTTACACAGTGTAATAAAGGCTTTTAAACTTTTTTTTTTCCCCTCCTAGAATAAATTCTGCAAACTATCCTATTCACGTGGAATGTTTCTGCATTGACAGTGACATCTTAACTATCTTGAAAGATTTCAGGCCATGTTTAGATCTCAGTAACAACTTCTGTTGGTGATCTGAGTGAGAAGACACTGTAAGCTCCAAGAACATGTGGTGTCTTGGCTATATATTCAAGATTCAGTATATAAGATTGCCCACATTCTTGCCTCCTGTTGAAGCATGTTCATCACATGAACTAATATCTGATAGACATTTTTATGCCTGCCTCCATTGTGTCATTCTTAATTTGCCTCAAAAAAATAGTTACTCTTGAGGAAGGACACCATATTCTCCTTCTGGAAAAGCTTTCATTGGAAGATTCGTTTCTAATCTCCATATGCAGTAGGCACCAGGAGGGAAGAAGCTGTACTGCTGCAGACCTGGAGGGATCATTGCATGTTAATATACTGTGAAATAAGCAGTAAAGTGCAGACTTAAGCACATGGCAATAGGCGGCCTTCCCACATTGTAAATTGAAGGGCTAGAATCAAACAGAATATTGTGTTCAGTTGTAGTAGAACAAGATTACGTATGGTGAAACAAGATTTCGTTAGGTTTTGTGCTCTAAGTAGGCTGGTGTCTGCTACAGCGTTTCTCCACATTATCAGAAAAAGGAGCTGAAAAATTCATCATCTGGTGAATGTGTCTTCCTTGCTGGACTGACTTATGAGACCTTGTTAACTTGGAACATAGAGAAATACAAGTGTAGGCAGATTTTCTGAAGACGATATGGCAAGGAGGAAAGGAAATCTAGAAAAAGGCACTGCCAGTTTCATCCCTTGCTCCTCTCTTCACTGACCCTTCAGTTTTTGCAGGTGTGCAAAGGCACTAAGGGAAAGATAAAAATCTGGTAGAGAGTCTTATGAAACCCAGTGTCTTCAGTGTGTGTTTAGATATAAGGAAGCAATGAAACTGGGAGTTCCCTTTAAAACCAGTTGTGCATATGGAGATTAGTTTTGGCTTTTGCACTCCAAAATAAGGCCACCCCTTTAATAGATCTTGCCTGATTAAACACAGTTGATGAAAAACACTCAACTTCAATGTACTTCTTGGTTAGGAAGTATGATTGAATGGGTGTCTGCATGTTTATCCTTTTATGGGCATCTCAAAGAAATAAATAAAACCAAACCATCCCTGAGCTGGTAGAAATTCCTTCTAGGTGTATTATCCTTCTTTTAAAATCTCTTGTTCTTGGATTTTGGAAAAAGTGGAAGGATCTGCCTGGATGAATGTGCATGGACTTTGTTGACAAGTTTGTGCTTTGCTTGTTTAGGATGTGGAAAGCAGGAAGTCTGAAGGGTTATTTCTAAAGGGCTTCCGAGAGCTGAGCTGGCCTGATTGCTGTTGAAATAACAACTTAGCAAAAAAAGGAGCTTAAAGGATGGACAAGGAACATCTCTCTGATCCTAAGGTAAGTCTTAGAAATAAGATTGATATTCTGAATAGGACTGCAGGAGGAAACACCTCAGTAGTTCTGATTTTTAGAGATAACAGGGTAAAGGAGTTCATGATAGTTATGTGGACTTTGAAACGTCTGTTGTAAAATCCAGGTTTGAAAACCTGTATGATACAAAGTATTAGGGAATTGTGCAGGAGAATTTTCAGCATGGGTACTGGCTTGTTTGCCTTTGCAGAATTTATTTTTTTAGGTCTTTGTACTAGATGACAAATGCCAAGTCTTCACTCCAGGTAGAATGAGATTTTCTTCTCTTTGAAGGAAGATACACAGCTTAGGAGTGGGAGAAATTTAGAATGAAGGAGATGCTCCCAGTCAGGGGAATATACTTGCCTAGTCATGTTCCAATAAGAGTCTAGAGCCTCTACGTGTGTTGAGATATACATGTATTTACAAGGCACTCATAGTAAGAGTGAGCCTCGTAACAGTCACTGAAGGGTTTACTGGATTTTTCCTGTTTTCCTGTACAGATAGAAAAAGAATGAACATGCTATTTATTACCTGATAAAAATTTCTAGCAATGTTTTCTGATTTTGGGAGATATTTTATTTCAAGTCCTCTTGTATAAGAAATACAATGTAAGAAGTTTGAGGGAGACGCAGGAGCAATGCAAGAAGCAGAAAATTATGACTGGTGGGGCTGAAGCACAATTTTCTTATCAAGTAGATATATACATATTTTTTTTTTTCCATTTGTGAAACCCCTTCTATGATTAACTGCTAATATTTTGGAAGTCCAGGCATGCTCCAGGGCTGAGTAGGCTTTTTGACTCTGATTTGCCATGGAGGCTGGGGACTTGACCTGGCAGTGGCAAAAGTTCCCTCTTCCTGGGCTCCTGTGCTGTGGGGAGGGACTGTCTGGTCCTAATGCAGAGCTCCTTCCTGCAGGGGAAAAGAGCAGGGAGAGCCAGGCACCAAGGAGGAAGGCAAGAATTGGCTGGGCAGCATGACGGGGAGGGGAGGGAAAGGAAACATCCAGGAGTAAGGGGATGGGTAACTTATCTACATGCAGATCTTGGTGGGCATTGGGGCTCAAAAGTCAGTAAGATGGCATAACCGAAAACAATGAAACACAAGAAGCACTGGGCAAAAAATTAGCAGCAGATGAAAACGGATGAAAATTAGCCGTGGTCCTCAGTAGATTCAGGGGTTCCCACCCCAAGTGGGACAGAAATAATTTCTCATGGGATTTGAGGTTTTTCTTTTCGCTCTTCCTCTACCAGCACAGGAAATGTGACATCAAAGGTATGTTCAAAGAGAAAAGGGAGAATCAAAAGCTTGGCTTTACACCCATATTCCATCTCTTTATGTGCCGACATGTTTTTAGTAACCGGCTGGTCACACACGACATGCATGCACACGAGTTCGTGGTCTCGGGCAAAACCACGGCACGGTGTTTTGTGCTTCTCACATCTTGTTTGACTGATTGTTTATTTCCAAGTGTATTTTCCACACGCAGCTCGAGGTGCGGCAGCCCAGGGCCGTTTGGCTCAGGAGGCACTTTTCTGCTAGCTCTGCCCCTGAGCACGGCAGCTCCGCTGCCCTCGGGCCCAAGGCGGGCCCAGAGGCGGTGAGAGCCTCGCACTCCCTGGGACGCGTCCTCCCCGCGCCCGGGCCGCGGAGGCAGGAAGGCAGCGGCAACGTCGAGGAGAGGCCCCATGGCGGCGCCGCCTGCGCCGTGCCCGTCTGTTTCCTTATTCTTATTTCTTAGTGTTTCCCCTCTCCGCGTGCGGCGGGAGCGGTGGGGACAAGGCGGGGTGTCCGTGGGCTGCTGCCAGGCGGAGGGAGCATCGTGCTGCATCCCGCGGAGCAGAGTGCCGCCGCGGGACGGAGCCGCTGCTCGCGCTGATCCACTGCGTCCCCGTGCCGGCCAAAGTCCCGTAGACGTGAACGATAGGTTTCCTGGTAAGGAGCGGATGGCGAGGCTGTCAGCTCACCGGAGCAGGGACGGTAGATAATCCTGCCGACTTGCAGCGATGTCTGTTGCTCTTGCTGTTTAATAAGTAGCACCCAGGGGCATCAGGCTTCATCTGAAAGTCCACAGGACTGTGGGAGAGGACAGGTTTGTGGAGCTTATCACCGAGAGAAGAGCTTGACCTGCACACGGCTTACCCCTCCTTACTGCTGGTTTGCTTTACGACTCAGTGTTCTGGTTTTGGTGCTCCTTACCCTCCATGCGTCAGCAGATGTGAACTTCAGTTGTTTTTTACACCTACACCTGGCTGCATTCCCGTAGCTGTGAGAGGCTTCCAGCGCAAAGGACTCCCGCTCTGCCAGCAGGACATCGTATGTGATTTGGTGGTAGTGCCGTCTGAATGCCATGAGATTTACAAAGGTTAGATGCAATTTATAAGGAATTCTCCTTCGGTTGTTTGAAATTTCACTTTTTGACGCTCTTATGGTGGCTGACCCCTCTTTTCAAATTCAGAGGTGAAATGTATATGATTCAGAAGTTGGGGTTTTAAGAACTGCACTCTGCAATCACAAGTAACACTAGGAGACTGGATGGTATTCAATGCAGATGATGCTGTAATAGTGTGTCTTATTTCCAGTATTTATTTCCAGTATATTTAGTCATATAAGAAATATGCCTGGAGTGGGATATTCTTTGCGAATGACACAGTTTATAAGTCTACTTTCCAAGATATGCGCCATCTTCTTGCACACCAACATAACACGAGCTAGGGGTTTAAGCCACGAATGCCTCAAGATAAAACACTAATTCCTTTCCTTGGTTCCAAAATGGACTGGCTGATTTTCAGAGGTTTTGCGCATTTTCGATCCCACAGGGAGCAAACAAAGGAGAATTATTTTTTGCTATATGTAAAAAATAAATGAAAACTTATTTAGGAGCCTAAAATAGCTTATGAAAACATCATGTTTTTCTTTTTCTTTCTTTTTTTTTTTCTTAATGAAACTATGCTCTCATGTTGTGAAATCAATCTACAGCATTTCCTTTGATGTGTTTGTATTATACTATTATAACCTTTTTTAAAGTTAGAAGGGGCTTATATAATAGTATTTGGAAACACGATAAGCAGCAAATAGGTTATGTTTGAACTTAAGTTTCCTTAATCATTTTATGGCTTGATAAGGGACAAACACCGTAGCTATCTCAGGTGTTAGGAGGTCAGAGGCACAGAAATTGCCCAATAGTCAATATGCTGAAGTAAGCGAACCCTGGAGGTGAGCAGTGTCAGGAAGAAAACATAGGAACCATGCACAGCGGTATTACGGAAAGACTTTTTTCTTTCTAAGCTCCACCTTTTTGTTGTAGGGATTGGGAGGAGATAAAGAAGATAATGGCTGTCTTACTTCCTATTTACAACAACCTAAATGCAAGTCAAAAAGTCACATGCTTTCTTTAAGATACATGAAATGAAAAATTCTGTGGCCAGCAGGTGGAGGGAGGGGATCCTGCCCCTCTGCTCAGCTCTAGTGAGGCTACATCTGGAGTATTGGGTGCAGTTCTGCGCTCCTCAGCACAAGAGGGACATGGAGCTTCTAGAGAGGGTCCAGCATAGGGCGACAAAGATGATTAAGGGACTGGAGCATCTATTGTATGAGGAAAGACTAAGCGAGCTGGGCCTGTTTAGCCTAGAGAAGAGAAGATTAAGAGGAGATCTGATCAACATGTACAAGTACCTGAGGGGTGAATGTAGGGAGGATGGGGCCAAACTCTTCTTGGTGATGGCCGATGACAGGACAAAGGGTAATGGGTGCAAGTTGAAACACAGGCAGTTCCGTCTCCACATGAGGAAGAACTTCTTTCCTGTCACGATGACAGAGCCCTGGCACAGGCTGCCCAGGGAGGTTGTGGAGTCTCCTGCTCTGGAGATCTTCCAAACCCGCCTGGCTGCCACCCTGTGCCCTGTGCTCCAGGTGTCCCTGCTGGAGCAGAGGGGTTGGACTAGATGATCTCTAGAGATCCCTTCCAACCTCAGCCATCCTGTGATTCTGTGACTGTAGAACAGTGTGAGGTCTCAGAAACACTCTCTCCTTTTGTGCATGTTATTATGCAGTGCCCAAAATATTCTACCCGTGGCTGCAAATAGTGATTCAAAAATGTTTAAGTGATTTATTGCCAAAGTCCCATTTTTCAAAATGATGCTGGCACGTAAGAGCATCACATAACACTGAAACCAGACTGACCTTGTGCGTATAGCGTCAATATTTGTACAAGTAGTGCAAAACACATACTAAACAAGAGCAACATCACTTTAAATTTAAACTTTTTAAGGGTGACTTAGATTTAAAGCATCATATTGATTGACTTTCTTCCACACAGACAACATTAAAGATCATAGAATATTAAATCCCTGGAATTTTGAAAACAACAGATTTGTTCCATTTTGCCCATGTTTTGCTGAACTTACCTCTTCTGTGACATTTCTGCATACAGCAGTGTGTACATGGATGACTAGTGGGCTGCCTGACGACAGGTCCTTGCTTTTAACATGTTTCTGGAGGGTTCGGTGTAAGGACAGCCGCATCACCTAAACCCTCCGTCACGCCAAGCATTCCCATTTGCTCGAGCCCTGTGCAGGGGCCAGGAGATAACAGAAAACAGACTTCAGTGCTCTGGAGCCAAGTTGATCCTTGGTTTATATTAGTGCCTTTAAAGCAGGGTTGCAGTAGGGGATATGGCGTCAGGGGAAGGCTATGGCTGTGCCAAGAGAAGGGCGACGTCTTCGTGTTGCTGCTAGTGCAGTCCTGAAAGCAGCTGGTTTTGCAGAAGGGAATCAGAAGCATCGCTGGAAGGAGTAAGCTAAATGGTGAGATGATTTCCTTTATTGTGATAAAAATATATTTTGGGAAGACTTGAAGAAGCTCCACTTTAGTTTAGGGCTAATACATTGTAAAGTAGAGCTACTTAGATTGTGTTAATATCCATGACCCTGTGTACGATGTCCCAAAAGGAATTTGTTTGACTCTTAATATTTATTTCCAGCTGCGTGGTTTTGAGCCTTGGACTAAAAATGGTGCAGAAAGAATCAGAAAGATGGATGATGATGATTTACTTGTTTTTATGCTTGTGATCTGTATTGTGACAGTGTAAAAAGAGGCACATGGATGTTGCATCTTTGAAATACAACCACTACATTTATTTGAATACTATGACTATTTCTACTTAAATACAAGTATTTAAAATCAGACAGCCATCTGTCTGATCTGTCTGTTCGAAGAAGATAGCAATGCAAATTATATCAGTTGAATGTGTGCTGTGGGAAAGAAAAGACTGTAGTAGGCGGTATATACGAGGCTGTAGTTAAATAGGATACCGGCACAAGAAATTTGTCCTGGTCTTGACAGGGTTTGTGCCTGGTTCAGGTTTCTGCTAATCTCCATTAAGCAGGGTGTTGTGTGCATGCGTGGGCCCAGAAGGAGAGGTGGCGGCAGCAGCTCTGTCTTCACCAGAGCTCTCACCCTTGCAGACGTGATCTCACCTGCGGGGTCTTCTGGCGCGTGACATGGAGCACTGGCACTGGGGTAGGACATGCAACTGGCACTCGGAGCAAGGCCAAATGTCCCAAATGACAGCGTTACTCCCTAATCATGAGATAAAGACGGTTACATTAGTAAGTCCCCAAATACTTACAAAATGCATCCCTCCCTCGTCCTAATGGTGCCCTTTGGTTGTTTTTGCAGCCCCCATTATGAAAAGCAGCTGATAATGTTGAAGAGGTTGAATTGGTAGACAAGGCCGAAGGAGATGCTGGAAGATCCGCTGCAAAGCTCAGGGGGTGCTTGGCAGTCTCTGGGGTGCAGGGACAAAGAGAGGTGTCCATCCTTGTGGCCCCTTGGCGTAGCCCCAGAGGGCTGCTTTTGAGGCTGGGCGTTAAGAGGCTGAATGGGATGATTTCTAGTCAAAAGCAAGGTAGCACCAAAAAGAGAAACTGCTTTTTGAGTGGTGCTGGCGTAAGAAGAGCCTGTCCAGGCTCCAGCCTTGCAATCTGTACAAGCACTATTGAACACCTAAGTCAAGCCTGTAAGTGTTTTGTTAGTGTGTGGGAGTAACGGCATATGATCCCTTGGCTCTAGAGGATCTAGGCCAATGCTGGCAGTTCACATTGTTTAACCTTTATAGTACTGTGGTTTAATAAGGATTTATATCAAAACTCAACTTGTCAGGGACTTTCATGCTTCCTCTAGCTGGAACTGTTTGTTTTCTCCTTCAGATACTTTAATTATTTAATATACACAGACACTAAATTTGTGGAGAAATTTAGAAATACGAGGGTTTGATGTTAATTTCCCTGGACAGACTAAAATATTCAAGCAACACAGCTGTGTGCAAAATTTGATGAGAATGAGAGAAAATCCCTGACAAATGATCAGTGACATATAATGTTTACTGTAAAGCTGCATTTGGCTGCATGAGTATGCAAAATAGGTTTTATAGTATCAGCAAATAATGGTAAAGTGCAAGTCGCAAGTGATTATAGCCCAATCCAAGTACAGACATAGCTGGTTTAAACCAGGAAGAGCTTTGTATAATTGCTGTATAATTTTGAACCTGCTGATATAGGAATGCTTTTATAGGAACAGGAGGTGATTGACCTTTGTGATCACTCAGTGCCAGGTACGTGAGACCCGGTCTTAAAAATAACAAGTTGACTCGTAGCTCTTTGCTAACATCAGGTGTTGGACTAAGAAGGAACACCAGTATTTCCTTGCCAAGTGGAAACCTGAGCAAGGCTTGCAGTGTTGTGCTGACTGTCTGAAGGATATGCCTGAAGCATCAATTTCTTATTCTTTAAATTTTGGCCAGTTTAAAATGGCTTAGAACAACATTATTTCCAATCTAACTTGCCTGAGTTTGTGCAATCTCCTAATGCTATTGCATTATTTTATAAAATAAGACCAAATCCTTTAGTTTCTTCATGATGTGAATAATGTTACTGACCTTAGAAGCTTTGTCCAGGAGGCAGGCAGTTGTGTTTATTTAGGGAACCCTGCAACTTTTGTCTCCCAAAATGACAAAGTAA
>WBNA01000243.1:1014439-1024613 GCA_013398345.1 Nothocercus nigrocapillus | reverse complement strand
AAACAATAAAATAAAATTATTTCCCCTGTACTTTTCTGTGTCTTTTTTGAAAAGTGTGGATAAAAGTTTTCTTCCAAGTTCAATTGCTTATAAAGTAGTACTTCCACTGATGTACGAGCTGCTGCACACGTGGGCAAAAAGTGGTTGAGAAAGACTGGAAAAGCAAAATGTATTAGTTAATAACAGATGTACTGTTTCAGCACGGATAGAGGAAAGTCATGTTGACATTACAAAGCCAACCTGTTGTCTTGCTGCAGTGAAATGCACATTGAAATCCTAGAAGACAGGGGAGTTTGCTGAAAACCTCACATTGTGTTCGTGTTTTACTGCGTGTCTCTCTGGAGTTTAACGCTGCGTTTCTTTGCTACATGAAACCAAAATGTTGTTCCTTGTTATGATCGGTTGTTACATTACTTAATGCCATAAGCATGTGTGTAATGGAGGCTGAAGCAGAAACTCGCTGTCCTGGAACGCTCATGCAGCCTGTAACACTGAAAATCTCTTCAGTGCTAGCAGTACCTTAGCAAGGGCAGTGAGGGGTAGAAATACTGCTGACATCCCACTGGTGAATTAAAAAGGATTATATATAAAATGATGATATCTGTAAGTTCAGCTTAGGGCGTAGAGCTCAGGAAGAGTTACTAGGGCTATGGATTCAATGACACCATTTTGCTTATAGCCTGAAGGCATGTGAGTAGTCTGGGTGTTGACTTACAAGGGCCCTGGCTGCATTTCAGGTACCTAATGTTCTTCTGAGTGACTTGCTCTATGCCTAGTTAATTTTTAAAAAGGTTTGAAACAGTTTAGACTAGGCTGCTGAACACAGAGGTGGTGGATGCTTGCAGTGGCCCCTTCCTTCAGGAAAAGGATATCTCTCTGTTTCATAGTCAATGAACATCAGTTCTGGGTCTTTCTGATCTTTCTCATCCTTTCCACCAGTTGTAAATTTCTTTACAGTCACTGTACAAATATACTGCAGTCCTGGAGAAAATTATTAGCCATGTTTCTATTTAACGTTATGTTAACCAATGTATTTCTACCACCTATACCATGTTTTGCTGAAATTCTGCCCATCTCTCGAGGTATGCAAGAATTTGGCTCTGACATTAAGATCTACAGGAAGACCCAAGTTCTTGGGAAGTGGCCTAAAATAATGATTATATGTAATGGGTTCTGTACACAGATAGTGTATGGGAGTACATACCACCTCTTGAAGACACTCTATTTTGTCAAAGATACAAGATAGACTTCCATTGCTCTCTGTGTTGTAGGTACAATTTCCCTGCAATTTTAAAAAGGGACTTACAGCTTGGTTGCTCTGGCTAGACTCCAGCAGAGTTATATTTTGCCTAAATAAACTAGCCTGTTATCTAAATTGGCTACTCATGATATAATTTCTTACTATCTGCCCTGTGTAGATCTACAGTGTGTTATTAAAGGCAGTTGCTGTTTTTATACAAGAGATGATTATGTTTTAATAACGAATGAAAGTATTCTGATGTGTGACTTTTAATTGCCTTTGACAGAATTTGATCGTGTTGGGAGCAGCACGATGTTTTTCAGAAAATGTATATATGCATGCTTTCACCCTAAAGGCGACAGTAGTGCAGTTATTTGTACTATTTATTATTATTATTATTTAGTATTTACAGTGTAACCTAGTTTTCCTAAGTTTGGGGCTCAACCAATGAACAATGCTTATTGTCTGGTTTGAAGGGGCTGAACTTTTGGTGCAGACCTTGATGTAGTAAAGCTAATTCCAGAGCGGGACAAATGCACATTAGCCCATACTTATCAGCATTTAATTGGCGCAGGGTGTCTAAAAGCTTTGACTCTGGCAAGCGCTTTATGAGGGGGTAGGGTGGGCATGGACCCAAGCAAGTAGACGCAGGAATGGGAATGTTCCCAGTAGATGGGTGCTGAAATTAGTGCATAAGAACATGGCTGTAGGCACATTTCCTTCCGTACAGAAGCATTAGCTGTCACATGGATGCCCAGAGGCCCTGAATAGAGAGGGAAACAGCCCCTCTGGTACCACTCATTGATTTGGGCAATGCCTCACAGCTGGACCCCATGTGGGACCTCACAGGTGATAGCAGCAGCCTGGCCCTCCTGAGGGGTGGTTTATTTCTATACCAGGGCAGGCTTTAAGATTTGTCGCTCCTTGTCCACAAAGGCTGGAAAGGAGTGAACGATGCAGGTGTTTCTCTACATTCTTTTTCTTTGGTCTCTCACTTCTGTAAATCTTCTGTAACCTATTTATGTTTAACCATATTTGACCTGGCAGTGTCCCTTTAATACCACATTATGTAAAGATATCAGACACTAAAGATGTTGAATAAGTGATTAAAGGCAATTTTCTAAAAACTACTCATGTGCCTGAAATATCAGAGCCAAACTCTTCCCATTCCATTGACTAAATCGGTCTAGAAATCTCCAAAGCCTCTTCTGCAACAGGGAAGCATTAGCAGCAAGCCTAATCCCCTGATCGGCGAGAAATGAGAAGGCAAAACTCCCAAATAAAGGTCTCAGAACTTTTCGCTTCAGAACTGTGAAGAAAATGCCACTGTAAACTTGGTTTTAGATCTTCTGCATATCAGAACAGAATTTACCAATATAAAGTAACATGCAGCTGCATTTTTGTCTCCTTTAGGGTTTGGCGGTAGAGAGGGCACAGGCTGATATCAGCTAGGAGTACATATATCTAGTTGTAATGGAGGGATAAATTTTAATTTATTCTCACAGTTTAATTAAATGATCACAATTTTGAAATATTAACTACAAATTTATTACATAAACTTTTGTACTGGAAGTTAACTTAGAAAGCTAGCAGCCACAAACGAATGAATTGCAGCTTGAAAGTTTCCTCTTTTCATTTTTACTTCTATAATCGTGAAGCTGTTAGATGACTGTAAAATGTATGAAGCATTAAAATATTTTTCCTGATTAGGTTATGAATTTAAAAAACTTATTAAAGCATTAGATTAAGAAATTAATGCTATTGTTAAAATTAATAACATTTATAAATTAGTTATTGGGGTAAATTTACATATCAGGTGAAGATCTCAGCTCAAGTTTATATAGAAATAATGGTGTATCTTCAGTTTTGCAACTTGTAGTGCTTCGCAAAATGATATACAGTTATACAGACTTATATTTTCCTTTCTTTTTGTTTTTAGTAACACCATCTCTTTAAGGAAGTTCACTAAAGACAGTAATGTTGGAGACTTTGTCTACTGTTTTTTCACTGTATACACTTGTTTATCATCTGATATGAAAATCAGCCTTAGAGTTACAGTCCTTTACACAGGCTTCATCAGGATCATATACAGATGATGTGCAATCCAAGTATTATTATTTTCTTAATCTAAAAAAGCAGAAACAAGGATGTGAGATGATGAAAGGCCTTTGGCTTTTTTTTTTTTTTTTTTTTTTTTTTGGTAAATAGTCAAAGATTACTGATGAAATATCTGTATAGGAAGATACTCTGTTTATTTGCAGAGCAGGGTAAAAATTCCCAGTATTCAATCAATTTTACTTTGAAATAATTTCAGTCATTATTACTGAGAAATTCTTAAAAGCTAAGAATCCTTAGGTTGGGTTAAAGGATTTGAGCATATTTGTGCATCATCGATATGCCATTAGGAGAGATGTATCCTTGTTATTTCAAGAGGGAAGTGTAAGATAAATTTCTTAAGTCATGTTTGTTTGAAGTAAATGGGAATTTTGGCAATGATCTCTATAGCAGCGATTTTATGCTATCTGATCTAAAGCTCTTTGGTGTCAACAGGATTTTCTTCTCTGACTTTGTTAGGCTTTGAGTCCAACCTGTTGTGATTAGTCTAGTCACTCAACAGCCAACGAGTCATGGACGTGCTGTTTGACCATTTTATATAATGTTACGCCAAACATCCACATTTTTAAACATTGCTTTTATATTAAAAAAGAGACTCAAAACATTTTCTTTTTTTTAAATAAGATGTGTTCTTTTAGGGGACTTTGGAGACTTTTAGGTTTTTTTTAGCTTGGAAGTTCAAAAAGCTTATAATAAAGACCTTTGTATCTCCCTTACTAGAACTTGTAACAGTTTATTGCCATAGTATAGGATTACAAAGAGAAAAGCTATTTTTGATTTGAAATAGCTACACTAAAAAAAATTAGTGTGCTTATGACTTATCTTCATTTAAAAACAACAAAAAAAACAACAAAAAAAAACAAAACAAAAATGTTGTAACTTGTATTGTGTGATGGCACGATGAGATAAGTTGAGTTTTGAGATAAAAACTTCTTTGACGTCCGTTCTTGCATGTACATGTGGGCACCATGCTTTGTAATTGGTGTGGAGGCTGATGCAAGATGGGGCTATATTCTCCAAAACTGGTCATCACCCTTCGGTTGTGATACATCCCACCTCAAGAAATAGACAGATAAAACTTGATTTCTGGGCTATGTCATGTTGGAAATAAAGTAGCTTGGGGTAAGCCGCCTGAGACTCTGTGACACCAGTGACTTGGAAAGAATTATTTTGAATTGCTAGTGTTGTTACTAAATTGAAGTGACAGCAGTCTAGATGTTCTTTTTTCTCCTCTCACAAGGCTGAGCTTGTTGCTCTAGCAAATACTAGGAGCTCAGCACATACCATCCTAGCCATCCAATTATATCCACTCTTGTTAATGAGAAGATTAGTCATATTTTTTTTAAGCCTTTTTGTTCAAGGCATCCTATAAGATGAAAAACAAACAAATAAACAAAAAAAAAACAGAGTCCCAGGATGCTGTAATATCAAAGACATTTTAGTGTTTTGATATCTCAGACAATTAGGATGAAGTGTTCTGGGAAGTGAGAGACAATACTAATGAGAGGTTGCTAAAGAGAATCCTGATGAAAGACTTTTGAGAAGAACAGAGCATAGATGCTCTCAAAAAAATGAAATTTGCTCTGCAGCTTTTCAGGCTTTTCTTTGCATTGATTTTTTGTACCTGATCTTCAGTGAGCATCTTTCAAAGATAATTAATTTTTCTGCAAGCCTTGCTCCGTCCAGCCCTGAGGATCTGCCATGGTGGTGTTCCTTCATTCTGAGCTCAGCCAGACACAGTTCAATTAGTTGCTCCCAGAAGAACACATCTGCATGTTAATATCAGCAGACTATTTTTTAATAAACTCTTTCATCTTTGTCAATAGGAGCCTCATTTTGACTGCATTAAAATCAAAGGTATGGCTCACATTAGTTATGAGGGTAGCTGAATCCCAAACTGTAGACATCTCAGTATTTCATTTATACAACTCTTGATTTTCCATAACCAGAGAATTATCTGTAAGATTATATGGCAGCAAATAATATATGAGAATATGAAGCAAAGGTAAGAAATCTCAGACAGACCTGTTTTATTAAGAATCATAGTCCTCTTCAGCAAATAAAAGGGAGGAATTCTCTTTTACAAGAATTACTGCAGAATTCCAACCGTAAGATGCTCCCAGGAGTATTCTTTATCAGTCAAATCACAGACATTCTCATGAATTTAGTTCTTTACTAATTCATGGTATGAAAGAAACATTTTACCAACAAGCTTGGAGACAGGTAGTTATCATAAACCTTTTTTACAAGACAGAAGCTTGGTGTGCAGGGATAATTGTTTGCACACATCAGAAGAAAGTGAGTTATTAATGTTTGCCTTGTAGGCCTAATCATAAGCCAGGACACTACTAAGCCCTGTCCTAGAGCTTCCTATCCAAGATAGGAGCGAGGCAATGATACATTTTTAATCATTATAATTGTATTTACTTTTTATATTACAATATCTGTTATCCGTTTTGCTGAGGTAACAGCTCTTGTAAACTGAAGATTTTTCTGTGTTTTATTTCTTAAAATGTATTTTATTTCTTAAATTTAGTCATGGAATTTTCAAAGTTTGCCATCCAAAAATCAGTTACTGCTTTCGGGAATTTTGATCCTGATAGATAGGAAAAGTTTCAAACACTCCCACAGAGATTCTCTGAAAAATCTTTGTGCCACAGTGGCTGCTTACTTAGGCTTCATTAAGTCAGTTTTCAGACTGTACTTGGAGGTCGCTTGATATTACTCTTAAGTGCCAAGTCTGGTCTTTGAGAATGGTCCCAGATTTTTCCGATTTCCATTTCACTGTAGCCTTAGTTCAGGAGACAGGTAACCAGGAAGCATCAGTTCTAAATAACAACAGCAACAAAAAAAGTCATTTCTCTTAGGTTAAATAAATTATAATTTTAAAATATTTCTTTTTATTATTATTATTATTTTTAACAGATTTTCATAGGTTCAATAAGACTGCCACACACTAATCTTCTGGCAGAAG
The DNA here is from genome assembly GCA_013398345.1 of Nothocercus nigrocapillus. Lineage (NCBI taxonomy): Eukaryota > Metazoa > Chordata > Aves > Tinamiformes > Tinamidae > Nothocercus > Nothocercus nigrocapillus. The sequence continues at coordinate 1,018,284 of WBNA01000243.1, read as the reverse complement.
GAATATGCAGTCACTTAAGCAACTCCTCCTTTTCTCCCTTCTAGTTCTGATTCATCTTAGCTAGTAATTCTGTTATGTTTGTTTTTTACTTTTCCCCCCAATTTTTTTTATGTTCATTAACAGAGATAGACATAAATCTCAGTATTCATGTTTATGGGTAATTCTAAAGCTTGGGACTGAACTGATAGGACTTGTTAGAGTCATAGCCTTAGCTTTAACTCACAGCATTTGGTGTCATCTAACATCATGGTGGGGATCACTGAGATGTTCAGCATGTACAGCAATATAGACCTTACAGTGCAATTTTTGATGTTATATTCTAAAGTTTGGGATTACAATTATGTCTGAAATGTCTTTTCAGTCCCCCAAGTCTTGGATTGAAGAGGTCTTCAGTAAGAGAGAATGCGCAAATATCATTCCCAGTTCAAAAGACCCTCACAGGTAAAGCAATGAATTTTTCTTTCTGGTACATTTAGAAAAAGTAAAATTTTATGGACACTGTGTGTAGTTTTAGTGTAATCCTTTGCAATTTTGTGATGCCTCTGTTAGTGATTGCTAATATCTATGATTTGTTGTAGATACTGTCACTAGCACCTTTTAAATGAGGCTGTTTGAGTTAGATACCAGCAACTAGTAACCTTCCTCAGCTCTCAGATGTGTTACTCTCAGTCCAGTAACCAAACTGTAGAACAGCATACAGCTGGGAGAGAAAAAAAATGATGTGCTTAATATCAAATAACTACTGTAGTGGAATTCTTAATCCTGTTTTACTGCTTCTCCCTTCCTCCAAGGATAAAGCCGAATCTGCTTTAAGTACAAAACAATGTCTGTTACTTCCTATGGTACTCTGAAGCTGCAAGTTTCTGCTCAGACTGGCAAAGAGTGTGAAAAGAGTAGGAAAAAAATCAAATGTTCAATGCAGATTTGAGGAACAGAGGACACAAACCTTCCAGATCATGCCCTCCAAATTGCATAAATAGTCAGAGGCATTGCTTAAAAAAACTGTCAGAGATCACATCTGAAGGATGTATAAACCTGTAAATTTGATCACATTGTTTGGAACTTATCTACAGTGTTAATCATAGTTTGTCTGTGAAATGCAGCCTGGATAGACAGCCTGAGATTTGAAATTTCAAACTAGTCACTGAAGTCATTCAATAGATCTAAGTTAAATGAAGAAATAAACAACCTTAACTTATGTTGATTAGATTATTTTTTCACAGCTGAATTGTTATTTTAAGAATACCATTATAGGTGTTTTCTTTTATATATGCATGTAGTAATTATTCATCTGTTGTCCCAGATGTTCTGCAGGATGCCAAGTATGTCAGAATTTAATCAGGTAAGGCTTTATTAATGAATATGATTTTTAAAATGAGCTAAAGTGAAAACATACCTTCTGTGTCTAAGAAGAAACAGCAGTAAAAATATCCTTCCTCTGGAAATGTCATAAGAGCCTTTCTGGGGGCCAGTTGGGGAAAGCTTTACTATAAACCATGGTACAATAATTTATATATCAGCTTTCTATTCGCTCAAAATAGAAAATTTTATCCAAAGAACTCATACACTTGCCTTTCTCTTAACCATCTCCTGAGGAATAGACGGCAGATATGTATCTTAAAATAGGCAGCAATTCTAGCTGGGTTCTGAGTAAATTAGGGGAATGGGAAGAACAAAATGAAGGGAGAAGGAATAAGACAATAGACACATCTGTGACAAAAATATTTTTCTAAAGATTTTTCTCATCTTTACTGTCTTGGATGTTCAGAATTCCAGCTTTTTGGAAGGCAAATCACAAAATTTCCATCAGTTTAGGACTTTTAAGTCATGTGTGGATTTTTCAGGCAACTAGTATTTGTGGCTTGTCAATCTTTTCAGTCCAGTGCTGTAGTAGCTGATGTTCTTGTAGCTGGTGTCCTCAAACAGCTTTTTGTATTGTACATTTATGATAATAAATTAGCATTTTTTAAATCAAATCTTATTTTTCCTTGATAGTTATTTTGCAATAAGGCCTTTCCTCTGAAAGCTGAAGCAATAGAAAATGGGGAGTTCCCAATAACTAATGATTAACAAGGTGATGCAAACCTTTCTGTCATCTGCATCGGCATGACTATTTCCATTTTGATGATACATTTCACAATTTATTTTACTCCAAAGGTTTACATGAACGCAGAGTCAATCTTTCTAAAAAGCAAGTAAAAGACTCCTGTAAATCAAATCAGTGTAAATGGTAATGGCCATGAAAGTAAATTGTATGATCTGCAACGTGCACCCTATTAACCCTGTAGACCCAGGTAAAGGGTCTATTCCCTTTATCTGATATCTCTCAAAAGACTGACCACATGTGTTTAGCCCCAGAGCAGAAGAAAAGATCCAAATATTTTGCAGGTATTCTGGAGGTGGCAGTGCAGGTAGAATTTTACTGATTCCTGAGTAATTTTCAGATAGATTCAGATGAGTTGGTAAGGAAGTGCTTAAGGTTTGTTTTTCACACTGTTTAAGTGTGTCTAAGTTCAGACAGCTGCAGTTCTGTCTTCCCTCTACTCCTCCCTCCCCTACTGTGATCATGTTATTAGTTGGTTCAGGAAACATATAGATATGAATATGAACCTGGAAAAAAATAAAGATTAGTTTTGAACCAGATAAGCCTTCTAATCAAACACTGTGTAGTTTTATGAATGTTAATACTACACTGGGGAAGTGGAAGGATAGGGAGGAAGAAGGAGAGTTTGCTTATTAGAATACTGCCCTTTTTTACCTTTCTCTAGATCTCATAGATTTCTTACCCTCTTTCTGTTGTTAACTTTTAGGGATGCCGTTCCCTGCTTTTTAAATTCATGTGAATCCTACTTGTTCATCTGTCTGTATGTGCAGGATGTGTTCGGGTATCTGGTGTTTTTTTCAGTAAGCTCATGTCTTCCAGGTATTTTTCCTGTATGACAGCTAAATTTTTTACATGTATATTTTAATATGCTTTGTTCTAGCAGAGCTTTTCTTTCAAAACAACAAGCAAGGGAAGAATGTTTCCACATGAGTGTTACCAGTATCAGCTCTGCTGATCGAATCAAAGGAATGTGTGGTCAGGTTGCTGTCCTGTTGGGTCATGGGGTTCAGGTCAGATCCACTGTAATCCCAGACCTGGTCAACAGTTTATGGCTAAAGGAATCGTATCTAGAAGTTTGTTTTCCAAAGGAGACCTTCTCCTTGAGTCATGGGGTTCAGAAAGGACCCCTTTGCTTCCTAAACTTGTGCGGAGGGGAACCTGGGTGCAGTTGTATCCAGTCTTAGTGTTGGATTTGGCAGGCAGTTTATTTCTAAGGGATTTGACTGCAGAGGCTATACTCTGGCAGGTGATTCAGAATATGTGTTATTAAAACAGGTAGGCTAGGCAGAGGGAAAAGTTATTTAACAAGTTTGAATGTCAATATAAGAATAAACCGCTACCCTGTGAAGAACCCAAAGCTAAATTGCAGACCAAAAAGCTAAGTACAAAAGCCTATTTGTGCAAAATTAGTCGCCCAGAAGAGAGATTTTCAACCTCAAGGAGTCTCCTCCATCGGCACCCTGACCCAAGGGGAGAGGTCTCACTGCAGGACCCTGCTTCCAAGGAGCGTTTGGTCCAAAAGGAAACCTCAGAAACCATCAAGGGCATATTTATTACCTCAGCTAATTGAGATATGATTTTTTTTTCTTTTTGCAAATTTTGTTGGGATGTGGTCAATATGTGTTAAAATTGGTTATTTTGGCCAGATCAGAAATTAAACTTGTTCTAGGATCCCAGAGATTTGTAAATTTTTTCACAACAAGAAAAAATTGATGTGAATGTACTGTATATATGCTATAAT
>WBNA01000243.1:987019-1014394 GCA_013398345.1 Nothocercus nigrocapillus | reverse complement strand
GCAAATTGTTTTATTTGGATTTATTTTACAAGTGGACTCTCTTGATGATTTTTAAAGAGAACTTTCAAGATTTGTAATCAATTCATGAGTGAGTTATGCAACTATTTGCAAATACTAAGTAGAATAACTCCATTAAGTACTTGTTAATCAAATCTGAGTGTGTATTGGCAGAGTCACTTATTGATGCTTCCCAGTGTGTTGAACTAACCTGCCTCCACTTGAACACAGTGCTCCCAAACTCATCCCAGGCTGTTGTGCAATGGCTCCGAGGCTCATCTCACTTGTGCTTATTCAGCAATGTAGTAGCAGACCTCTAGTTCCTAGTGCATCTCTGTGGTTTTTGTAAGTTATCTCCATGTAATGTTCTGGTTGGATTTCCTCACCCTTCCTGAAAGCCTTCTCCTCTCAGCTTTTGACTTTTGAGGTAGCTAAGGAGTTTTTTACACCTTGTCTCTTCCTGCTAGACACCTAGAGAGAACATGCCAACTGGAAGCAGAGCAAGAGCTGTTTGGGAATAGCAGGCCTTTTGAGTTCATACACCTGTATGAATTAGTAGTCTTAGGTCTAAAAGTGAGTATGTATTTCCCCTGTGGTATCTGTGTTAGGTTTGTCTGCAGTCCTGTACCACCTACTCAGCATAACTGAGGCTTTCTGCAAATGTGGCTGATTACTGTGCATTTTCATTTAAGCATTTAACATGCATGTTAAATGTTGTTATTTACTAAAATAGTTTGTTGTTCATTGGCCCTCTTAGTTTCAAGATAGCTACACTGATTTGTCCTGTCAGATGTTTGGTTACTTTGCTATGAAAAGACATGTTGCTGCAGCTTGTGTTGCTCTAGAAAGGGTTGCTGATGTGACCCTGGCACAGTAACACAAGAGATAATCCTCATGTGGTGATACTTTAATGGCAGCTTTCTGCATTGTTAGTCTTTGATGATTCCTTATCTCTCTACTGACCATTGTTAAATGAGTTATTAATTCCTTAAAATTATGGGATGCCTCCCTTCTCTGGTCTGCTTTTGTAGAACATTAAATAGGTCAAATGTCTTTTTCCTATGCTGAAAAACTAAAGTACATACGTAATTTATATGGTTTCTGTGTGCCTCAAAGTGCCTTTTTAAAACAGTACGTCTCCTTAATTTGCTTAGAGCATTTTTTTTTAATCCATTTATATTTTACCATTTAATGTGCTCTCATCTCCCTAGGAAATATTCTGTCATTCTGCACATTACCTCTTTAGGATTTTGCAGATCAAGTCTACATCTAACCTACTACTAGATCCACAAGTGAGGTTTCAGAGTCCCAAGGAATTCATTAATTTGGGGATGTTGGAGGCTACTTGGTATCTCACAGAGCAGAAGGCAAGGATTTCTCTAAATTTCCCAAGACTATTTTAACATCAGAAATGTCTAAAGGGAAACTGAAATGTCAGATGTTTTTATAAATTACATCAAAGTTAATCCTGTAAAACAGGCCAAAGCCTGTCAGAGCCTGTATGACAGTAATACTGATTGAATTTGGATTCCAGGCTATTCATCTAGTTTCAAGCTTTTAATGCTAACTGAGCTTCTGCTAAATTTCCGTTACCACTACACTTCATTTTATTTTATATATTCACTTTGCTGGTGTTAAGTGTAAAGGTCACCCTTAATTTCCCTCTAAGACTTAAGGTAACTTCCCTCCTCCTGGTGAATGACTGTAACTCTAATATCTTCTTCAGTACCGAATAATGTGTGATCTTAAACAGTCTTGATGGCCCCAAATATTCCTCACATATGACCCCAATAAATCTGAACCTCATTGCTCAGATCAGAATTGCCTCATGGGACTCTCAGACTGCTATTAGTGTTCCCCAAGTATCGTGTCAAAATCATGTACCTGTCAACACATATTTATATTTTAGTCAATATCATTTTGCCATGGCTGATTTTATTTTCATCTGAGCTCATTCTTGTTATATTTAGTGTCAGAAAGCTAGAGAATATATCTAGGTAGAAAAACTACTTGTGCTATTCAGATTGAGATCCTACAACTGTGTGCAAGTGCCTAGAGCATAGAAAAAAATGTGGTAGAAATATGATATAAAATCATTTCTTTATTTTTAATGTGAGGTGTTGCTGTGGGCGGCTGATTGGAGATCATCCAGAGGTAGACTGTAGTTGGCCCATCTATCAGGCTGCGCTGCAGAAAGGTGATGAAAAATGGTCTGTGCAAAAGCACACAAAGACGAGTCCTACTGATGCATTTGGGACAATCAATTTCCAAGATGGAGATCACACTTACCACGCCAAGGTTTGTGTGTAACTTGATTTTTTTAATAGATCCTGGATTAACATTCACTTCTTCTTCTTTTTTTTTTTTTTTTTTTTTTTTTTTTTTTTTTTTTTTTTTTTTTTTTTTTTTGTAATTTCAGTGCAACAAAATCAGGAAGTGGGATTGGCTGAATATTGGATTACTAGTCCTAAAAGAATAGGACATTGTGCTAGTAACTCAAATTAGAGTGTGCATATGTTTTTAAGTTTGAGCCTTACTGAGATTAAGACCAAACTTACTTGTTCTCTGTATTGCTCATTGGTACATTTTTGTATTATTTCATTAGTGTCTTTCTTTGTCACACAAGATCATTAAGATGTTAGAGTTGAGAACTTTCTCAGGTATTTTGTTTTCTTCAATTTGAGTATTTAAAAAATATTTAATTTATCCATGATTATTTCTTGCAGTATATTAGACTCTCCTATGACAGTAATTTGGACCAGCTATTGCACCTGATGGTTAAAGAATGGCAGATGGAGTTGCCAAAGCTAGTGATATCTGTTCATGGAGGCATTCAAAATTTCAAGCTTGCCTCAAAGGTCAAACAGGTTTTCAGCAAAGGATTGGTCAAGGCTGCTGAGACTACAGGAGCATGGATAATTACTGAAGGCATCAATAGCGGTATTGTAGTTCTTTTTCCTTGTTTCATTCTTCATCATATATGAGCATTTACAATCAGGGTAAATACGATGTAATTGCTTGTATGATAATTTAGGATATTCTAGCACAGAATAAGGGAATTTTTATCAGGAATCACACATAATGCAAAGAGTGCTTTGAAATTGACTTTCTGAATATTTTTATTTACTTTTTTATTAATGAGGAAAGCATATTCTGCCTGTAATAAGAAGCATAGTGCCAACTAATAGTAAATAATCAGAACTTACAGTATTATACTAGGTCTTTAAATGCCACTGGATTTTGTCTACTCCCTTAAAATATTAAAAATATGAGGACTGTGATCAGCATCTTTAAAACAGCTTAAGACCTATATTTAATATTTATTTTATAATTAAGAATGTTTCAAATTATGGTAATCCTATAATAACTAGCCTGTTAATATCTAAAATTCCCTGAACTACACACAAAAGATGAGGAAATGGTCAGTAAGTGAAGGAAGTGAAAAAATCCTGTTTCTTTAGTTCATATTTAATCACTTGGCATTAAAGGAGACTATCTCGTATCCAGAAAAGGTTTGAATTTATACCTGACAGATGACCTAGGGTGCTTGGTTTATGCCATCTTGGAAGCAGTATGAACTATAAGGAGAGGACATGAAGCTCATGGGAAAATTCCCTTGTTTGAAAAACCTCATGTAAATTATGTGAACAGAGTCTAAAAGTACGGTATACTAACTTTAATGTGCAGTGAAGCTAATTTAAATGTTTAATAAATGTAAATGCTACCAATGTATTTATATATTTATATAAATGCTAACAAAGGCATTAGTTTCAATCCTCTGAGAATGTTTATACAAATAATAAGGTATTTATGCAGACAGACAGATCAATCAGCAACATGTATGAGTAATGTTAGTTACAAATATTTCTTGACTTTGGTGCATTATATCTGAGCCTTACTATTCATGCTGTGCCTGTCAAATACACAAATGAGGAGGATAATTTTATTTCTGTTCAAAACGTAACTGTAGAATAAAGTAAATGGTATAGAGACCTTTCACTGTTTTCCTGTAGCAGGAATCCAAATGTAGCAGAGAAATGATGCTTACTCTTGTGCTTAGGAGTGTCTAGGCACGTGGGAGACGCACTGAAAGGCCATGCCTCCCCATATCTGCGGAAGATCTGCGCTGTTGGGATCCCTCCCTGGGGCATCATCGAGAACCAGAGGGACCTCATTGGAAAAGATGTGAGTTGGACACGTTGTGCTAGTAAAAACATTCATGTGCAGATTTTAACTTTCTTATCTACATCATTTTCTGCTTACTTGCCTTCGTAGGTTTGATTTTGTTGTCTGTAGAAGAAATCTCAGGTTTTGCTCAACAAATGAATTCTGCTGTATACTGGAGCCCTGTATTTTTCTTTTCATAAGCAGCAGTTTTAAATTTTTCTCTTCTTGTAAGAAAATATGCCACTGTGTTTCAACTATTACAAAAAAAGACAATCCTCATTAAGGACTGTAAACCCAATCATAAATGCTTTATATAGTACTAATTTTGTTTTTGTTGCTGTTAAGAATCAAATTAAAAACCTGCTTGATTAGAGCAAGGAAGAAGCTTGACGGACACTTCACAGTGTGAAAAAAAATATATATACAAGTGAGGCAATGCATGAGGGGATACTTTCCTGGTTTATTTGAAAGTTTTATTTATTTATTTATATTTTCTTTTTATTTTTATTTTCTCAGGTAGTTTGCCTGTACCAGACTCTTGGTAATCCACTCAGCAAGTTGAGTACTCTCAACAGCATGCATTCTCATTTCCTGATGGCAGATGATGGGACAGTAGGCAAGTACGGAAATGAAATGCTGCTCAGGAGGAATTTGGAGAAGTACATATCTCTTCAAAAAATACACACAAGTGAGTACTGCCTTGGTCACAGTTTGAAAATCCTATCTTAAAGGTCATGGAAATACTTGGTGTTTCCCCTTAGCTATTGTGTGCCTGCAGTTGCCATGAATTTCACTGATTGAAAATTACTCAGTTCAAGTGCCCTGAACTTGATCAGGAGAAATGAAAAGAAGAGCATTCAGAAAAAAAATAAGCAATTGGTGTAACCCTGATTTTGTTTTTTCAGTTGCAGAAAAAAAAAAAAAGAAAGATAATTCAGAAATGCAGAGCTGTGCTTACTTTCCACAGATTTGTATGGTTTTTGTATCAGTATGGGAATATTTCCCAATATTTTGACTAGGTAGCAAGACTGCCAGATTGAGTAGCACTTGGATCCTTCTCTATCTGTTTATGATACATTTATTGCCATTATATCTTGCACCACACACTTCAGACCTTCTCAGGAACAGAAACACAGATTGATACAAATGGGAAGTTATAGTTTACTGTTTCTGTTAGCTAGATTTTGTAGCTCCTGCTTCCATGTTTTGCCTGTAGTGTAGAAATCATAAAGAAAAATATTATCTAGACAATATCTCCTTTTGTGCAGTAAATCATTTAAGAAATTTCTGGAGGTTTCTTCTTTTCTAGAGATTAAAATTATCAGATATGTTAAAAAGATACTTGCAGAATTAAAATATTGAATGATTTCTTTGTAAGTTCATGATACAAACACAGAAAATCACCCCACATCTCTTTAATATGTTCATGAGCACAGCTTCTTATATAGACTTAGTATTTTTTCTTTTCTTAACTTGTATTTTCTATTTTTTTCTATTGTATCTTATTTTTTTTTCTGTTTTCTCTTGTATCTTATCTGTTTCTATTGTATTTTCTTTCTACTGTATCTACCTATTTGACAAAACATATAAAAACCTGTTTAAAAAAAAAAAAAAGGTGTTTGATTGCTCTTCTATGAGTATAATCTCTTTCCTTGTACGTGTGAGAGGTATTGCAAAGTGCAGAAGGATATTTTGCATAGCATGCCCTTTCTCCATTACAGTTTACTGGAAAGGGACTGTTTACTATTGCATTAAAGGGTTTTCATGACCTTTTTGCCCTGGTTGCACACTGTGAAATTCAGTCTTAAAAAGCCTAAGTCAAGTTCTCTAGATGGTGAAGGCATAATTTCCTCTTCATTGAACCATGTAGTTACTGTGAGATTTCTCAAGAGTATTCATTGATGAGACATTCTGATGTTTTGTTTTTGTTTTGTTTTTGTGACCGAGACATGTTTGTAACCGGTTAGGTGTGTTTTGAAACAGGAATGGGCCAAGGTGTACCTGTAGTTGGGTTGGTGGTGGAAGGAGGCCCCAATGTGATCCTAATGGTGTGGGAGTACGTGAGGGCCAGCCCAGCTGTCCCCGTGGTGGTCTGTGAGGGCACTGGCAGAGCTGCAGATATCCTGGCTTTTACCCACAAACACACGGGTGATATGGGGTGAGTAGTGGCATAACGAACCTACTGCTTGGTTTGCAATATTGAGAGGGACCTGAAAGTATGGATCTCCAAAGTAAAGATATAAGAGATCGCTACCTCTAGTAACGACCGTGCTGTGGACTTCCGCTGGCTTTTACTTCTTTAAAGTGAAAACTGTGCTTCTTCCTTCCCTGACGCAAGGCAGTGTCAAAACAACAACAACAAAACCATATTCTGCCAAAATTACTAGGGCTTTTCTGAAGAGGAAAGCTTTGGGACTGCATCTATCTATTCTGACTTATTTTGGTGTTTCTAGGGTTTGGCTAGGGGTGGTGTTGGGGCATGCCTGATACCTGCTTTGCTTTTGACATCATCCCTTCATCCTTCTCATCAGGATTGTAAAAGTGGGCTTCAGTTTGGGTTACACGAAGCTTTCGACCCTAGAGATGGGGTTATTGGCTGTGAGTGTGTCAGCCTCTGGTAGGAGGAGGACCAAAGTTGCTAGCCTTGGTTTAGGTCCCAGTATACTGCCCATATATCCCAATATTGTCCATATCTGTCATCTCATCTAGCTGCAATTCCTTCTGCCACCTCCAGCACAACCTCAGCTCCCCAGAGCCTTTGCTCAACTGCAGGGATGCTGGGATGCTGAAACACAGAAAAATATTAAGAAACTTTAAATGGTTTTCAGCTGTATATTCATAAACAATCATTTGAAAATTAACTTCTTCATTTCTTCTGATTCTAATGGTTTATGTGTGGGGGCAGAAATCTGTGTAAAGCATAATTTATATTATGTGATGCCTTTTTTCTGTTTTGTTGAATGATGGAAGGAAAAAGTCAACAGAGAAGTGAAAGTAAAAGAAGTTTCTCAAGTGTTTCTGCTTAGCTAAGTTTCTTTCAGTGCTGAGGCATTATTTTGGGTGGGTTGACATAGCCAAAAATATACTTATTTTTGCTTTTACATCTGTTCTTCAGGGAGCTGCGCCCTCAAGTGAAGGAGGAGGTTTTAGCAATGATCCAAAACACCTTTAATTTGGGACAGAAACAGTCCAGCCACTTGTGTCATGTTCTGATGGAGTGTATGGAGCACAGGGAATCTGTGAGTAGGGCTGATGTGCTGATTTTACGACATCTTCATTTGCAGTTGCCCTTTTTGCACTTCCTGTGATGGGCTGTTTTGAGCTCAGCGCTTGCAAAGTATGAGTGTTCTTTCAAATATAAAGATTACAGGAGTGTGTCCGTGCTCCTCTGTGCATTTCTACTGGTGTCAGTACACATTGTGTACTCAGAGGGATGTTCAGTGTGTTTGGTAAAAACTCCTGAAAAGATGACATGAAATGAATCTTCTCTTTTTATGAAGCACCGGAAACTGATCTGTGTATCCTTTGTTTACTAAGGTGTATATAAGGTAGTTTCACAGAAGCTATTTACTTGACTTCTTAAGGAAATAAGCTCATGTTGTTCTGCAGTAGATTGATGCCAATTTGTCTGCAATACTACTTCATTAAAAAAAGAAAATAATAATATTTCTTATTGAAATAGAGTAAGTACGTTCAGGTATAGAAGCTTTGCCAATGTTTGTACTGAGATCTGTGTGATTTAATGTACCACAACCCTCACCAAGAAGAGGTAACCTCAAGCTTTTCTGTCCCACTCAAATAAAGCAATTTTACAATTCTGACAGATAACCATATTTGATGCGGAGTCTGAGGACCAGCAGGACATTGATTTGGCAATACTGACTGCACTCCTGAAAGGTATGTACCTGAGAATGCAACCTGTTTTCATCAGCTATATAGCTCTCTGGTCTTACTCATTTGAAACAAGGGAATAACATTAAAGTATGAGAGCTGTTAGATGCTTTGCTTACTTTCTAGGTACAAATATGTCTGCTTCAGATCAGCTAGATTTGGCATTAGCCTGGAATCGACTGGATATTGCCAAGAAACATATATTGGTTTATGGACAACATTGGAAGGTATACTTTATTTTTCCCACTAGCTTTGTATTTCAATGTGATGACGAATTTTTCATGATTTGCGTTTGTCAGGCTTTAATTGAGGAGCAGTTTTGTGCTTGGATTCAGTCTTGGCATAGTTGTCTGATTTGAAGAGAAACCAGAGAAACCATTCTTAGAAGCCAGCTGGTTTTTCCAAATTATTTCCCTGGCCCTTCTGGATATGTATCCCTCAAGCCTGTTCTGAAAGTCATTGCTGGTCAAAGATAAAACAGACTTTTCTTTTTTTTTTTTTTTTTTTTGGATGCTTCAAAAAATGTTCTCTGAGACTGACAGAAGTGAATCTCCTTAATTTTCCAAGAATTACAAAGATGATTTTGTGAGTCCTCATGTGTCTCTCTTTTTTTCTTTACAATCTACATTTTGGATGATGGGAAGCAGAACAACCTTTTTGCTTGGTGACTTTGCTGTGGTTTGACTGAAAAAGAGAATAGAATTTATTGTTTACAAATCCATATTTCATTGTGGTTTGTAAGTCTAAATACATGGAAAGTTTCCCCTGAGATGTCTACAGTCAGGTATCCATGAGTTAATGCATATATTTTTATGTCCTTGGGCTTTACTCAGTCTCTGTGCAATGGAGATGATGCAACATGTTCTCACAAAGAAATCTGTTAAAAATAAAAGATGTTGACTCTGAAAAGTCCAGAAGGGATTTGCCAATTTCCATTTCAGGATTTGAGAGGTGTGTGAAACACAAGGGATGTGGCACATTGGGAACAATAAGGCTGGAACCAAATAGTGAATTTTCTGCTTGTTAAGTGAGCATCGTGCAATTTGTGAACTGGATATAGCGGAGCCCAGTGGAGAAACAGTATATGATTGTGCAATGAATAACTGTGTTGTTATTCATGATGGTGAAATAGCTGATAACTTGTGAGTGCTTGACCTCAAACCTTAATAATATTTATGTAACACAGACTTTTGTTTTAATGCAGTTTGAGAAAGATATATTTATAAATCAAAATGTATGCATATTTTTGCCTTTAAGAAATTTATTTTAACATGCTATTATGTTTTGGCTCCATAAAGAGAATATATTTTTCTCAATGTCTTCTTTCACTAGCTGGTTTATAGCTTGTAATTTTTTTTTATTTACATTCATTTGTCTTTAAAAATTCAGCTGTCATATTGTCAACAATAGATAAGCTTTTATTAAAGCTTCTTATTAAAGCACAGTCTCTGTAAGCTGTTAAAAAAGAGAGCTCTCTCTATTCATTACTGTCCAAATATCTGTCCTGTTACAGTAAGTTAGAAGTACTGAGCTTTTGCCATTCTTGATCACTGAAGATATGTTTTGACGAGGCCTGTGAATTAGCATCCTTCTTTTGCTATCCATTTTCATGAAAAGTATAGGTGCTATGGAGGCAGGTGGAGCCTACTTTGAATGGTGATGTAGTGTGACTCAAATGAGGATGTTAAATATTTGTGGCTTTTTCTTTTTGCTGCCTGATATTTTCATGTGAACCTTCTGGTTCTTGTAGTGCTGGAATGACAGTTTTCCTTTCCCCAACACTGTGACAATGAAGATCTTGGAGAACTGTTTCATAGTACACCTTCACTCCTAGCTTTTTCAAACCACTAATCTGTTTCTTTTCTTGTTATCTCTGATGATCTGCATAATTTTTCCAGATCTGTAAGTACTTTTTTGGGAAGGATGGGCTCACGAACACTGCACCTAGTAGTCAAGATGCTGGGTTCTCCAGTGATTTATTTAGTGATGTACATTAGTGCATCATTTTCTAGATTTCATACATTATTCTGTAGCCATTTGAGAAGAAAACATATTATTCTTTATGCCTATTTAACTAGTACTGAGTTTGTGTTCATGTTTTCAGAAGATGGGCCCACTAACACCATTTCCAAATTAATTTCAAGACTGACATTGCACAGGCTGGGTTGTTACACAAATGCACATTATTTCACACTTATCAATGTGGAGTTTCACCACCTGCTCCCTACAATTTGCTGCTGCTTTACTGATGGCTTCTGAAATCTTTTCTACCAACACTTTGACATAGTTCCTCGGATTTGTACGCCATAAAGAAGAGCTTTAACGTAGGAACTTTCCTAACATATTATGTAGTAAGCAGTGAGGCAAAGAATTAACTTACAGTTTCTGCAATAGTCTTACCTTCTTGAGTGTTTCTATTATACCTTGATCATCTTTCAACCTTACAGATTCACCGGTAGTCCCACTGTTCCCCCTCCTCTGCTTCTTCAGAAAAGATCTTTCTACTTGTTCTTATTTATTTTGAATGAAAAAGGCCAGAATATCTTCCCCCCCTTCATGTGAGAGTCCATAATAAACAATTCTTACATCTGTCATTGCTTCTTCAAGCAAACACTGGAAAGGTATATATTTATATATATATATATATTTTTTTTCCCATTAAGGAGGTAAAGGTCCTACACAATATTTTGTTTATACACTGTAAAGAAGCAAAATAAACAAAACAAAACAAAATTCTAACAGTTCTAAAGCTCTTTTTTTGACTTAGTTGCATTCTTAATTAAAAAGTATTAACTCCCTCCCCTACCCGTGTACCACTCTGAAGGTGTACAGTCTTTGTATGGCTATTGTGGCCTGTATTTAAGTTTTTTGAAATAGATGTTTAAACAGCAATCTGCAAAAGACTGTTGCCACATGCTCTTCTGATATTTTTTGTAATGCACTTAAGTATTTCTAGGAAACATACATAGTTATATGCTCATTGTAGGCATTTCTTTTTAGAGCTCTAAAAAATCCTAAAAAATCATTTGGTAAGGATTATAATCAGCTGTTACTATGTTTCTGCTAAAATGTCAGCTCAGTGTCAAATGGGCTTTGCAACAAAGAATTTCATTATTGTAGTGACTTTAAATCTCTTTAGAACACTCTGGCTGACCAAGGAATGACTGACTGCTCAAGGAAATTTAATCTAGGAAGGGCCACTTGAGATATTTCTGAAAGAAACACCAATAATTCAGAGGCGTTGTGCAGACTTTCTTTTGACACGTGACCCTTCTGTGATGTTTCCTGATCTTCTTTTAATACTGCAAAAATCCACATCGCAAAAATGCGTACATAAAGAACCAACTTTACATGCCAAGTTAGTCATGGTACCTGCCTAGATTTTGTGCCAAGATTCTCACTTTTCACATTCAGCTGCATTTACTGAACTTGAATATCCTGCAGAAATTTTCTCTTCTTTTGCTGTCATAGTTCACCATGTTCCCAACTCCTTTGCTATTTTGCATTGAGAAAGCCTGTTAAGCTCTATACAAGTACCGTGACTACGGTGCTTCCCCAATTTGATACTGTCGTAGGTAGAACTCCTCTTTGAAGTGATTTTCAGAGAGTATCCTAACACAGATCCTTTCTCATATTTGAAAAGAAATCTACGTTAAAGAATTTCAAGTCCTATAGGAAGATCCTGAAATATAATACCTTGAAATGTTTTTTGTCATATGTCAAAAAAGAAAGTTTTTTTCTCCCCGTTATCATACATTAGCTTCTAAAGTGAAATTGTGAGTTGGAATTGAAAGTTCCAAGTGACTTGGAAATGTATTGTTGGAGACTGACTGCAAAGTTAGATTTGTACAAATCTTTACAGATGTTGGGTTTGTCATTGGTTGAGAATCCTTTTTTCTCCTCCTCCCTTTTTTAAGCAGATGCCTCCTGCAGCATCGTTTTCTTTTGGAATATACACTTTAAACAAAACTTCTTTATTTCGAAAAGAAAGTAATTTTTTTCCTTTTATTTATTTATTTTTTTTCTCTTATTCTTGTCCTTCTGGAGGTTGGTGCATTGGAGCAAGCAATGATGGATGCTTTAGTGATGGACCGTGTAGATTTTGTGAAGCTGTTGATAGAGCATGGAGTAAATATCCACCGTTTTCTTACCATATCTCGACTTGAAGAGCTTTACAATACAGTAAGTATTTGAAATCCAAGCATACAGAATGGCACACACACAACCTGCAGATATGAATGTTCAAAGAGAATAACATTTTTCTTAAACAATTGGATAGTAAGGACACATTTTAAAGAAGAACTTTTGAAAAAAAGAATTGAA
The DNA here is from genome assembly GCA_013398345.1 of Nothocercus nigrocapillus. NCBI lineage: Eukaryota > Metazoa > Chordata > Aves > Tinamiformes > Tinamidae > Nothocercus > Nothocercus nigrocapillus. Next base: position 1,002,016 of record WBNA01000243.1, on the reverse strand, counting down.
AATGAATATTTTTGATGAGTTTTCATTGTAAAGTTAGATTTTTGGGTTGTTGTCTTAGCTTTTTATTTTTGAATTCATTGAACCTGAACCAGACAGAGTACACAAATGAATCTCATGAAAAATGTATTTTGATTTTAATTTGATTTCTGACATACACTTATCTTGCTGAAAATATTTTGCTGTTTAACCAAAGTGTTATCAAATGCTTTTTAAAATACATCCATGTTTAAGATAAAATAAATGCAGATTGGTGTGTAAATGGTTCTTAGGAGGTTTATGGGGTGACCTTGAACAGCAGAGGCTTATTATTTTAGCTTTCTTTTACAGTTTTGATTTTCAATTATAGAATATGTTCATTTACTTTCTTCTTTCACATCACAGAAACAAGGACCAATAAATCTACTGTTGCATCACCTTGTTCAAGATGTGAAGCAGGTAATATACGAAGGAAAACCCAGAGAGCAAATAATGATCTTAAAACTTCACTGTCCAGCAGTACACCGCTATTAGATGATACTGGAGAGTGTTTAGGAATAAAAGTGATGGATTCATTACTACACTCCTATATCTGATGGTTCATCTTCATCCTACTAATCCCCTCAAGCAATTAACTAACCACTGAATGCTCCCAAGAGCACTATGCTTTAATTTGAAAGCCAGACAGTTTGTGCAGATGACTGTCTCTTTCTTAAGTTACCAAAGTGACATAATGGGGTGATTGTACAAAGGGCTTGGCAAATTAGAGCAGTAAGTATGCTCATGTCTTTAAGGTTTTATTTTATTTTATTTTATTCCCCAAAGCTAGAAAAACCTTTCCTTGTTAGGCAGTAGCAGAAAGACAGTGTGACAAGATGCAATATTTTTTGTGTCCTGCAATGCCTGTGAGAACAGAAGGTGGCAGTGGATGACTACTGCATGAAGCGCTGGCTGCATTAGGAGTGCACAGACAGACTAGATATTTAGCTATGCAATTAATTTGTTTCATACTTGTTGTATCTGTTGCAAACCCTAGCACTGATTGCTCAAGAAGGTATGAGCTGTTCTTTGTGCATTTAGTCCCCACTGTAGGAGATGCCCAGAACCAAATCTAGATTAGCTGACTAATTCTTCCCAGGGTGTGAATACTGATGTAAAACAAAATGACAATCTGACTGTTCATGGAGTTTTGTGCTATCAAGTACTGGTATTTCTGGTATGATTTTCATACTGTGGTTATTGACTTAATGCTGATCTCACTGGTGCTGCTGTGGATGAGTGCAAGGATATTCTGATCTCTTCAGCAAGATCTTTCCGGTGCTGTCCAGATACTAATGGGCATCTCTGGAATCTAATTTATGTGATGAACTTGGAAGACCTCTGTACTGATAATACATTCAGCTTTTTCAGGCTGAGGAGTCTCTCTTTCTCACTCAAATTGAAGCAATGAGCTCCTTGATATGATCCTGCTCCTAAAATCCTTGATTTGGTTACCTCCCAGGGCATTTTGGGAGACTGCAACGTGTGATCTAAAGGGACACTTGAAATATATAGAATAATATATATATATATATTCTCTATATAGAAATATATAGAAATATATAGCATAATAGAATTTTGGTGGAATGAGGGTGAATAATTTAAAAATTTTCCACCACAGTGACTAAGCTAAATTCACTTGGGACCTACTGATGGGTCTAAATGTTGAAAAGACTTTCACACCTGAGTTTCTGTAAGTATGTGTCAGTGATGTGTGCACAGGCTGTGCAGTCACAGTCTTTTTAAATGGTAATACAGTGGCTAGGACACTCACCAGAGAATTATGAGCCTGGATTTTAGAACACAATCTCCAATACTACGACCACTACTGCTGGTACTTGGTATTTGGGTAGACATACGTGGGTGCAGAGAAGTATCCATAACTATAGATGCGCAAAAATACATACTTACTGCTGGTAAGCTCTCTCCTGTGAGACTGCTTTTTGCAACATTCCCCTGGGCTGGATTTTGTTAGTTGGCTGGGCTGAGACATGTCACAAAAGTCTGTAGAGAAAAGCTCTGGCTAATGAAGAAAATGACTTTTCACTGTTCAAAAGGGAGAGACTGACGGGAATATGTAACACGTCTGGTCCTGTTCATGCCCAGGCCCATTTTTTTTTTCACTTCCAAGAGTTACTGTTTAAAGATTTTCAAAATTTAAAGTTTTCTACAATTTAAAGTTGGAATGTTTTTGTTTGTCAGAGATTTGTGTCCTGGAGTCACAACAGGGAAAAACTGGGAAGGAATAATGCTTTAAGTGGATGCTGCCCTGGTTGCCATGAAACTCTTACAAGAGACCACATCTCTCCAGGAATTATAAAACGTATAAATATGCTTCATATACTTTTCCTTCGTTTATGATTAAGCAATAATTAGGCTTAACGAGAAGGTCACACCATGCCAGGTTTCTTTTTTTACCAGAGAAAAAAACTCTCTTCAGTAGGCTTAGCTATTGGCGATTATATTGATGGATCATCACCTTTACTGAATGCAGTTGAATGCAGCTAGTCTTTATAGAGCCACAGAATGGCCGAGGTTGGAAGGGACCTTCAGAGATCATGTAATCCACCCCACTGCTCAAGAAGTTTCACCTAGACCAAGTTACCCTATCGTCTTTCACTGCGTGAAATGTCTTGTGAGCATTTGAACAGCACTGCCAAGTGCTGACATGGTTGGATGCTGCATGAAACAGCATTGCAAAATCTTGTGACATTTGCTGTTTCAGAATACCATTCCACTGGACTACAAGATATCACTGATTGATATTGGGCTGGTGATAGAGTACCTCCTTGGTGGAGCTTATCGGAGCAGCTACACAAGGAAACATTTCAGAATCCTCTACAATGATCTCTACAGAAAACACAAGGTAACATCTACAAAATGGCCACTACTGGTTACGGAGGAAAGCCAAAGTGTGAGACCAAAAATAGCTCAGGCTATCATGGTGGTTTGACTGAAAGGTTACTTAAATATATTCCATGCTTAGTCTCTTTTGTGGATATCTTAGTCAGGTGTGATGAATTTCCCAACAAACCAGACAAATCTCCACCAAATTGCTACCCTCCAGAAGACTATTGGTGACTGTTAAGTAACTGTTATTTCAACAGACTCCCCTTTTTGTCTGATAGACGGGTTACACTCTTTACTCTGGAGTTCATCAATAAGGATCTTCAGATCCGTGCTAACCAATGTTTCCACATTTGTGAACGCTGTTTCTGCTTGGCACTTCTGGGTCTTGTGCCAAGTCATGCAAAAGTCATTGAATTCAGTAGGCTTTGAACTAAACTAATAGAGGATGTCAGCATGGCACAGTAAAGACACTGCAAATCCCTCACACACCTCCTGAGCAAATATCTTGCTTTTTAGAAACAGTTCAGCAATAGTCTGGGCTCATGAACTGTGCTTGCCTGGTGGCGGTATTTCCTTAAAGCTCTGGTTGTCACCCGGGAGGTCTTCTGCTGACTATGCCAGACTGCACACCAGGTGTAGTGTCTCTGCAGGCACAGAGTTGCGTTGTATGTATGTGCTGCTCTGCACCTTCTGGATGCTGAAGGTGGTTCACTATATGGCACTGTCTTTTATCATATCTGCATACTCTTAGCATCACCTCTGCAAACAAATAACTGTAAATGAAATTACCTCAGAGCAATGACCTGCTAATGTACCAGCTTCCTTGTTTTCCTTGTTGATTTTCCAAGTCAGTAACTTGAAAACAGCTTGAAGTTTTCCATTCTTTACTCTGCTATTAATCCTCATCTCGCAGTAGTAGATTTGCTGCAGAGATACATTTCCCCTTCTCTCTCCCCTTTTCAGAGTAAACCTAGACTACAGTACTTATGATTACAGTAAAACTACAGCAAAACTAATTACAGAATTTCCTTCTCTAAAACAAAAAATATCCACATCCTAGTATCTTGCTTCCATGATTGGCAGAAATATTTGAGGGTTTTTAGAAGAAATGACAAGAAAAAAATAGACTTGGAGTGAATAGAAGAACTCTGATAGAGTTTCCTATGCATCATTGATTAATTATAATGTCTAAAAAAGTGATATTTGAGCTGCTGTAATGCTCTTTGTGGTGGTATCATGAAGTACAAACTGTGCAGGGGGTGAGTGAAACCACATTGACTTGTAACTAGAAGATGATTGTGGAGACGAATGGTAATGATTCAGCCCGTAATAGCCTTCCTTCTGAGACAATACTGAACAAAATGCTCTGGGATGTTAGATATGCTGTCCTTCTGAGGAAATGATAAGCAAAAGTTCCAGAGAACTTCTGTTTCTTTAAGCACTTATGACGATTTTTGTACGGGTATGTACGGAGAAAACATTCCAGATTGGGTGATTTCATTCTGGTTATTCAAGGCCTATTGCCCTTTTAGTGGAGAAAACTATTGGAGGAATCAGTATTTTGCCTTTTAGAGATTAAGAGAAATATTCTTCTTAATTTTAGATACAGGGATACAGGCCATTGTTTCCTTGATAGTATAAGCTCCAACCATAATTACAGTGATAGCAATAAGTCTTCACCGAGGCACTGTTGAAATCAGAGGTAAATAGAGGCAAAGTTCTTCCCTAATCTGCATTTCTCTGTGTTTTGTGTTGTACTTTTGGATCTAGAGAGTACTTTCCAGTTTTTCTCAGAGCCTGTCTCATCATTCCCTTCATCAGAGTAATCAAATTAGTAACAAAATGGGATCTGCTGAAAATACTTTGCATTCTCAGTTCTTCAGAACTGCACAACCTTACAAATACAAGGTAATGTAATTCTTTATTCTAGCCTTACTTTTGGACATATTATGGTGCTAATCGGTTTATAGAGAGATTTATTATAGATGTATGCAATTCAGGCTTGTTATTTATCACAATTCAATTTAAATTCCATGGAAAAGGTGTTTTACCTTGCTCTGTTCAAGAAATACAGGTCTTGCAATTTTAGTGTTGAATTCAAGCTCTGATTCATCCCGGGACACTTTTAAACTTCCATTTACATGTTGATAAGGCATTCATTCATTAAACATGTAGCATTAAGTGTCTGAGCATACAGTATGGATAAAAATTCTTCCTTTTTGGGAGGAATAATAGGAATTATCTGGCTCATGATTGCTTATTAAAGTAGTTAAAACAAGCCTTCTTAGAAGAGATATACTTCTGTTTTCTGGAAAAGGATGACAAACTATTTTGTTTTTAAGAAAAGAACTTTCAAAATCAAAATTCGTCCATACTCTCATGTATCAGACAAAACATAAAGTTAAATGAACTTGGTTAACTTTATTGAAATTATTATGAGCCAAACAGAACACATTATAGTGCTGAGAAGACCTGAGATGAAGGCTTTTGCTTTGCCTTTAATGGTGAAATATCTGGAATGCGTAGCAAATTTACATTACAAATGTGGCAGAAGTAATAAAAATCACCATTAATTATCACAAGTCTGTTGCATATTTCAATCTACAGATTGCTTTCTCTCCTGTCATGAAACAACAGCAAGAAAATAATAAAAGATTAATACTCTGCTGTCAAGAGGATAGGAGACTAATTAACAATGCAGGTTGCAAATGTCAAGGGTACAGATGGCTCAGAAATGGGTGTTTTTACTCCACTGATGCAAACAACTTCTTACTGTTGATGATCTGAATGTGATCCTAGCTATGGTTTAGGACTTACATCTATATGATGATCAAACCATCTGCTATTTGTAATTCAAATCTGCATGCAATTTTAATCACATGAGTCTGAATCTCAGCAGTTCATTCAGATTTTCTATCCTCTGAACAAATTTATAGGAAAGATCCACTGCTTTCCACAAGTCTAAGAAGAAGTCAAAAGAGTTCATAAATTTTGCAGAAGACTATGAGACATCTGGCTTTATTTACCCATATAATGACCTCTTGGTTTGGGCAGTATTAATGAAGAGACAGAAGATGGCAATGTTCTTCTGGCAGCATGGAGAGGAAGCCATGGTCAAGGCTGTTGTGGCTTGCAAACTCTACCGGGCAATGGCACGCGAAGCTAAGCAGAGCAACATGGTGGATGACACTTCAGAGGAGCTTAAGAAGTACTCAAAGTATGAGTTCTCCCTTCTCTCCAGTTAAATAAAGATCTGCAGTGCTTAGCATGGTTAGACATTTTTCCAAACCACTAAGAACTTGTCAGATCAGAGGTGCCACATAGTATGGAGTACAAAAAAAAAAATACTTTCAGCTGACCAGTATTCACAGCGTACAATGGGGCTGCATAGCGTTATTGAGGTTTAAGAAAAACTAATAATTAAAAGGCCAAATGGAAGATAGAATTTTCCCTTAGAGCTTTGCTTACCAATTTGATGTGTTAAAAAGACACATGGTACATCCTCCGGTTTGGAATTTTTCAAACATGTTGTGAATGGTAATGAAAAAATTAGAGTCCTGTTTTGCATAAGATATAAAGGAAAAATATGCTAGAATATCTGGGTGGAAAAAAAATGACCAAGAAGTTTTTTTGAAGTTTGTAATTTCATTTCTTTTTCTTTTCTTTTTTTCCTGTAATGATCTATTGTATGTTTTCATAATCATAATGCCTCAGATTCAGAATGCAATGTGATGTTCAGTCTTGTTTTGCACATAGCTCCAAAGATCTTTTTAAAGGAAGGCATATCTTCATTGAGCAGTCTCTCCTAAAAAGATGTGCAAGAATCAGTGTAAAGGAGAGTTGTTCTTGCTGTTCACAGTCATGGCATGTCTGTTGTTGAAGAAAATACACTGGTCTTTATAGGGTTCATTCTGAATACAGAAACAGGTTTGGGAGAAAGCCAAGACAATCACAGAAACAGAAATTAGGATCACACTAAACCTTGTGATTAGGAGTAAATATTTAGACATTAGATAGATATAGATATTAAGTATTTTGCTGGGCATATTGATAAAGAAGTGGGAAAAATCAGAGAAGGCATGCCATTGTTGAACAGAGCTTTCAAAACAACCTCTTTGCATCAGCATCAGTGATTTTGAGTTCTGATTGAAACCTTTTATATTGAATATTGAATCTTTGCTGCTGTAGAGAATTTGGACAGCTTGCCTTAGATGTGCTGGAGAAAGCATTCAAACAAAATGAGCAGATGGCTATGAAGTTGCTGACCTATGAACTGAAAAACTGGAGCAACTCAACTTGCTTAAAGCTGGCAGTGTCTGTGGGACTGAGGCCTTTTGTATCCCATACCTGCACACAGATGCTGCTGACTGATATGTGGATGGGACGCCTGAAGATGCGGAAGAACTCCTGGTTTAAGGTACATCTCTTGCTTTTGCTTTTCCTGACTGTTCAGATGCTTTATAAATGTCTCCATAGCTATGAACTGAGTTACTGCAGCTTCAGACAGACATGCTTTGGCATGTATTTAAACTGATGTACATCTGGGGAAGAAAAGAGAGGAAAGGAGGAGCAGTTCTTGCAGCTGTTTTTCTTTTGAGACAGGGCAAATAGCTGGAGGTTATATGATGAGAATGCATCTTCAAAGCTTTCTTCATCTGTTCTATTCCCTAAGCACCCTCCTCACTGTCCTGCAGTACCTGCTCTTCTGGCAGGCCTTCCGGTGGGAGGATTATCCTGCTAATGTGGACAGTGGTACCTGCAATATCCACAGATACCTCTAACTCTCTCAAAAGCCACAAAACAGTCAAGAGTAATGCATAACACACTTCTCTAGAGGCTGGATATGGAATTTCCTGCCTCCTCAGCTTCATACCTAGCCTGTGTTTTTGCTCTGGGTTTGTACTGGCACCGTGCACAGCTGGCTTTGACTGCAGGTGTGTGCTATCAGTGCCAAATAATTTACTAACTCTTATGTTTCTCTCTCAGGTTATTGTAAGTATTCTTCTGCCTCCCACCATCTTGATGCTGGAGTTTAAAAGCAAAGCAGAAATGTCTCATGTGCCTCAGTCCCAAGACTTCCATCAGTTCACATGGTATCATGAGGATGAGAGCCCACCCAGCCCTAAAGATACCTTGTCCCTGGTTAGTCTGCAGTGACTTCTCATTTGTGTCTGTCTGTTTCTTTACTGCAGTATACTTCTGAAGGGAGGGGATTGCCTGCATCTCAGGAAATAGGTCTTCAATCCCTGATTCAGATGCAGACTTCATGTGCTATCTTGGACAAGTCACTTCATCTGTCCTGAGGGTCTCTTTCCCATTTGTAATACTGAGAAGATCTTTCCCGACTTTACAGGAGTGTAATGAGGTTATCATTTACTCTGGTTATGCAAGTATTAGAAAGTATAAGGTCTATTGACAACACAGATACATATATAACCTTGTATCTGTGTAATCTGACAATGGTTTCATGTCATACACAAAATTGCATCCATAAAACTTGATTCAGTTTGCACAGCCAAGCACTCCAAAGTAGGGAAATGCCAGAATAGAGAATATCCAAGAGTGAAAACAGCATCCCATGCCTCTCCACCCCACTTTTCCTTCCATTCTGCTTGGCCAACAGCCTCTGCATATTGGCATTTACCCTCTCTCCACCTCTTCATTTCCATCCTTCATTATTAATCTTTCCTTGAGATATCTGTATCAAATTATGTCACAGCCCTTCCAGAGGCCAAGCTCCTGCCCTCCTTGTTCGAAAGAAGGGAATCTCTACTGCAGGATTTCTTAAGCCTAGTAGAGACATGATTTAAAGCACAGGAGATTCGTTTTGCTTTTGGTTTAATTACTGAACTGAAACCTGAAGCTTTGCAGGGAGCTAGAGTTGTGAAAAAGTCCTTCTTAAAGGACTTCTGTGAAAAGTTGTGAAAAAGTCCTTCGGATAGTCACCAGCATAGGTGAAATCTTGCCCTTTTAAGAACTGAATTCCTACAGATTTCTGCTAAGCAGAGTATCTGTCATTTTCCTCATTCTCTACAAAAGGAGTTTTCAGCACTGAAAATTTCCAAAAGTTTTGGATCTGAGGCACATAGCAGACACAGAGAATTTCCATCCGAATGGGCAAATGTGGATGAAGCCCCAATCAAGTGAAAGCAGAATTGTCAAGTGAGACGTGTCAGGCAATCCTGCTTGCTCTGCCTACAGCCGATAAGCCTTGTGGATGGCTTGGGACCTTCTCCATTAGCTTCCAATTTGTGTAAAACAAAAGCAAGTGGATAGTTCTTGAGGAAATTCCCAGCAGCACGGCCGACCTGTCAATACCATGCCCGCATTTTCTCTCTCTACTGCAGAAAAATGCTTGAAGCACTGAGCTCCTGCAGTGCCTGTCTAATACAGTCAGTTCAAAAAGGCTTTCTATGGTGTTAGGTGGCAGCTATGATACAGAGGAGAGACCAATTGTAATTATTTGCAGCAGGGATCCCCTGCAGCCTGGAAGAAAGGAAGCAAAGCAATGTGTGTAAGTGTTTGTCTGACCTGCCTCAGACAGAGGTGCTTGCTTTCTGAGCCTCACTTCTTGTTTTACCTAGTGTAGAATAGTGTTTAAAATATAAGGCTGAGCTATCACTTCTTAAATATTGCAATAGGAAATGCAGAAAAAAAAAAAAAAAAAAGGAATTTCAGCACTGTATATGTGCCGCATGGAGTGTTTTTCACACATAGTCAGATTGTCCTACTGTGGCTGGAAATCACTCTTGCTCACAGAACAAATTCTCCCCTTTACCTCGGAGAATCTAATGTTCATTCTGTATATCAAATTCTCTCTTTTTAACATGCTTCTGAGGCTAATGTGATGCAAAAATTGCAGTTTTCAGCAAGTTACCTGGGGAGATGTTGTGGATTAGGAATAAGCCGCCATGTTTCAAGAAAAATGCTAGTAGACATCATAGAAAAATGATGTCTACTATCAGCAGATTTTAGCACTGCTGCTAGGCAAGGCAGTTGACGAGTCCTGAAACAAAGCTAGGCCTGGTAGATTGGTTAGCTTGGCCAACTATGAGCTGTTCACTGTTCCCAGACCTTTGTCCCTCCATTTCCTACAACCCCTTGGAGTAGCACCTAGTTTTCTTATTTGCCCATTGCTGTGGAACTGCAGCTTTCCTTAACGTTCAGCAGCTGAACCTCAGATATTTATACCTTCACTACTCAGAGAAGTGCCAAGCTCTGGATGTGAAATCAAGTATGTTTTTTCTTTTATTTTGGTTGGAGATAATAAAGAGGTTAAGAGGTTATCTTTCTTTTTCTTTTTCTTTTTCTCTTTCTTTTTTTTTTTTTTTTTTTTTTTTTTTTTTTTTTTTTTTTTTTTTTTTTTTTTTTTTTTGCATGTGGCCCTTTGTAAGGCTTTTTGTAAGAAAGTACTTGCTTCATCATGTTCTAATCAGCCATGCATCAAAAATAGCAATTGGATTGTGTGTTTATAATTTCACTGACCTGTCATTTTCTGTGTGATTGTAGTTTGTCTTTACAGTGCTTTGAACTGTGGCACCTTTTCCCTTATGTTGGACTCTCTTTTGTCACCCTGGGAGTTTTATCTTTATTTCTCATATAGGAGAGGTAAAACAGTGGGATTAAGTAACTTGCTGAAAATTTAGAGAAATTTGTGTCAGAGGTAGGAGTGGGTTCAGATCTGCTGATGCCTAATCCATTGCCTGTGACTGCAAAATCAAACTCTAATGATTACACCAGAAGAGTGTGTTAATTATTGCAAATGGGATCGTTGCAGTGGGACAAAATCAGGGAGTTTCTATCTTTAGAACAAAGCCTAAGTGTCTGTGCCTGCCTTCCTGCTAACATGACACAACTTTTACAATCATGGACCATGATTTCTTGCTTTTAAAATGCTGTTTCCTCTTAAAAAGGATTATGATGTGGAGACTGCACCTCGGAAGTCCAATGAAAGCCCAGTGGACAGTGGTCAAGGAAACCTTCCTGGAACTAGAAAAATCTATGAATTCTACAATGCTCCAATTGTCAAGTTCTGGTTTCACACGGTTGGTCATTGCACTGGAACTCATATTGCTGAAGTCCTTTTCTAAAGCTTTAAATGTTACTAGAGATCACATTTACTTTATCTAACCCTATTTTACAGGCAGTTGAAGGGAAAATGTTTGAATTTTTTTCCTCACAATTATCTTTTTTCAGATAGTATTGTGCTGCTGCTGCAAAAAAAAATCTGATGACAGAGGACTAAAGGAAAATCCCAGCACAGTTTTGTTTCCAGTAGTTAATTGCATCTGTAGAGATAAACTTGATCTGACCATAAAAAGATAATATTTCACAAATACTCTTGTCCTTTTCTTTAGAAGCTGTTTCTTGAAGGAATTTATTTTAATACATGTTATAGTTTACTATAGAGAAATACAGATTTATGAAATCATTTTTTCTAACAAACCTCGTATCAGCAGAATCTGTCATCTTTAAGATTTCAGTGTGGATAGATTGTTATTCCTTTAAAAGGTTTTGGTCAAGGTCCAAGGTGGACATGCACAGTATGCTGCTTAATATCATCTTCTGCTTTGTTTTTTAAGCACTGAAGTGCCAACTTTCAAATCCTGTTTAACAACACCTTTGGATATCTTGAGGAAAGATTTTTGGTTCAAAAATTTGACAGTGTCCCAGTAATTTGAGAACATTTTCTGAGGTGAAATACTTGTTAATATGTTTGCAGACATCTGTTGGGTTTTTGTTGAAACTGTCTGTGCATCTGGAACAGGTAGTGTTGTTTTGTAGATGGCGTACATGGCTTTTCTCATGCTCTTCACATACACCGTGTTGGTAAAGATGGAACCGAGACCCAGCGTGCAAGAGTGGCTTGTTATTATTTATATTTTCAGTACTGCCATAGAAAAAGTCAGGGAGGTAAGTCTTCTTGCAGTCAATTTGGCAAGGCATGGGAAAAAATATATACAATATTTGTTTACTTGAAGACAATTACTGGGGTTTCCAAAAAAAAAGAATTTAAAGTTTTTCCTTATATTTCTTAAAGCCAGTGGTAGAGTACAAGTTCCTTGAATATAATAGTGCTGAAATGGGGTTTGAACCCTTGGTGTTAGCATCAGTTTCTTAACTTTTTGGCATAGACCATGAATCTTCCCAGAAATATGGATTTTGTCTTTAGATATTTTCTTTAACCACATATATTTTTGTCAATTAACAGATGTTATATACAAGATAATCTAGGGTTCCCCATCAAGTCCATCTGACCACCTAGAAACAAGATTAGAAAAACTCCATCAAATTTTAATGATGTACTAGCTAAACAGGAAAAAAATACAGCGATCCATTAAAATTAATCACCTTAACTGTGGTTGATTAAATCGGAGCTTCTGAACACATCTTGCCCTACGAATCTGAGGTCAGGCATCTATATATTTCCCAAATTATTTTATCAGATCAAACATACCTTCGGTGTGGAATTGACACATAATAATCCACAGCATTGTGAGGTATTTTTTATGTGATTTTTGTAGTACTGTACTTTTGGAGAATAAAACACTGAAAAAAAATCAGTTCTGAGTGAAGCATGCTGTTAAAATATATCACTCAGAAGAGTGCGAAATCTGCAAGAGAGATAAAGTATTCTAAGGGGCAGCAGAAATTTTGGGATGAATGTGGAAGTTCTGTGGCTGCATGAGATAAAATTGAAAAAAAATATATACCCAGGGACTGTTTCACTGAGAAGGAAACTGGATATGCAGTAGCAATTACTTTGTCGATCACTGCTCGGCTGTTGCATCCTATCGATCAGCATCTTCTATCTCACTGGTTACCTAGAAGTTGATGTCTCTTATGTGTGTTTCTTTGTCCATGTGCTAGTTGCAGACTATTGGAAAAGACTTTGCAGGGCATGATGTTTAACACATGCAGCTGATTAACTGCCGAGGGCCTTGCTATATGTGATTGCAAGCCCATATTTCCCTAGATTGTATCAAGTAATTGTTAAAGGCTTTAGGCCCTGATCCTGCAACCAGCTACTCATGCGGGTTAGTCCAGTTGAGTTCAGAAGGATCAGTTGTTTGTGCAAATGTGTTCCTGTGCGTAAATTCTTGCAGGATCAGGGCATAACATTTCAAAACCTCTCTTTCACTTGCTACTTATCAGTGAGATCTTACATAGCACTGCATAATTGGCCTCACTCACGCAATGTGTAAAGGTTTTATTTACGGCCTCCCAAAGTTTCCACTTCACACATTTGCTCAGTGAAGCTTAAAATCCCCTTGGGGCACCTCAGGAGTTCAAGGAGCGAACATTTCATTCTTTACCTTGTTAGCTGCCCGTGTTCCTTTTTTTTTTAGCATGTCCTTGGCAGAATGCAAGGATCTTGCTTTGTATTTTCAGTCTAAAGTAAGATGCATTAATTATTTTCCTGTCAGCAAGGTTAGATTGGCATTTTCCATGACTTAGGGGCTTTCCAAATAGCTACTGAAGGTCATGACCATTCCTCTAGAAAATACTAATTAATTTATAACAATGCGTATGCATAATAGTTCTGTATTGCCTGCCACTTTCTGCTGAGGAATGTGCTTTTCAGTGAGTGGGTTCAATATTAAAATTTTCCTTAGAAAGATCTATTCTATTTACTTGAGAAATATGACATTATATCTTCAATACAAATCTCAGTAGACAGTGCATTGCAGCAGTAATATATGCAGTCCTGCTAAAAGCAGAGAAAAAGAAATACATTCCCAAATATCATGACACTATTCAGACCGGAAGATATTAAAGAATGTGTCTGTGATTTTAATGGAGCCTCTATTGTGTTTTTCCACGTTCCACTCAGGTGTTTATGTCAGAGCCTGGAAAATTCAGTCAAAAAGTGAAGGTGTGGATTTATGAATACTGGAATTTTAATGGTTCTCCAGTTATCATCCTGGTTTATGATTGGTTTTGGCTTGCACTGATTCAACCCATCTATTCAAATGTCAGAATGGCTACTTTACTCCTTGGATGCAATATTTTGGTATGCATGACTCCTTGATCTTTTTGCTGTGAATCAGCATGCTGGCCCATACCTGACAATGATTGGGAAAATGGTAAGTATAACACTCAGGAGAAACATTTTTGTAGTTAAGGCATCTACTGAGGAACTTGTAAAGGTCAGAAATAAATCGAGAAAAGAATGGAGACCGAATGAGAGGTGACCTAAAAGCTCATAGCAAATATATTACCTGCATTACTACCATTCTTTCTGTTTTTGTGAGTTACATTCAGATTTCAGTTCTCTCTAATTTATTCATAACTTGAATTTATTCACAAAAGCCATTTTCACTTTGTTCCTTAGAGAAAGGTTGCATTTGAGTTGAGTTTCTGATCCAGCTTGATAACAGGAGGAAGAAAAATCTGTCTCTGGCAGATGGGCTCACTACTATAGATAATTTCCCTAGATCTTGGAAACTGTCTCATTATTATTTTACATTTTGATTCAAATAATTATATCCCATTTTTAGTGGGCAAAATTTCCCTAACATCAAAGTTAATTGTTTTTTTCCTTTTGGTATCAGATCTTCTGCGGAATTGCTGCCTCATCTTGAGGGACATCTGCAGATTCCTCCTGTAATTTCCCTTGATTACTGGGAACTTTTATATTCTGTCTTGCATAATAATTCTGGTCCAATGCTAGATTGCAAAATCATTTTCCCTGATATTTCTTGGAAGAGGAATATTTCTGAGGAAGAGAAGCAGCATAAGTCTCTGTATTATTCAAATTCTACTTAAGACCTTAAGAGGGCCTTAAGCAGGTAGGACTTGTGAACTTGTTTAGTCCAGAATAAATTTAACTTCTAGAAAACATATGGATAATACAGTTCATAGAAATAAAATATTTTTCTTCCTCTAGCAGATTAGTTTATTAATACTGTTTTTGTATTCCTATTTGTAAAAGCTGTGATTGATTCTCCTCCCTAAAATGTATGTCTCCTTTACATATAATTAACATATTTTTTTCCATGTAGACAGCAAATATGTTCTATATTGTGATCAAGATGGCCATAGTCCTGTTGAGTTTTGGAGTGTCACAAAAGGCAATCCTTTCTCCAGAGTAGGTACCTTCTTGGACTCTGGCATGAGATATTGTCTTTC
>WBNA01000243.1:972514-983458 GCA_013398345.1 Nothocercus nigrocapillus | reverse complement strand
CCCCTTTATCTCTCTTTTCAGTAATGTTTATTCTGACTTGAAATCCATATCGAACAAGCTCTGGAAGTATAATCATTACTGCTATATTACGACCAACCATGAGAAGCCATGACTGCCTCCACCTTTCATCCTCCTGAGCCATATTGGACTCCTCATCAACCGCATCTTCCACCATCAGCCCCCAAATGAGTTGGATCAAGAGGAAGGCGATGTTGGACTAAGTAAGCACTGCAAATCTGGGGGCCAAAAGGAATTAGCTCATGATGAGTGACCACTTTGTAAATGGGCTCTTCCCCCTACCCCCTACTCCCCCCAAAAAAATTCAATTGGATAGTAGTTGTTTTTATTTTCAAAACTGAATTTTACCTGCCTCTCCAAGAACTCATTTAGGGCAGTGATTTGTTTTGTTTTGTTTTGTTTTGTTTTGTTTTGTTTTTTTGTTTTGTGTTTCTCTTTGCCGCATATTATGTATCATGAAAACATGTTGTTTATAGAATGAAGAACTCAGACAGGTTCTGAGTTTTAATTTATATCATTTTCTGGCAGCATCATGCTCAGTCATCGATATGATCTTATTTTCAATGGAGCTGGCCTATAATCTCCTAAAGCTGTTGCAGAACTGTCCTGGTGGAAGAGCATCAAGTCATAGCTCTGAGCTGAACTAAAGTGACAGCAACTTTTTTTGTAGGATAAAATGGTGTCATTTTCAAGGAAAATAAGCTCCACTGGAGATGCATTTTTTTTTGTACTTTTCTCCTGAAAAAAAAATGAACAGTTCATTTTATAATTGCCCAGATCCACAGGCTTTTTTGATGACCCTATGTTTGTTTTTTTCTGATAGTTCTCATTGACCTCTTCCCTCTGTGCTCACAATATCCAGTTAAATTTTCATTATTTTTCTCTGTCTGGATCATAGCTCATCAGCATGTGTGGTTTGTATGGTAAAATTGTAAGTGAAAACAACATCAAATGGAGATGAGACTTCTGCTTCCAGTTTCTCTGTACAGTAATAGTAGTTGTATGAATTAAGCAAACTAAAAAGTAGAAAGTTAAGGATGCTTTGATGTAAGGCGTTAGTGCCCTGTAAAAGATGGTTCAGCAAATTTAGTGGTCTCTGACCTGTTGCGTAGAGCTGCGGAAAGTTCCTTCCTGGCTTTGTGGCATCAGCCGATGATGTGAAAACTAATATTTGAGGAACCATTTCTGAAAAAATTAACAAACCTGTTTGTAGATATATAGGAGCTGTGAGGGTGGAATTCCATTAAAGTACATGAACCTCTGAGTGAGCAGGATTGCTAGAAGGAAACTCCTGTTTGCTAGATAGATCCATGGCCATGCACAAAATAATGCCTGCATATTAGTCGATGTGCCATACTTTATAGCAGTGGGTTATAAAGGCATTTAAGGTAAGGCTCAGAGCAATTGCCACATAGTCCTTGGCAGTACTGCATCCTGCTGGGAAGCAGGATCCCATTCCCTGCATCCTGCAGGAAAGCAGCAAGAGCACCATGATGCCATGTGATGGGTGCAATTGCACGAGCAATGCAACGAGAAAGCCACAGCAGAGCCTCAGACCAGAGGACATCCAGAGATGGCAGACTTGGGGACAGGGAACAGGAGCTTCCCAGCTGCTTGCTGCCATCCCTCTGTACATCAGTCCTGCTGTTGTCACCTCAACCCTTTTCACTTTGGTGCTCTTCTGTCCCCCTATGCCTAGGTCCTTCCCATGCCTCTTCCTGGTGATGCCACCTCCCTGTCCCACTGCTGCCAGCTCCAGCCACTGAGCCATAAGAAGCTCCCAGTCACTGTTGTAAGGGGAGGTGCGAGCACAAGTTGACGGGATGGGGTGGGACATAGACTCAGCAGAGGGTTTTTGCTGGGTGATGGGACAAGGCATGGGAGTGAGGAGGAGGAAAGGTGGCTGCTGTAAACTTACCTCACAAGAGGAATGTTGGTCTGTAGTATTGGACACCTTCATCCTTTTTTTTTTTACTGCATGATGCAATGTACATCCTTGATGCCTAATAAAAGAGTTATGGTTAGGTTATGGTTCGTTCAGGATTTTCTCTGTTGGACGTGAATCCCTAAAAATATCTGCTGTGCTCTCAAACAGTTACAGGATTCAAATATGAGATGAACTAATCAAGGATGAGCCTTTACTGCTCCTCCTGGACTCGTCTCCTCTATGGCAGCTGGGTACAGCATCCTTCCTTCCAAGTAGCACTGTTCTTTTTATATAGATGCACAGTATAAGTGGCTAATAAGTATGCACAGTATAAGTGGCTTAGCACAGAGGGTATCTTACTTATAAGGTACATCAGGGACCAAGAAGACAAGAGACTGCTTTGCTTATCTAAAAAGATAGAAGGCAGCTAGTACCCTGCCCAGACCCTTTCTCAGAAAGAGATTTTTTTTTTTTCCTTTCCATATACCTTTGCTTTTTTTTTTTTTTTCGACATGCCTATGCATTGCCTGATAAATGTCTTAAATTTTGGTGTGGTGGTAATTAGTTGGTTTTAGCAATGAGGATCTAGTGCCACCCAGTGGAGAATGAACGAAAATCCTAAGGTAAAATCTTTGAGGCAAGGTCACCAGCAGGCTAGAGGGGAGCAGAGCTGAACAAACGATCACATCTCATGCAGCATGGCGAAAAGGACCCTGTGCCACTATGCAGTCCTTCCCTGGGGTGCTATGTGTTGCAGCAGGGTCTTACAACTTGTAGCAAACACTGGCATGCAGTTTGTCACAGCTGCTCCTGTGTGCTGCGAACTTTGGTACGCAAAAAGAAAAATAAAAAGGGCCTGGAAGATATGAAGCTTGGATCAGAAAGGTAGCAAAAAAGTAATCCTCTGTAAGACTGACCTGCTCTTCTATACCATATGCAGTTATTCATAATGACTTATATTCGACCTACTCTCTCAGATGTCTTAGACTGGCCTCCTAGAAAAACAGTCCAATGAGCAGCCTGAGCTGGAGTTCAAAAATACCCTTCACCCCAGTGAAAAGAATATTTGCTCAATATTTTGTTCATATGAATATCTGAAGCAAGGAGTCAAGAAAAAGCGTTGTAGCTTTGTTTTCTTGGAAGGGCGGTAATAGATGAACATCCCTTAGTGAACACCCCAATCAAATTATATCAAGATCTTCATAGGTAAGTCTTGTAAATCTGTCTCTAAGTTTTAGGAGCCTTATGCACATGTAACAAAGTACTGGTAAAGGTCAGGAAGAAGATTTATTTTGAGCAGTCAATTCGCTGTGCATTTTCAAGTCTTTAGAAGAATGAGTGAAAATACAGTGAATTTCCATCAAGGTAGTTCCTTACGCTATCTAAAATAAGACGAAAAACACATTTATGCATACTTGGCATGTTTGGTCTTCATACATAACACCCAGTTCATACAGTGAGGTCTGATTCATTCCTGTCAAGGAAGGGAAGGGAAACCTATTCTGACAGTTTGCTCTTTTTTTCTTGAAGAGGTATGAACAGAGGGGCATTTGATAGCATGCTTAATACCAGCTACTATTACTTCCTTTGCTCAGAGCTGTACCTGAGTGATGAGGAGCTGAAGAAGCTGCATGACTTCGAGGAGCAGTGTGTGGAAAAATATTTTCATGAGAAGAATGAAAGTTTGAATTCCAGTGACAGTGAAAGGATCCGTGTGACCACCGAAAGGTGTGTTCTGTGGCTTATTTGTGTCCTTTGAATGCATTTGTCATATAAAAAGCTTTGATCAACTGAGACCTTTGGAACAGATTATGACTGCTGTGAATATGAGAGGAATTAGCGTGCATAGGCCGTTGTAATCGGGCTGAAATGTAACATTATCTGAACTAATGGAAGGCTTGGCTGGAAGTGCTGCTGGCAGAACTGAGTCTCTGGATGTGTGCAGGATGCCAGTAGTTAACAGGCTGCAGGAGGATCTTTCTCATCTTTACTTTTGTAGACCAAGACGATGATGCTGGATTACAGCATGCAATATTTTATTTTATTTAAAGGCTTACATAGGGTAGGACCACAGTGAGAATGTTTCCTCTGATCATGTGTAATTGTTACTTGCAGAAATAGCCATATAACCCCTGTAGCGTTAGCTACAATGCACTGTTCTGGTTTGCAAAATATTGATAGGGCTATCAGCAGGATTTTAGCAATAGCCTCTTTCAGCTTTCTGTTGAAATCAATGGCACAGCTGCCATTAAGTGTGATGGGAAGAATTAAACAAACAGTACTATGAAAAGCTTTATTGAATGCCAATAATGATATGACCTAATAAATGAATTTTGCCTAGAGTAAGATAGCCCCTTAAGCTTTACTTGTTCACAGACATATTTTCTGTGTATCCAAACAAAGCATATAAACAAAAAGAAGTCTCCTGTAGAAGGAATAAAATAAAATAAATAGGTTTGTTCAAAGCTGCAGTATTGATTACAGCAAAAAGATTTCATTTAATAGATAGTTACAGATCTGTAAAGGGATTTTTGTTTTTGAGTGCAAAGGTAAATTTCACAGCACAGGAAGGATCCTTTCTAAAAGAAAATCATATAGAAAAATAAAATACACTGGAACATCGGCATTTAATTTTATTCAGCCATAGGTTAAGTATTACCCTAGTTAGTTACTCAGTGGCAAAGGAAAGGAATACTTCTGGCATATTTCCACATTTCTAGTTTATTGCTATCTTAGTGACAAAGTACCAGAGAGGGAAGCTTCAGGAGATGTGAAGATAATAATTTGGTTAAAAAGAAATCATTCATTTTTTTTTTTGCCAGGCTTAGAAGTTCTCACATTGTTCTTTGGGGATTTGAAGAGCATTAAAAATGCTCTGCTTGTTTGGCAATTGAATTTTACTTCGAGATAACTGGTGGCATTGAACATACAAGATACATTCAGGAGGCAAAATAGGTTGTTGGGAATGCTCTTTTCCCAGCAGACTCTAATATTTGAGAAATGGAAGAGTTCTGTAGGCTTATGTGAGCCTCATGCTTTCCGTTCTTGCAGAAGAAATGTAGAAATGCAGGATGACTGACAGATTAACAATACACTGCTCATTTCCAAAGCTGTGTCTTGTTACCCAAAATTAAGTAGTTCTATGGCAAGGCATCAGGATTAGAAGGAAAGTGGCGATGTTTAAAATAGAGGCTTACTGAGCAAAAAGCCTGTCTATTTAAAAGTCATGGGGTTTTAGCTCAGTAAATCTGAATGACAAATTGAGGGTCTGGATTGTTTTTGTCAGATATAGATGTTTATGAGAATATAGGTCACTGTAAAAAAAAAATGAAGTACTGTTTAATTACAGATTTTTTTTTTCAGTTGTTTCATAGCTTCCTTCATTGCTTGGCAAACAGAGAGTAAGGTCTGTGTTTTGACAATTTAATAATCTTTTCTTTTTCCACCTAGAGTGGAGGAGATGGTTTTGCAGCTGAAGGAAGTTCATGAGAAGGTATTTTGTATCAAGGAATCTTTACTTTCCCTGGACAGCCAGCTGGGACATTTGCAGGACCTGTCTGCCTTGACTGTGGACATCCTGAAAGTGATTTCGGTTGTAGACACCTTGCAAGTGGAAGAAGCCCTGCTGGCTGACACCAAGCATCGAGCCTGCAGGAAGCTCCCCCACAGCTGGAGCAATGTGCTCTACTCCAAGACGCTCAGCAGCCTGGAGGGTTTGCACGATAAGAAGTACAACTACTACAGCATGCCTCCATCCCTCTTGCGGAGCTTGGTGAGGAGCCAGTGGTCATCAGAGTGCCGAAGCCGTGTTCTGAGGACTGAGGATAGAAAGGCAGTAGAAGACAGCTCTCGGAAGATAGAAATAGAGAGTGACACGCTTACTTCAGGGGTATCTTCTGAGACTAAGTCGACTCCAAGATATGGACAATTTTTGCTAGTTCCTCCCGACCATCAAGGAGGGTCCTTCTCTGAGGACGTTGAATTAAATTTGTCCTTTTCAGGCCCTACTGACAAGTATAGGGAAGTCATACTAGGGGACAAGCTACAAAACAGTATTGAAGCTCAGCAAAATTTGCAGAGGATGCACATCATTGGAAAAGAACCAGAAGAGTACCAGTGGAGCAAGGGAGAATTTGCTATTAATTTGCAAAGAGAAAATACTGATGATTTAGTTACTGATCATCCTACAGGTCTCCAGCCATTGCCAGCTCTTTGTGAGGACGTCACACCCTCATGTGATGACAAGGAAGAAACTGAAGTTGGTTATGTGAACTGGGGTTTCTCTGAAGGTGATGAGAAAGGGGTTTTCAGCCCAAAGAGGAAAGAAAAGAAGCTTCTGTGCATGCATTCCACCTATAACAGTGACTGCAATTGCACTGGGAGTCCTCCCCGGCGCGTCCAGATAAAAGAATCGCAGTCCTTCTCCTACAACTCCAGCAAGCCGAGGTGCAGCAGTGCTGTCCCTGAGAACAAGCTGAAGCGCAGCGCCTCCTTCTGGATGAGCCCGCCCTGGAGGGACTGGAGTTTCCGCAGGAGCCACAGCTTGTACTCCCGCAAGGGCGAGAAAAGAGAGAAAAGAGAGAAAACCATAGGTGGTAATAATAAAATTTTATAGCTTTAGCACATCTTTTATGAAGGAGCCTGAGACATTGCACAAATTTATCTTTGGAATGCAGAACATATTAGCTGCATTTGAGGTAGCAGCAGGGAATTCAGAGTTATTCCTTCTCTTTCCTTCCAGTGTGTCTGGTTGCTGTAGGGTATATATGAAGTATGGCTGATATCTAAGCAAGATAACACCTTGGTCAGGGCACAGTAGCAGTCCAACCCTGATTCTCCCCATTTGGGCTGCACCCTGGCGTTGTGACTACGCAGCCAGGCTGACAGATGGACTATGTTGGCTCCGAGAGAATATCCCACACCAGGCAAGTAATCCCAGACTTATTCCAGGGACTGGAACAAAGGTTACAGTTACAGTAAGGTTACAAAACCTTAAAGTACACCAGTGTTATCATAGGTTAGACGATTCATCCATAGATAGATGAATGGAGAATGAAGAGGAGGGTATTTTCATAGCAGGTCTAAAAAATCTCAAACCATCCACTACCAAGTTTGTTTACAAGAGCAAAAACATAGCAGACTCCAGTTTTAAGTATAAATAGTATGAGATGATGGCTAACATTTGTTATTTTATGTCTTAAAATGGTGAACAGCTTTGCACTGCACTACAAGAATTTCATGAGTATTAGCTTTGAGTATCACAAGTCATTCTCAGCTTGCTTTGGAGATCTGCCAGCTCTCAGTCTGATCAGTTCTTCTCCTTGTAAAATGTCTCACTTAATCATGTTTTTTTGACCACTTCACACAGACTCCTCACTATCTAGAGAGGTGCACCACAGTGGGGCAACAAAAACAAAACAACAAAACAGAGACAGAAAGTCTCCGAAGGAAAAGAAGAAGCAAAAACTCCTTCAGGTGCCGGTATGTGTAGAAGCGAGAGAGTCACATAATCCATAACTGTCATTTTAGTTCATTGAGAGAAATTTCATAGTTTTGGACAAAATTAAAGCTTAGTTGAAAATGTATGCATTTCAAAATACTGTATGCAAATTGGGGAGTAGTTTTTCCTCTGGCTTTGGTTTAATTTCCCTTTTGTCTGAGGGCTTGGGAATTGAGTTTTGAACCAAATGAAGTCCACTGGCTCTGCTGGGTAGCAGACCAAGCCTGTTACTGGCTTTACCCAGCAAGGAATCTGCCCTTACGCTTTGTTGAGGGGGAATGTGCGGAGGCTTGATATGATCTGAGAGCAGTGAGTTCAATCTTGACTTCCTGCATGCAGCAGTAAAGAGCCAAGCCGTGTCTCCTGTGCTGTTCTCTGTCTGTGAGGGTTTGGTAATCTTTTTTTCTGAATCCAAGAGATGAAAATGTCAGATATTGTGTTGATTTTCTCTCTGTCTTTGCATATATATGTGTGTGTGTGTATAAATACATGTATAGGTATGTGTGTGTGTGCATATGCACGTATATACGTGTGTGCATATGGAGTTAGTCTCATGTCAGCATGTATGTGCATGTATATAGAAATTATTTATCAGCTGACCATAGTTGTTTAATGAAGCAAAAATGTATTGCAAAAGTGTATTGATTTACATATGATGCTCAGGTCAGCAACAGACCTGAAGCTTGAACTTGGAGGCCCAGTTCCAGGGGCCTTCAAAGTTTATTTTGAAAAGCTGTAGTGCCAGATCTTTTCGCTGGTAGTATTTTCCAGACAAAATCAATGTATATTCTGCAACTTGAAACAAAAACGTGAAAATCTATTTCTCAGCTGGAGTCCTCTCAGACACTGACTCAATTTCAGTGGTCTCTGAGAGGCCATTCCACGGGTTGTCAGGGGACCTGTAGAAGTACCTGTGAATTGAGTGCCGTTGTGTCCATGTCTTGCCAGGTGATTACAGTGGATGATGTGTCCCCGGAACACCCCCTTGGGTGTCCCCAGAACACCCAAGTGAGTTCAGAGCCTGCTGAGACAAACATCTGGAGTGAAGAAGAGAAATGCAGCAAGAGCTGGCTCACTGTGTCTAATTTCAACCAGCAAAGTATGTGATACTTTGCAGCTGGTGAATGTCAGGACAGACTTAAGAAACTCAAAGTGTCACCTACCATTTCCCCTGCATGCCATAATCAGTAGTCTGAATGCAGTTAAATGTCATCATGGATGGCTTGGACATTTGTTGCAGAGGCAAAATGGATATAGATGGGATGGAACTTCAGTTACATCTTGCTGTGAATGTTGTCTGGCTCACGTGGGGGACAGCAGAGCACTAACAAGACTGAGCAGGAAGCAAGGAGGATGATATCCTTGCCTGCTCTCCTGAGGTTTCCTGGTTAATTGCAAAAAGAGTCTCTGGCAAATTTTTAAGGGTGTTTAGATTTGCAGGTCACGTGGCAGTACTGTATCTGCTGGCAGATCCCCTGCATGCATTATTCATTGCTCAGAAATACATCCTCCATGGGCAAGAAATGAATTCTGCATTGTCCCTGTAGGAAAGAATAGGGAATGACCTTCCTGTTCTTCTTTTAGCAATTTTCTAGCTCTTCCATTCTGAGAGATCCTTGCATAGGTCACCTCGCCTCCCAGCTTTGTTATGACACAGCTCACTGGCTTCAGCTTGCAAGCTGCTAGGAGAAGCTCCAGGGACTGCTGTGACTCAGTGCATCATGGTCCAAGGAGAACAGGACTCCCGTGAAATTTGCTGACAGAGAATGGAAACCGTCTGTTTTAATTCTATGAAATTCTGTTATTACATTTATAGCTCATTACTCACTTGCTATGGCAGTATAGTATATAGGTGTTTATTTTATAGTGCTAAAGAGGTGTTTATTTTACAGCAACAGGCTGTTCACTTACACACCACACTGCTGAAATCTGTTCTTTTGTTTAGGTTTGGAACGTCTCAGGTACATGCATCAAAAAATGAAAAATCAGGAAGTTGATAGGCATACCATACCAGCCTGTGATTACCTGAGGCATTCTCAAGAGGTAAGACTTAAGGATGTGTATCCTAGACCCTATATACATGGTGATGTATCTCTCCTACCCTCATGGGGTTGCTGGTTCTTTGTCATGAAATACTGCTTGCTACATAAGGAACTATACACATGTGCTAGTAAATGAATAATTTAACAGCTGTTAGCACTCTGTGAAGATTAATAAAGTAGGATATTAAGTTACTGAGTTGTGAGGTGGGTCTGAATATGACTAAGAATGCCCAAAAACCAAGCATGTGTTAGTAATCACTAAGCAATTGAGCAAGTACACAGTTTGGTCTTGAATGTCTAGGCAGAATCTGCTACAGAAGTGAAGTAACTTCTGGAAAGTTAGCTACAAAGCTCTTAATCTTTAAGACAGAATTAATTATTTCTTGTAAAGTGTGAGTTAAATATTGATAATAATTGCAAAGCTTTTTTTTTTTTTTTTTTTTTAACCTCTGGCTTTTAAAGACCATATCTTAGCAGAATTAATTTGCAGCTCCATATCGTAAGGCCCTCTGCTTATGTAAATCAACATAGGTTCATTGACTTTGATCGAGATAGACTAATTTATATATGCTCAAGATCTAAAGAGTTTGGGCAAGAAGCTGGGTTACAGAAACTTCTATTTCTTTTTAAATAATGTGGCTAATGGAAGAAAATGTGTCTTTCGCCACATTGCATAGCAGTATCTCAGAGGTATGAAATGAAATTAACAAGGAATAAATGAGAAAAGGAAGTGTGAAATCTTTCCTCTTCCTTTCTCAACTGCACCCTTTCTTGCCTATTTTATTAAAAGAGTAAAAGCCTAGCTTCCTTTGCACTGTAAATGTTGCGGGTCCTTGTTTTCTTTTTTTCTAAAGAAATCAAGATGAGCCAGATATTTTCAGTTCTGATGTTCTGAGTGCTGTAGAATTTAAATCCCAAATACTAAGGAACAGACCTTGAGTCTAAATTTTAAAAATTGAGGTTTTTGTTTGAAAAACGGAAGAAAGAGAAATCTAAATATTTCTTCCGACTCTGTAATTTCTGTTAAAGCTAAGCTTGGAAACTAAATCAATAATTTTTTGAAATATAAAATACAGGGTGAGACAAGCAAAATAAAGATAAAGCTGTGTGAAAGGACTAATCTGATGCTTCAAAACTCAGATTAAAATTGCTCAGATAAAAATCAAGTGTGGAATTTTTAAATCCTGATGAAAGTTCCAGCAACTACAATGGGATCAGAATTAGGCCAAGATTTTTCCCTAAAATAATACTTTTCCCGCTGATTATCAGCACTTCACAAGTCTCTCTCAATAGCTAGCAGGAAGCCATGCAAGGGAGGGGTGTGTGGGAAGGTTTCAGATCTGTTGAAGAATTTTTCTCCACAAAGCAATCTACAAGGTGAAACCATGAATGAACTCTGAGCTAAAAAGTTTGAGAATTAAGTTTCAGATAATGTTCAGAGCTGAATTTCAGTTAGT
>WBNA01000243.1:940575-972244 GCA_013398345.1 Nothocercus nigrocapillus | reverse complement strand
AATATAACTGGAAAACTGTTCAATATGTTGTCTTCTATTTTAAATAGTTAGGATATATTTTTGTTCCTGAACTTATTCTTAAGCTTGAATTTTCCTGTGCAAAAGAAGTTTCTGAATACTTTCAGTATTAGAAGGCCTTGACAACATTTTATAGTAATTTTTGGTGAGACTATTGAGCTGTAAATGGAGCCCTGAGTATTTTATTCAAATGTATGGAAACAACATGAACAAATTAATATTTTAATTTACTGTAGGTACAATAATGCCATAATTTACCTACCTGTCAGTGGGACAAATTATTCATATTCATAATAAACACAGCAATAATTATTTTCAAGATTTATACCTTTTTGAGTTGCTTGTTGTACATATGACAGTGATGTAAAGATTTTACCAGTAAAAGTATTTCTGTTCTTTATAGGATTTGAGTAATAGCATGTTTGGGAGCACCCAGAAAAATAATCTGAACAGGAACTCCTCGTATGTATTCCAACATAAGATGTTAATTACATGCTTTTATAAGAGACTTCCATACTTTCTGCAGTTTCCACTTCAGTTCTGTAATAGGCTTTCAATGAGTAGTTTATCTGAAATGAGGAATTAAGGCAATTCAGTTTCTTCAAATACAGGCTTTTTAATGGAGATAGAAGAGAACCATTTAAACAAAATGTATAAATTTAGGCGGAATAGAATCACCCTCTATTATTCTAACAATATCCAATTTTCCAATTCAATCACTAAGATCACACTAGCATCTTTTAACTAGCCCTTATTCCAATCTAGTGAACATGAAAGGTTGCATTTCCTTTTACTGTGTCAATTGCATGTTTGCTCTTTTAATAATTCAACCGCTAGCAACCCTCTGAAAGCTGTTCTTGTTCTCTGATTAAAATCTGTTGTTTTGAGTCTGCACATTTACAAAATATTTGGTTTAGTTTTTTGTAAAGAACTTTCAATAGTTATTAAGCTTTGAGTATGTTCAGTGAATTTATGCTGATTTCAAAATTGCTTTCAATTTTCTCTCTTTTTTTTTTTCCTGTTTCATTTTCAGCTTGATTGAAAATTATGTTAATATTTGACGTATTTTCACATGTGGTGCTGTCTTTCTATTCCTTTTCTTTGCTTTCTTTTTTCATTGATCCTTTTATATCTCCCATGTTTACTAACACTGTGGTTATAGTAAATAAAAGGCTCTGTAAAACTGCGACATCTCACATAATTTCACCATAGGAAGAGGAAAAAAGATGTGTGCTTTTTTTATTTTTAACCATCTTTTACTTTTTTACTCCAAAATGTATAGGCAGTAGGCAAGCTGCATATCTTCCATCAGAACTTGCAGGCCTTGCACAGCCTGGTTCTGTCATTCAATCTGCTGTCTTCAGTGGGATCCCTCTGGTGTGAGATACCTACCATCGTCCTCAATAAAAGCTACTTCAGCGTTCAGGTTGAAGCCTTAACCTTTAGACCAGCTGTTGAAACAGTCTGCTTGTAGGCGAGCAAGGGCTGTGACACATGTAGCGCAGGGAATAGCCTAGCATTGATTCACATGGTTTGGAAAATGATCAAGCGTGAACGTGCCTGAAGAGGTCTTTGATTGATGCTATTGTTGCTGTGTAAATCACACAAGCCGGTGGCACACAATACCGAGAGCAGCGGAGGAGTGCAGAAAAATGTCACTGCTTTTCAGTAAATGAGATTGTTTGAAATCATTGCAACAGACAAAATTGCACTGGGAGTTATTTTGTTTTACTCTACAGATCGAACCTTTGTGAGTTAACCTTCACATAGCACACACGTTGTTATAAGTACCAGTACTAGATCAGAAGAGTTTAACGTAAAATCTCAAATGTTTGTTTTTATACAGGTCAAGAAGTATGGAGGGAACTGACAGTAAGTTCTTTATGGTTCATTTTCACTGTTAATCATTTTAATTCCTCTCTGCACATCTTGATAATTCTGAAACGCAGAATACAAAAGGAAGTTAATTTTCTGTAGCTGGATGGTTATAGAAAGATGTTCAACTCTTACTTCATATGTTAGTTACTAATTGTTACTTTAAAGTCTAAGACATTTTTATATGGAAACATGTTTTCCTCAGGCTAACTGCAAAGTCTTAAAAGAAAAAAAAAAAATCTATTTTTACTCTAGCCTGCCATGTAAGGTGCTACTTTTTAACAGGAATAAACTGTTTAAAAAGATGGTGCTGTTTTCATTCCTGGCAGTCTAGCAGATCTCCTGGCTTACAGTTGGATATATACCTGGGGGTAGATCACAGTATAACATTTCTTAAATATGCTTGATTTATCAAGTTGATGCAACTCCTCCATTTGTATGTTTTCACTGAGATTATAAAGGCAGTGAAAGATTGAATTTATTATCAGATTGTCAGTGAAGAAATTCAAGGTCACGGTGAGGAATGACTTTGCTCCACAGAAGCAGAGTGCTGTTTGACTTCACTTAGATTTTTTTTTGGCTTTTTAGTCTATTCTGTATTCCAATTTTCCTGACATGCCGTGTAGCTGTAACGGGCTGCACAGTGGGGTATCTATCCCTATTTTAAGGCTGGCTGAGATGTGGAAATGGGGTCCTCACTCCCTGCTATACGTGCTGCTGACCCCGCTGTGGTGATCGCAGGTCCAAGGAGGGCTACTCTCCAGAGCCCAGTGGCTGCAGCACCCCTGCTTTGGTTAAAGCCAAAGGTATTCCCCAGAAATGCCAACGCTTCTCCCCAGATTACCTCTCCCCCCCCTTCTTTTTTAAAGACTTGTTTCTTTAGGAAGGGGAACCTAGGCAAACTGAAAAAAAAAAAAAAAAAAAAAAAGAGACAGCAAGGAAAGCATAATGTCCACATTGTTTGAGATTCAGTTTTAGTAACCTTATTCAGTTTAATAACCTTATTCAAAATTAAAAATAGTACAGCATGTATTTAGAAATCTGGCATTTTGAAGGCTTGTTTTCCCAAAGAAAAAAGTAATTTCATCTAATTAATGGAAACATGTTCATTAATCTCAGTTTTATTATAAAATGGCTTTTTATAAAACAAAGCTTTCTGGATGAAATTTGATCTGGCTGTGCCTCTTTAACTTCATATAACCACACAGATTATTTTCCTGTTTATATTTTAACAGCATTTTAGATGTCATGGGTTAATGGACCACTATTATCATAATTTGGGTGTAATAGTATAGTTAATGGAATGCTTAATGACTGAGGATGAAGTTGGAAAAATCATGCCTTTGGGAGGCTATGAAGCATGATGGACAGCAAAGTGCTTTTAATATCCCAGAGGTGTAATTGGCTCAGAAAAACTACATGTCCTTGAGGTTAATATTGATAGTTTCCCACCATTTCCCTGAATAAATAAGTCATCTGGCTATATTACTTTGATGATAAGAGTTGCCAGTATACTGTGTATTATAATGTGGTTAAAACCTATTAGTAGTTCTCTCTTCAGAATGCTCAGGCAGTAATTCTGATTAATCTGTTTCATGATAAACTCTGGGATGGAAGGAATTCAAAATCATGTAGTTATTTCTGCTATAATAATTAATGTAATGATCCTTTAAACATTATTTCAGATATTTTCACCTGCTTGAAAGCATCTCAAGATCTGCACCATCATTACTCAGGTAAGCAGGAGGCATCAGAATGATAGCTAACTAATTTATCAAATTAAAAATAACATTAATCATCTCCCTGTCATCCTCTGTGATTTTCACCTTGAAGAGTTGCACAATTGCCCCCTGCAGAGAAGGTTGTGTGCTAATTCATACCTAACACAGTGCTGAGCAAGTTGTAAATTGTTTTCTTGTGCTAATTTCAGGCATTTTTGGGAAATCCTGAGCGGGATGTACATAATAGCTGTCAAAATATCAGCCAAATAAGGGAGGGAGCTCAGATTCCTGTGGAGGATGTGCTCTTTGGCTTATAGCAGTCACTTCCCCTCACCCCTCCTTCATGCTTTCTGGGTCGGCTTCTTCGATTTGTTTGTCCTATACTGCATAACCTGTGTTTATGAACAGAGAACCTATGAACTCACGGAAATCTGTCAGGGAATAAATGATTGCCTAGCGCCTGTACGCACAGAATATGCACAGTTTCCTCCAAATGAACCCGGATTTCTTTTCTTTTTCCCCAGAGGAGAACTGTGCAGAACTTGCCGGTAGATGTCCCTATTGCCTGCACAACTTGGGCTCGTGTCAAGGGTGGCCTAGAGTAACCCAGGAACGTTAGCAGCCACCTGAATTACAAAAAACCTACACTGTTTTCATTGTGAATAGCACCTCCCCGTTGATGGTGTACAAGAGTGATGAACTGGGCTCTATGCATGCATGCTCTTTTGGATTAGTTAACATTTTTAGCCTAGATGAAGATCATTTGCGTTGTGAGCTGACAAAATCAAAGGCTTTGGGAAATTTCTAGTGTAGGTTTTCGCTTCTTAAGGAGATTGGAAAAGAATTTAGTCAGCCAAGACCAAATCTTTGGTCTTGACATTCTGCACCAAATAGCTCTTTTATTAAAACAAACAAACAAGCAAACAAACAAGAACAACAGAAAAAACCCCAAACCATTATTTTCGCTGTAATGTTTCAGAGACAGCTACAGTTTTGCCTCTTGGCACACCCAGAAGAATTTTTGCCTTGAGTTTAGTGGCTTGTGCAAGTCCATTTCTCATCGCTTCTTGAGGGTCTGGAGTGAGTCCTAGCCAGGTCTGACAGTTAGGAGAGGTCTGACAGCTTTCTTGCAAAGCCTGGCAGGAGGGGGATGTAGAGGAGGTCCCCTTGTTCACTTCCTTTTCCCTCTTATGTAGTAATTTATTGACGAGAGCATGTCCCTAGCAAGGCTTCAGAGGATGGTCTACTTTTTGGTCCATGCTTCAAGGAGTATTTAGGCATATTAACTAATCCCTGTCAAATTCAGAATAAAGAGATTGTAAACACGTGTCAAATCAGAGTCTGGAACATTGATGTACTCAGCTATTGGGGCCCTAATTCATACTCACCTGGGTTGTCTCCTTATTCTAATCTTAACCCTTTTGAGGTCATCTGATGCTTCCTTCCTGCTTCCTGATAAAGTTATGAAGACCACATACACATTATAAAGACAAATGCATAAACACTTGGTTAGTGCTCAGATGATAAAGGTGTTTATCTGAAAAATAGGTCCCCCAGTTAGGGTGCGATAGTAGTGTTGCTGCTGTGGTCTGGCACGGAGCGCAGATGAAATAGCCACGCTCTGTGCAGGGTGAGTTTGGATTTCCCTGCAGTGCTTTGTTAAGCGCCCGGGCATTTCTGAGCCTGACAAGGGCGGCTAGAGCTTGTGCATTTTCTTAAGAAGGCACAGTTGGAATATTGGTGCCCTGGAGCCCACAGCAGCACATGTGGCCCTCGGTGAAAGGGCAGGATGAAGCATGGCAGAGGAGTTTTCTGCAAAGGAGGAAACAGGGAAAACTATGGTAGATGATGCTTGTGAGATACTTTGTGTGCACAAAAGTTGCTGCTGTTTGGGTAGAATTTCCGAAGTGCCATCAAGGATCACATTGTGACTTACTTGACTTTGTATGCTGCAATAAAGCAACATCAGATATTTTTGAAATTCAGATGGGTTGATGTTTACTCAGTAGGAATATCTGTCTTGTTTGCAGCTGTTGAAAGAAACAACTTAATGAGACTTGCTCACACCATACCATTTACACCAGTCCATCTCTTTGGTGAGTACCAACTTTCTATTTTTTTTTCTGCCTTATCCATACATTATTTTGTTAAATATTGCACTTAAGGCATTGGATGCATTTCAGTAAATTAAATTAAAAATCTTTTCTAAAAGAAATGGACTGGTATAGAGTCAGAAGATTTTCAGTTAGGAGAGAATTCTGGAGGCCGTCCAGTTCAAGTCTCTCTATGTCCAAATTAGATTAGGTTATTGAAGTCTTGTCCAGTTGAGTTTTGAATATCTCTTTGAACATGGAATCCACATCTTTTCTGGCAACCTGTTCCTACATTTGGTATCTTCACTGAGTTCTTTTTTTTTTTTTAAATTAACACTAATTTAAGCTTCCCTTCCTGCAGCTTGGGTCTAAGAAGAATTTAGTTTCGTCTCTGTATAACTTTTCATTAATTAATAGAAGACAGCAATAAGATTCTGCGATTAATATTTATTTATACTTATATTCTCTCACAGAAGCACACACATTCATGTACAAATAAGTGCAGGAAAACCAGATGTTGGCTGAAAGGGCATTGCTTCTGTACCTGGTATAGAAGCCTTGCAATTTGCCAAGGGAAAAAAAACCTGTGCTGTAATTGAAGAATAGTAGGGAATAATACATATGCTTGTTTGGAAGAGATTTGAAATTAATGTGCTGCATTGGCTTACAGCAGCAGGAGCTCTTCCTCTAGACACTTGAGCTCTAGGATTCTTTGTTTTTCAAAGAGTAGAATATTTTTTCTAACAGCAGCTAATTGCTGATACTTCACAGGATTTCTTGGAAGCTGGTTACTGTAGATAATTAATATACTTATGACCAGATTGGACATTCTAATCTTTGAAGCTCCCAGGAGACACCCTTTTAGATGTTAAATTGTCAAAAGATAATAAAATGAAGAACTGATATAAGAATAAGAAGTGTACCTGATTATTGCATCCATGTTAAAGTGTCGTATTTTTATGACACGTATTTTCTATTGCTTTAACATGTGTACAAAGACTCGTGTTCAGCAACACCTGATTCGGTTTGTCCTTCCTTATACCATTTTTTTTCACTTCTAGCAGATGCAGTTACCTCATCACACTTGTCAGTGAATACCTCTCTCTTATGAATTAACACTGCAAATAATGTGAGTTACAGGAAGGAGAGCCACATTAAAAAAAAAAAAAAAAAGTATACTTTCTGTTTACAGAAAGTAGTTTGCAGATGATGGCAACAGGAAGATGTCCTACTTGCTCTGCAAGAGAGGAATGCTGTACAACTGCGTAGGGAGACAGACTGTGACTGAATTAAATCTCACCAGATTTGTTCTGCTTTCAGAAAAAAGTTGTTAGTGGCAGCAGAACTTCTGAAATTTTGTGCACTGCAAGTAATGCTGGAGTTTCTGGGAAGAAAACATATCTTACTTTAAAATGGCAAACTGGAAACTTTCTGTTCATTTGCTTTAGTTTGTTCTTGGATTGCTTTCTCAAACAAAACTTTAAATACCAAGAAAAGATTGTGCCCTTTTGGGTTCGTATTCTATCTTTCCATGTTGGCCATTCATCATGGCCAATTTGTTACTCGGCTGACTCACTGCTGAAGAGTATGGCAATCTCCAGGCCTTTATTTTGGAGCAGATAACACATTTATCTACTTGTTTGACTTCTTTACAAGTTTGTGTAGTTAAGAACAATTGAAGTATTCTATGTGTTCCATCAATTGTGATTAACTTCACAGAAGTCTTAATAAACATTTTTCTTCCACATAAAAAAAGAAACAAAAAGAGCCATACTAAGGATATTTACATTTAAGTTCATCCATTGCAGATAAAATGGCAATCCTTTAAAAACATGTATGTTTAAATCCGAGTCATCCTTAAATACTTAAAAGCTATGAGAGAGATTGTTTTACACAGATAGAATATCAAAGTATGTGTGGAAGACCAAATGAGTTCTGAAATTCATCTCTGTTTAGAGGCTTGATACAAGCTCTTTTGACCACTTATGTTATCACAGCTGATCTTCATGGAATAGGTATAATAAGTTGTGTAAATTTAGATGGGGATGATTTTCATATAAGTGAGCACTAATGATAAAAAAAGGCTCTTTCTTCAAGTGTAGCCTGCATAGGATTGTAAAGTGGTGTATGGTTATAAGATGCCAAATCTAAATGCAGTTTGCTTCTTTCTCTGTGAGAATTGATTTTTACCAACAAAACTCTGTATTTTTTTAGCTGGGGAAGAAGTGACAGTTTATCGTCTAGAAGAGAGTTCTCCTATGAACCTTGACAAAAGCATGTCTTCTTGGTCCCAGCGTGGTATGGCTGCAGTGATCCAGGTCTTATCACGGGAGGAGATGGATGGGGGTCTGCGAAGAGCCATGAAGGTCATTTGTACTTGGTCTGAAAATGATGTATTAAAGTTGGGACAAGTCT
Organism: Nothocercus nigrocapillus; assembly: GCA_013398345.1. Classification (NCBI taxonomy): domain Eukaryota; kingdom Metazoa; phylum Chordata; class Aves; order Tinamiformes; family Tinamidae; genus Nothocercus; species Nothocercus nigrocapillus. The sequence continues at coordinate 964,122 of WBNA01000243.1, read as the reverse complement.
TTATTGTGAAGTCTTTTCTGCCAGAGGTGGTTCAGACCTGGCAAAAGATCTTTCATGATGGCACAGTGCTACATCTCTGCCTGAGGGTGAGTTCAAACCTTAGGGGACACTGGTCTGACACGTCTTAACGTTATACTTGTCAAACAAGTAATGCCTTCAGCATCCTTGACCTGTGGGTTGACATTAGTCTTTGGAAATGAAAATGATTTTGAATATCCATCTCCTTTTTATACACAATATGCAAACAATCAGATGATTTCTTTGGGACAATTCATGATAGTTTTTCTGCAAGATAGCATGTGACTAATGTTTATAGTGTGCTTTTCCTTAGGAGATACAACAGCAAAGAGCTGCCCAGAAATTGATTTATACCTTCAATCAAGTGAAGCCTCATACCATTCCATATACTCCAAGGTAGGGGTCTTTAATTATCCAGTTTCTCTTCTCAGCTGTATCTCAGATCTAAGGTAGCCTTCTTTCCACAGTGGATTGGAATGGCTGCTGCTTAGGCAATCTTGTTGTATACATATGTTCATAGGAGGGAAGATGCCATTAGTGGCAGCAGCTTGAACAAAAGTCTGTTAGTGAAGTTTTCAGCAGGAGACTTACAAAAAATAAAGATTATTGCCTGTCTCTTAAAGTCTGTTTTCTGATGCTGTGTTTTAACACAGAAGAAATTATCTGGTAGATAATTTGAGTACCTGGCAGAAGAAGGGAAGATATCATAGGCAGTGGGAGATGAAATATGATGTATTAGACTCAGTAGCCAGAGCAGGCTGATATTGTCTTTTAAGTTCATTTCCATTAAATATATATATATAAAAATATATGCACACATGTATATATGCATATACATATATAATGCTTATAATATATGAGAGAGAGAGTAATGTCCATTTCTTTCATATTATTTGAGTAATGCTAAATCTTTCTACTTGGAGATGATTAAACTAAAATATGTACATTTTAAGAAGCAAGCCACTGCTCTGCATACTTTCTAAAGCACCCCTTTTATGACCTCATTTTGAATGTCTCCATACATGTTTGTGATCATCTGGTAAAAGAGATCATAATTTGAGTATTTAGTACTTAGGGTAAAGTTTCACTATTTCTTTTACAAGGGACTTTATAGACCTTAAGAAGAAACGTTGGGCCTTCAGCTCATAAAAGACTTGAAAGTTTAATCGAAGTAAAATGCCTTTATACATTACAAGAGCTTAGTTACATCTTTAGGGAAGATAAGGAGATCTGACTTGAAAAGTGCTAGAACATGTATTTTTTACATGCATCAGTAGAGACTTTTCTTTCTAGTTACATTTTCTTTCTCTTGTTTTCCCATAAGCTGTGTCATAATTGCCTCTCTTTAAAGCTGCCCTACTGGAATGGCACAATCCCACTTGCATAACATATTTTCCATTGTCTTAATGGTCATGGATTTGCAAGCAAAATAGTGAAGAGAGAGATCCAAATTCAAGTCATTATTTGGGAAAAAGCAAGATGAACTGAGCTGTTATGTATTTACTTTGGTGGTGATTGTTTGGTTGATCAATGCCTGATGTGCATTTCAGCACTGAAATGTGCTGAAGGTGCATTTTGTTTTATCAATAATCTGGATGAGGGGTTGAATGCACCCTCAGCAAATTTATAGATGACAGCAAGCTGGGAGGATGAGCTGGTCTGCTAGAGGATAGGATGGCTCTGCAGAGGGATCTGGACAAGCTGGATCAGTGGACTGAGTCCAACCATATAAGGTTCAAGAAGGCCAAGGGCCGGGACCTGCTCTTCGGTCGCAACAACCCTGTGCAGCACTACAGGCCTGGGGCAGAGCGGCTGGAGAGCTGTGTGGCAGAAAGGATCTGGGGGTGTTGGTCGACAGGCAGCTGAACATGAGCCAGCAGGGTGCCCAGGTGGCCACGGTGGCCAGCGGCCTCCTGGCTGGTTTCAGGAACAGTGTAGCCAGCAGGACCGGGGAAGGGATCGTCCCCCTGTACTCGGCGCTGGGGAGGCTGCACCTCGAATACTGGGGTCAGTTTTGGGGCCCTCACTACGAGAAGGACATGGAGGGGCTGGAGCGTGTCCAGAGAAGGGCAATGCAGCTGGTGAAGGGGCTGGAGCTCAGACCTTACAAGTTGCTGCTGAGAGACCTGGCGTTATTTAGTCTGGAGGAGCCTCAGGGGGGACCTTATTGCACTCTACAGCTACCTGAAAGGAGATTGTATTGAGGTGAGTGTTGATCTATTCTCCGGAATAACTACCCATAGGACAAGAGGAAATGGCCTCAAGTTGCACCAGGGGAGGTTCAGCTTAGGTATTAGGAGGAATTTCTACGTGGAAAAGAGTGGTGAAGCACTGGGACAGGCTGCCCTTAGAAGTGGTGGAGTCACCATCTCTGGCAGTGTTCGAGGAATACGTAGATGAGGCACTTAGGGACATGGTTTAGCAGACATGGTGGTGATGCGTTTGTGGTTGGACTTGATGATCTTGAAGGTCTTTTCGAACCATAACAATTCTGTGATTCTTTGATTCTATACCGTTTAATGGATGTTTCTGAGGGATTCATTTCCAAGAATCTTGCTCCCCCTCTTCTCCTGTTTGAATGGAAACTGTAATTTCCAAGGAAAGAGCACAGTTGATTTTCCCATTATAGCATGACAGAAAGAAGTTTGATTCTTTCCCTGTGCAGAACATGGGAAAAAGGGAGACAGAGAGACAAAGAATTTAGCCACTAACTGCTCTTTCCCGTGACCTTTCTTCTGATTCCACTGAGTTTTGCACAGTTACAACTTCGTATATATGGTTTGAGTGAATTACCATGAATAGTGAATATTTTATATAAATGCTTCTACTTACCCAAATACTATCAACATTTTATGAGGAAGGTGAGTAGCTCTGACCTTTGTCTTTATAGGTAAATCTGATGGTAAAATAAACTTCTTGGTGATGCTGTTCCTTAGCCCTTGAGAAAGAAGTGCTTTTTATTCAATTATTATAAGAGAATTCTTACAGTCTGTATATAAGTTGGCTGAAATAAATCAGATGGTGATGTTTGTCCATAAACTATACCTTCTGAGGAAGTGTTTTGTTCTGAATGTTATCAAATTTGAAAGGTCTTTTCGATAACTACTATTTGTTACCCTGCAGCTGAAAATGCTCCAGCCAGGGAAGACATGACCTCCGTATTGGTATATTTGCTTTGCATCAGTCTGTGCTTTGGCTGTGAGGACATTCAGTACTGCTCTTGACAGATAGCACTTATATCCGCAGGTTCCTGGAAGTTTTCCTCATCTACTGCCACTCAGCCAACCAGTGGCTGACCATCGAGAAGTACATGACTGGTGAGTTTCGGAAATACAACAACAACAACGGAGATGAGATCACTCCCAGCAGCTTGCTGGAAGAGGTGATGTTGGCCTTCTCCCATTGGACCTATGTGTATACCCGTGGGGAGCTCCTTGTCCTGGATTTGCAAGGTAACTGCTAGCATGGAACTGCTTTATCACGAAATGCCAAGAGAGCTCTTCTCTCAAAAGAGAAATTAATACTGAGGAATTGGCCAAATTCTCTTCTCATTTGCCTGCTGTCAAAACTCATGCAACCTCTGGGTAATTCTTATATGGCATGGGTAAATGACCATCTACAGAGTCATCCCGGACTAATGTAGGTATAACGGGAATATAATGTGGCCTCAAATACATCTAGATTGTGTGGACAGCAGCAGTAGCAGACAGCCAAAGCAGGAAGCAACATTTCGATGAGCTCTGAAGAAATACTCAACAGTTAAAGTATTTTTATATTTATTAAGATGCATAGATTCAAGCATACTCATGTATATTATATATGCAAAACTGCCTCTATATGTGTGTGTGTGCATCTGTCAGAATACTGAGAACTATTATCTATATTTTTTATTCTCCTTATTAATAAATCTGTAAGCAGTTTACATAAGCTGCAAGTCTGAATACTATTCATAAAGTCTAGAGGCTCCTTCAAAGAGCATGTGATCTCTTTACAGTACATGTGTAAGTGGGAACATGGCATATTTTAAAGATATAAAACAGTTGACAACGTTCAGAAGATGAACAGCACCCATCAAACAGTATAAACACAATTGTTTGTCATTTCTGTCAAGGGAAATGTGTATGGGTAGACAGAGACTTAACATATTTACATTTTACAGCATTCAGAAGCTGTGAATTACAAAAAGACAAGCTTATTATGCAAAATAAACCTATAATTCTATCCTTGCTTTCATTTGGTTGTAGCTGCACATTAAAAAACACAGAAAGAGTAAGTGTGTCTTCACCATAGCTTGCTGGAATTTGTCTTAAATTTGCCTGGGTTTATTATGTAGCTCCCAACAGCTCCAGACCAGCTGGGTTGGCTCAGACATGGAGAAGTTAAACATCTGTGTGAATAACATCAAGACTGGAACTTCAGTTTTCATCTCAAACAAGGAATTGGACTAAAATCTTTGTAGATTTCTTTCACATCTTCTCTAGTTTTGGACTTACCATTTGTCATGTACTAGACCCCTTGTTCTCTAATCTGTAGTTTAGAGAAAGTCAAAAGCTGCTCCTCTTGGAGTTTTAATAAGTGGGACTAATCTCTATCAAACAAAAGCTATTATATAATACTATAATACTATAATAATTGCCCCAGATAAAAGGTAAGAGCTTTCTGGTGAAACGGAAGTATGCCGTCAGTGTGAAAACTGCAAAATATTTATAAGGATTCACTGCCATTGGATATTTAATTCATTTTTGTGTCCAATCATAAGAGAGAGTAACAGGTCCAAGCATATACTTCTAACATGGCTGAATAATGAGCTGTCTCACACTTTATACCTTGAGGGGAACTTGTATCTGGGGTAGATCCATTGAAATCAGTAGAAACTTATACCTGATTAATACCTCTATTCCAACTTAAATAAAAATTTTGGTCTTGATTACACTTTAATTAGTTATTTCAGCTTCAGCATAATTTCTAGTGTATACAATTATTTGCGTAAGCCTCCAGTCTACATAGAAATAAACCACAAAGCTGCTGATGTCAGAACCATAATGGGAACTCCTGTGTTTGCCTATAGTTAACAGTTTTTTGTAGTCTTATTGTGTTCCTTTTCTCATGACCACTCTAAATGTGGCCTTTTATGATTACAAAAGAAATGGATAATCACATATTTTAAGTACCATTTTGCGAGAGCATTACTACTGTCCCTTATAACACACACTGTTGATTTTATTGTAGGTGTTGGGGAAAACCTTACTGATCCATCTGTGATTAAACCTGAAGACAAGAAGTAAGTTTCCCTCTGATGAAATTATCATTCATTTTAGACATTCTGCAGCATTCAATATATTTTGGGCTTGGCCATGTCATATTGTGTCTTGCCATGGCCCCTTTCCCGCCTCTGACTCTGCATGCCTCTGGGGCAGGGCTGTGAGCCTCTTTGATTGTACTGCTGTGAGACGACCCACAGATCAGATATGGAGCAGAGGAGAGGCTGTGGGCCTAGGGCCCTTTTCTCTGAGGGAGTCTTCCTGTCCCCATACATCCCATCAACTGATGGGCTCCCCCTCATTCAGATCCTGTCATCTGAGAAAGGGGTTTCTCAGTCTGGGCAGGAAAGAAGATATAAATGTGAATAATCTGATTTAATGCAAGGAGAAATTAATGACAGAAATACTAGATGACTTGCTTGGAACTCAGAACAAGCCCATTTTGGAAGCAGGCTCTTAGTTCTGGGACCGCTGTTAATATTTCATTAATAAGATTAGTAATAAATGACTGTATTAATGTTGCATGAATGTTTAATTATGAATGCAGGTGTATTGGCCATATAATATTTATTTTGAAAGCAACATCAAAAATACGCTGAACACTTCACAGTGACAAAGTCTTTGCCCTAAGTAGGTCATAGGATCTTGACAGAAGCACAGGGATAACAGAAGAGAGAGAGTCAGAGAGATCAAGTATGTAGTTGTTCACCACAGAGGTTCAAGCAAGCATTTTTAAACATGTGAATTACTACAGATGAATAATGGTCTGACTCACTACTATTCAAGTGTTTTGTTTTTACTTCAGTGGAAGCAAATATATAACCTAAATAAATGGTTGGTGTGAGTTACTAGTGAAGCTGTGGCTGTAGTAATTAAAACACAGTAATTCTCATGGCAACTCAACTTCTCTCTAAAATAGGATTAATATTTACCCATGTTGTCTTGAAGAGTATGTTTGTTAGCATCCTTCTGGATTATTTTTGTCATTAAATAATTTTGTCATACTTACTAAAATTTGATCCCGCAGATTCTATTTTCAGAACTTCATCTTGTTTTGTTTGTATCATCTGCAATATAGTGAAGTCCTAGTTAGAGAGCAAATGTTGATCAATTAATCAAACCAGCTTGATTTTCTTATGTTCTCGGAAATCATCAGAACAGCAAGTTGTGAAACTATATTGTTTTGATTCAGTGATCTGAAGGAAGGAGACAGTGAAACTGCAGATGGATTCTGTAATCAGCTGTGAGATACCCAATTCTAAGGCATGCTTTCTAAAATAATAATGCAAATGCACTTTCTTTGCTCTAGCCTTCACTCTGTCATAAGGGAAACATTTCTAGCAGTATCAAGATCTGTTTTATGTTTTCATTTGTAAATAACATACTTCATTGAAACCCGTGTGCTGCCTCAGAAGTTACTTTGAGCTCACATTCTCTTAGAAGCCTAGGAGAGAGTAGATGCCATCTGATTGACAGGGCTGATACAAATTTTAGCACTACTTATAATTACATTATTTATGTTTTGTTTCAGTAATTCCATTGATTTAGGAGCTCATGTCATTATCTTGTAATGACTCTTTTCTTTCATGCATTCCACATGCTGTCTTGGAATGGAGTTTTTAATCACAAAATACAACCTCTGAATCTGTAAGAGTGAGGCAGTATTTGTTAGTTTTATATACAGTACCAAAATCAAAATAACAGATCCACTTGGAAAGTGTGCTTGACTTTGTAGAGTCGCAGGCAGATCCTGAGTTGGTACAGATCAGTTTGATTTCATGGATCTTCATGGATTGAAGATCTTGCCATGTACAGTTCATAGGATGAATGGAGTGGGGAAAAACATGCAGGTAAAATATTCACCAAAAGATTTCCTATAAAAGCAGAAGTAGTAAAGGCACAGCATCAGGATTATGACACAGTGCAATTCCTGCAGACTCCTGCACTGCCCAAACATTGGGAAGACCTGCCTCATAAGTAATATCCTTTTCGGTGTGTCACACTTACCAAATCCACAACAAAGTCTGTGCTGGTAAAGCTTTCACAGACACAAGGTGCAAGATCTCTACAGAGCAGATGAGGAGAATAGCTGACTAAGTTTCAAATTAGGAAGAACTGATGCATTAAGCCTGCTGAGAGAGGTGAAGAAAAGGGCCCAAGCAGGCAAAAAAACTCATTACAAACATGTAAAAAAAAGGATGGGAAAAGAAGGGGTCAGTAGGTGCTAAAAGAAGGAGTTAGAGGTCCCTTTTTAAAGTTCTCTAGCAGATAGTGATGGGCTGAAGGTTCTAGCAATGGTTGGAGAACTTGTCCTCTCAGGCTACTCATTTAGCACATTTTGAGGTTATACTAAGCTGTGCAGTTTCAGTCAAACAATGACAGCTGAAATGGTGCCAACAGAAAGAAACCTACATGCGTTGACTATATTTCTAACCTGTACAACTGAAATGGGAGTACTTGATGCTCAGACTGAAAAAGATACAGATGAAAAAACTTGCTTGTCTCCTGGTAAAGGTGGGTGTGTGACACCTCCCAGTCCTTTGCTATGAATTCCACCTTCCAAGACTGAGGTTTTGTGGATGCCTTATTTTTTGTTTTGAGCATTCTCAGCTCAGCCTTGACTGTGAGGAGAGCTCTGCATCAGCACACTATATATTAATATATCCCTGACAGCCTGCCAGGCCCAATCTGGTAGGCATTTATTTAGCATTTATTATGCACTTGGCTAGACATGGCTCTTAATGGCTCTTTACAGAGCCATTAGACATGGCTCTGTAGAAGATAAAAAAAGTAGGAATGGGCTTTTGGACTGGTATCTCACCTAAATGTACCTGCTGAGTTTGCAGGTAAGTTGGGCTCAGTATTTTTCTCTCCTTGGAGAGACCATGAATAACCAGGAAAATAACCTCATGTGTAGAACATGTGGGTTAAAAGAGTTCTTAAAGGCTCAACTGATTCTTTTTTTGCAGCAAGTCATTCTTTTGTTAGGCCATACAGATCCTATAGACAGCTTTTGAGGACTTGGTGATCCTAAAACACACACAGAATGTGTAGTTTGAACACTTTGCCAACCTTAGTATTAAAAAGATTTTCCTGATTTTCTGCACAGAACATTTCTTCCTGGTCCTGTATAAAATTGCAATCACTTCAAACAGTTCCTATGTTCAACTTCTTTCTTCTGTTTTGAGGCTATCTCCTCAAGCTCTTGTATATGTCTTGATTTCTAGACTGCTGGTCTTTCTAGTTCTGTCCCTGATTTATCCCCATCTTTCTTGAAATAAGATTCCAGAATTGAATATAACCCTCCTTTTGAACTGTAACCAGTGCCAGGTAGAGAGGGAGGATTACTTCATTTATACTGCAGACAGTATCCTTTTTATATGTCCCACAACAACATGAGAAAATTACCTGTCTTTCTTATGGCCTTTACTGTATTTGTATGGAATGAGAGAACCACCATGAGAGTGGTTCTGTAGCTTAGAAGTTAGGTTTATTATACCTGCTCAAGCAAATATTTGTCTATTCTGTTCTTACTGGAAGATTAGACCAAGTTTATATAGGGCCCTTAAGTAATATTCCACTTTTTATCTGTTTTGATGCACTAATTTGCAGTAAAGGTTGATTAGACTTGTGCTTGAATGAACCAGGAGACAGACACTACTTACTGTCTGCCAGAAATTAGACAGATATTAAGCTTTAATATGCTTTTTGGCTAATCATTACACTTCTCCCACAGGAAAGGGGGAAACTTGTCATGTTTGCAAACTGTTCTGCTTAGATATAATATATTTTTTGACTGTGGATTACAGAAAGATTTGAGAGAGTTAAAATCTTTTTCTCTATCTCCTCAGAGCTATAATTGATTTTAGATCTTAAAATGGGTTGTTTCCACTCTGCATACCATTAAAATAAAATATTAGCTTTCATAAAGTTTCTTTGGAAGTGTTTGTGGTGTGCTGTGTTCCGTGATGTCTAGAATGTCAATTAATTCTTGAAAACAATTGTGGAGCAATATTAAAATTAATGAACACTGATCTTTCAGACTACATTAAAAATCTGTTATAATTATGTGGTACTTCTAATACATGTCTGGGTATAGCCTGGTTTTGTTGTAGTTGTTGACTTCACCCAGAATATGCAATACACATTCACAAATGGAACCCTTGGTAATGCTGCTGAATTGGCCAGACTGCAGACACACACAGAAATGAGCACAGAAAGAAGCCAATAAATTTTAAAGCCTTGCTTGCTAGCAGTGTACTCTATTCTTTTTCTGTGCTGCATATTGATACATCTAGGGCTCTGCTTCCTTTGGGAAACCTGGCTTTCTATTCTTAAATGTAGCAAAAGTTCTGCTGAATTTCACCTCTTCACTAGCTCCAATTTGTTCCCAGATGTCTACTATCAAAATCAAAACCAAGCCAGCTTCGTGATGAGAATGGAGAATGGTTCCAACAGAATCATTCAGCCTCTGCCATATGCTCTCTGAATGCTACTGTTCCCAAATTTCCACTAAGCACTAAATGGGAACTGGTGGATCTGCCCTGTGTCTCTCTGGAGCTGGTCACTGCACAGCTAAGCAGCGTGTCTTAGATGCCATGCTGGATAAAATAGCTGTGGGATATATGCAACTAGGCTAATGCTTTACCAGGATTGGCAGTTTTCTTGTTTCTGAGCTGAGAAACTTGTGATGGATACTCAGGTTTGATTATCTTTATACAAAGGGCGAAGTTAGTTCTGATTTAATAAATAGAAAATATCACCACACCACTGACAAGTTCCTTCGAGACAATTTCTTTATAATCTGGAGAAAAAGAAAGATATTTGCCTTTGGACTTTATTTCTAGAACCTTGCATTCTCCCTCCCTCCCCCCGGCTTCTTTTTTTTTTTTTTTTTTTAAATACTCAATTTGATTTTATGGGAGCTCATTGATTGTTTTATATTTTTTTTTCAGATCTGGAAAAATGGTATTTGGACCAGCTAACCTAGGAGAAAATGCAATAAGAAACTTCATTGCAAAGCACCGTTGTAACTCTTGCTGCAGGAAGCTGAAACTTCCTGGTAAGCAAAATAAATATTAATTTTTAATCTTTGACTTTTTAAATGCAAGGTATTAAAGACCGAAGTAGGATAGAAATAGAGGAATTGAAATTCTACTGAGTTATGAAGAACACTGAAATATAGTTGGCACTCTCTTTCTGGATAAGGGTGAATAGGAAAAGACTTCTGTCACCTTACTCTTCTGCCCAGTAGCCTCATTATGGGTTTGGCAATGTCAATCTGATGTTAGCAGCCGGTGTGTTAGTTTCTGTGTATGGAATTGTTTCCTTTGCTGTACAAAGTGGTGGGTCGTTTTTCTAGGAGAATAAATGGAGTTAACCTCAGCAAAGATTTTTAGAGTAAGAGATAAAGTGAGAGCTAAACATCTGAGAAAATCTGTAAAACCCATTTGCCTGGGAAAGACTCTCTGCAGCTCCCTTGACCCTTGGATAGGGTCCTACACACTGCACACCTGTCTTCCTGCTTAAATGAATTAAATTGCTTCCTGCTTAAATAAATGTGATTTTTTTTGAGATGCAGTTTTAAAGGGCTCAGAGACAAAACATATTGCTATTTTGGATGAATTTCTGCCTATATACTTTTTTTAGAGAAAATCTTCCCCTCTCTCAGTAGCCACATGGAATAATAATTGCTATTTGATTCTGAAATAGAAACTGTGGTGTTGTTTTTTTGGATTACTTGTGTCTGTGGCAGATGGCGATTGTAAAGGAAAATCACCTGAATGAATACAGCAAGAGATGGGTCATTCCTATCAGCTCACACAGTTTTGGCCTCTCATCTCTCTGTCTCTGGCTTGCCCCATTGCCAATTCTTGGCTTTCTGGATACAGCTACGAAGCTGTGGCTGGAAGCTCTGATCTAGGAACAAATGCTTTTAAAACATTTTTTTTTTTTCTTTCTGTGTCACTGAACTTATTTTCTTCACACAGATCTGAGAAAAAATGACTACATGCTGGAAAGACTTGTTCCAGCCTTTGAAGGAGAAGCAGACGCAGGGGGAGCTGATGGTGAGGATGAGCCCTTGGAGTATGACACGCGGTTGTGAGCGGAGCCCACGTGTTTGCATGTTTGGGAACAGCCTCCTTATCACGGCTACTGGTCAGGCTGAAAGAAAAAACTGTGGACACCCACATGCAGCATCTCGCTGCCCTTGACATGTACTCGGGGCACAGAGTCAAATGCATTTCTCTGGTTAGCCCTCTCCTATGTTCTTGGGTTGCTGCAGCATCCTTAGCAGAGTGAACTGTTCCACCAGTGCCTTTTTTGGGGTGGGAAAATGTGTTTAATGATGCCAAAGTCTGATTTTAGAAAAATGCCTGAAACCAACATATTTCCATGAGGGAATGGGTTGATGTTTATTTCTCTGCTCTTTAGTAAAAACCTAAATGTATGCACGTGTATAAACCATTCATTTTCAGATGCAGAGCCCACTCAACCCCCTGCTCACTTTTGTCTTGTGCACCAGAGACTGTCCAAGAAATTGCAGAAAAATTATTCTGTCTTTATTTTTCATTTTGATGCAGTGACAAGTCAGGAATTTATGAAAAGTGAGTGAGTGTTTTACAATAGTCATGGATATAGGACGTAGATCACAAAATCTTATGGGAGCTTCATCTCAAAAACGCTTCACATACCAACACTTTATTAAAGTCAAAAAATGAAGGATTGGAACCACAAGTATCACCAGTCTTTCCTATTTTCTGTTGGTAGAACTGAAAAATCCACCATCTTTAACACAAACATGAACTAAACAACAACCTAGAACATAATTCTATTTTTAACCAGACTCTATTTTTCTTTAAAATATTTTGTCTTCAGGATGTTTCTGATTCTTTAAGTTGCAAATTACAACCAAGATTTGAAAAGGCACGAAGAAATAGTATGTTCTGCTTAGTAGTTAGCGTCTTAGTGTCAGGCTGTACACGGGCCTTTTTCCTGACAGTTACATGTAGGTTCTGCAAAAGTAGGCCCATGATATGTTTCTTTTGGTATCCTGTGATTTCAGTAGAACTTTTCAATATACAAAAATCCAGCAAATAAATTTTGCGTAGAATCAGTATCTAAAGGAACTGCTCACCATAAATATCTCTAATACAATCTATATTGTATTATAGACAATTGTATTATAAACAATCTATATTGTATTAGAGATCACTTTTATCATTAAAGGAAGTTTGTACTTCTCTTTTTTCGTGAGAAATACTTAATCTTGAAATATAAGTCATCAGGAAATTTTATACTTGAATACAAAATAAGATAATATTTCATATTCATATCCTGATAATACATTTTTGATGTGTAAGGGGACTAATTATGGTGATTTATCTTTCATTTGGTATGTGTATAAGATGTCTGTGTATACATAAGATTTAGAAATTGCATGTTCCCAGTTTTTATTTTGATTTTGATATTGATTCTGACACTGGTATAAGCTGCATGTTTGCCTGAGATGCATTCAGTTCTTTAGAGCATCCTGAAGAGCTACTTTTTGCTTTTTTTATCTGCAGTTATCTTTTGGTAAGATGTTTTTAAAAAGAAAATTCGTTTCCATATTAATATTAGTCATATTAGTAGATATAAGTGGTAGATATTATTTTGTGCTCATTTTGCAAAAATGATCTCCACATACACCCTTTTTTCCCTTTCTCTGAAGCATTCCAGCATATTGGCAAGTTTTTGTTTGTCTGTGATTCTGTGCTTAATAGCATTTCTGCATAATGTTTATGGATTTTGATCCCTTTCCTCATGAGATAGTGGACTTACTTCTAATGATTATTCTCTTAAAATTTACCTTTAAGAAGAGATGTACTTAGTCTCATCCTTTAAAAGGAGACCTGTTTCTGGTCTTTTAACATGTCTATAAATTCAGTCAAGTTAAATGAGACTTTGGTATACCTTTAATTTTAGGGATTATTTATGTCTTATCCTGATACTGTTGTTTTCCTCACTCATTGCCATAAATTCTTGCATCAAAAGGAATTATGGACACTTAAAAATCAGACACGGCAGACTGTGTTTAAGCACTTTTTGTTTCAAAGTTATTACTGCATCCTATTTTAGATTATATTTGCTTAACAATCATCATGTTGCCTTCAAAAGTGAGTGGCTTTTGAATTCTAGCAATGCTTGCTAGAACTTGTGTGGTGTTTATATCAGTGAAGATTCTTGGTATTCCTTTTTATAATGTTCACATCCAGGTACCTACTGCCTTCACTTCAAATTAAGAATCCTGACAAGATGATTGTCCATTATAAAAAATAACTTACACAAACATGTTTTATGTCTAACTTTGCTTAGTGCCAGATATTAATGCAGTGGACCAAGAAAAGGATACATTTGGAGTTGTTCTGTTATATACTTATAGCAGCAAACTATTTTTTCCACACGTGGACACACTAAGTTGAAAAGTTCTGGTGATTCTAGGTGCCTCATCTTATTTTTTCACTTTTTTGGAAATGCTTCTTTACATTTCACAAAACTTTAAGTTTGGGTAATATGTTTGAAAATCTTTGTTTTCATTTTTGCCTTTGTTATAGTTTAGTAAGAAATAGTAAAAATATTTGAAAATGTTTATTTTCTTTCGAGTCTTTGGTGTCTTTCTTGCGCCAGGTTCTGTACTCTCTTTAAATTGTCTTTCGATTTCTTAAGATTGACTACAGATTTAAGCCTTGGGTGGAAGAGGAAATCCTGCTTGTCAGATCTTAGCTTTTTGATTATTAGTTTCCATATATGTTTTTGCTTGAAAAGCACATTTCAGATTTTTAAAATTTATTCTTGTAGGGGATTCAAAATAAAGCCCTGTTTATTTTGCTGAAAAAGTGAAATATTAGGTGATGTTGAAGCTCTGAATAAAACTGAAAACAAAGAATTTATGAACTCATATTTTAATGTGAACTTAATAAAAGCTTATTTAAGAGTTCAGCTAAGATCTCTCAAAACAAAATATGATTTTAGAAAATATGCTGATGGAGATTTAGCGTAAGAGTGTAAGAAATATTCAGATGATGCAAACCTTATTCTCAAGGTTATTTTTTCCATTTCTTTTTTGTCAGTCATGACGTTTTTGGGGTTACTTTTTTATTGTTGGTGCAATAATCACAAAAGGGATATTACACCTCTGTTTTCTAGAAATGGATATATATTTGATGTGTTTTTGTCAAGCAGTTTCATCCCGTTTCAAAAGAATAAAACCACATTTTTGAAAATTTTTCTGTTCTTGGTGGGTGTAGAATTAAATAGCACATTTGAATGTTGTCAGGAAAATAGGTGAAAGTTATATATTGAAAATAATTCAGATCTATTTTTGTTTTTTTTTTTATCTCAGATAATAAACATTGATTCTATATGCATCATGTGGCTTTCAACTCTGCTGAATTTTTTTATTAATATTATTTTTATTTTTTATTTTATTAGCAAATGCATAGTTATTTAAAGGCACCACTAAATAACTACCAGAGGTAGATTACTAAGTATTATTCCTGTATTACAAAAATAAAACTGANTTTTTATTATTTTATTTTTTTACTTTTCATTGTTGAAAATACTATTTTATATCAGCTACCTTTTTCATTTGTTTTCTATTCTTAGGAAGCTGAAGCCAATGGTTATCTCAGTTTTTGATTGATAAGGGGATCCCAGAAATCTATCTGCAGTGACACTGACCTTCACATGAATTGTGAGCACCCCAAAGTGCTCACAGGCATGTGCTTAATGCTTTCTCTCATGCTATAGCTTCTAAACTATTGCTTTTCAGCTTTTCTTTACTGTACTCACTGTATAATAAATTATTCTGGAACACACTTCAGTCCCCTCACTATTGCTGGAGAAAGAAAACCTCAAACTAAAAACAAACCAAAAATTCTTTCCTATTTGATATTTGAATAATGTATAAGCTACTGCAAGGATCTGTTCATTTACCTATCTGCCAATAGTCCTATTTGCAGAGAAAGAGCAAATAAACTAGGGTTTTAAAATAAACTGGTTTTGTTTAGATTGTGATGTTTAGTTGAGATAAAATACTAAAGATTAAGGGGAACAAAATTTTAAAAAGCACAAAATATCCATGCTGAAAAAACAAAACAAAACAAAACAACAGCAAAAAAACACAGTGAATATTGCATAAAGAAAGATATGTTGTATTGCTTGTGTCATGGATTTAAGTAGAAGGCTAAAACCTCAATTTCTTAGGCAGTCACAGAGCAAACTTGACTTGGATTTTGATGTTGTGTCACCAGCTGGACATACACACAGCTGGCAGAAAGGAGGAAGAGGAGGAGGAGGAGGAGGAGGAGAGTAAGGAGCAGAGGGGAGCCTCTGACTTCTCAGCCTCTCTGCTGCGCTTCCCGACTGAGCTCTTACCCTTCTGAAATACAGCCAGCTTCAGCTTGCTCCTGTGATCCTTAGTGAGGCAGGTTCTACTGCAAGCTGTAGAGCATTTGTGTGCGCTGTGTAGACACAACACATTTGTGTCAGGCACCTAATACTGGCACAAGTTGAAAGGGTATAGGCTGTTCCACTACCAATACTGGGGGGTTTACCCTAAAAAAAAAAAGAAGAAAAATATCAGGCAGCATACACTACCAGTAGGCAGGTAGCTGATGCTTGTGATTAGAGAAAAACAAACAAAAACTGCCAGAATTAATATAATACTGTAGACAAAATGAAGTGTATGACATATCAGGCAAGGTATCCACCTGAAACACCAGCTTTCAGTAAGGATTTCCTTTACTGAACTGTTAGGAATTGGATGTCTCAGCTGTATCTTGGAGGCTGATTCAGTGGTATGTTCATGAGGTGGGAATCAAGTTCACCACTGCCTCCCAGGTGGGCCAGATTTAAGAGGACAGTGCCTTATCTGGTCATGAAAAAGAGAGTTGCTTCTCTACAGTTGATTCCTACTGTGAAATAGAAGTGCTACCTGACCCTTCAAAATTTCTGAGAAGAAAATTAGTGTTGCACGGTGGCTAGGACAAATGTGCCCCATAAAATCAAAACTGAACTTAACCTTGAATATTCCTCTCATTTCCCAAATAGGATTTTACAGATCACCCCAGCTTCACTCTCTGGAGTATTGCAATCTCAGATAATATCTGTGTAGCAGCCTGGATTAATAGCTAACCTTGTATAGCCTCTTCCATAATAAAAAAATGTGGATTTCAGCTGAGATAACTAGTGACTTGAACTCTGAACAAACTGAAAGAGTTGGTTCCAACTGAGCTCAATTGATAATTGGAGAAAATTGGTAGAAAAGAAAAGGTAGAAGATGACTATGGAGGATCCCGGCTTGCACCTGATTAGAGAAGGATTTGAGCACAAATGGCACCCTGATCAAACCTTCAGCTGAGGTTAAATAGCTATAGCACACAGAACAAGAGCTGAACATGACCACTTAAAATCTCTGTGGAGCACAGAAGGGCTGAGGCTGACCCATGAGGTTGACCCTTAACAGATTGGAAAGGCAGGATAAGACTGCAGGATAGTAAAGGAGGGAAAAAGGCCCAAGGCTGATCTCATCTTAAATATCTGCTTTCAGCAAATTGCAAGGGAAGGATCTAACTACAGGATCCCCTGGCAGCTGATCAACATGAGCAGTTCCAGGTCCAATCAACAACTGAGGTCCAGGTAAACTCAGATGACTTCAGAGAAACAAATGAGAGTTGGAGTCGGCCACAGATGACCCCTGTGCTGCTAAGTGGTTTTAAGGTAGGCCTCAAATGATCCTGGGAAGGAAATGGTATCTAGATTAACCTCCAGTAAACCAAGGCACCAGAGAAGATCCAGGCTGACCTTAAAAGAGTGTTTGGGGCAACTAGTTGGAATTAGAGTTGACCTCATATGGCACCTGGGAAAGTTAATTGTCTCTGAATTTGATCTAAAATAACCTCTGGAATGAAGATAAGGGCCAGGTTGATGTCATATGACTTCAGGCATTTAACTGCATGTTAGGCTGACCTTAAATGACCTCAGACATCAAAGGAGAGCAACATTGACTTCAGATGACCCTTGAGGGATCAAATGAGGGGCATTTTGACCTCAAAAGCTCCCCATTCGGAACTTATGTTTACCTGAATGGATGAAGCTAAAGCTGAGATGACTTCAGATGACCCTGTGTATTGGTTTGTATCTCAAGATGACTTCAGGTGACCATGGGTAGGAAGCAAGGACTGTACATGACCTCGAATGAACCCAAGCACCAAATGAGAGGTAGGCTGACCTCAAATGATCACCTCAGGTTTACTTTAAGCGACTTCTGGAAACCAAACAAGGGACACAGTGACCTCACATGAACCCAAACTAGCTTCAGGTTGACCTCAGATGAACCCTGGGCAACAAAATTGGATGTCAACCTGGTCTTAAATGACCCCTGCTCCTCCCAGTAGAGCACTGTTTGCTTTAGATGAGGTCTGGGCAACAGGTAAAAACTGACTTCACATGACACCATATTGACCTCAAAAGGCCTTGGATACATTAATTAGATCTCTAATTGACCTTGAATGACCTTTGTGAGTAAGAAACATTGTCTGTGGTTGACTTCAAATGACACTGTGCGTCTTACTGTCTTTCAGGCAGACCTCAGATGACCTGAGACACAACATGAGAACATCATTGACTTTAAAAGACCCCCAATCAGATACCTAAATCTCATGTTCACCTCAGATGACCCCTGGAGAAAAATAAGAGCGAGGTTGAAATCAAATCAACCCCAGTCATTTAACTGAATCTACAGCTGACTTCAAATGACTTTGAATCACGAAACTATGCCTCATGTTGGCCTGAAATGACTTCAGATATCAGCCAAAAGCTCAGTGGACTTCACACAATCCCAAGAAATATCTGGATCAAAAGTCAACCTCAGATGACTCCAGACAGGAAACAAGGACTGTGATTGACCTCTAACAACCTCTCAAGTACCAAATAAGGGGTAGGTTGTCCTCAAATGTCCACCAAGGCAAATATTTGAATCTCAAGTTCACCTTGAATGACCTCTGGGCAACAAACAGAGCACACACTGATCTAAAAAGAACACCAGCCAGCTCTCAAATTGATTTCAGAAGAACCCTGGTCAGTCTAATTAGATCTCAACTTGACCTTAAATGACACCTCCCCTCCCCCTCCAAATGAAAGAAGCACTGACCTTATATGACCCATGTGTAGGTAACTGCATCTCAAGGTGACTTTAAACGTTTCTGGGAATCAAACAAAAGTCAGGTTGACTTTAGATGTTCCCATGCACCTATGTCATTTCCATGTTGACTTCAAATAACTCCTTGACAAATTAATTGGTCCTCCAGTTGACCTCAAATGACCCTTGTGAGTAGGCCCTTGTGAGTTTATGGGCTATGCACGAGTGACCCTGTGCAAATAATTTGCTTCCCCATTCATCTCACATGACCTCTTTGCACCAAACAAGAACTGTGTTGATGACCCCTGGGCGTCTAATTTGATCTCAAGTTGACCTCAGGCCCTGAGATGAAAATGAGAGTTGCAGTTGACCTGAAATGAGCCTGGGTAGGTAACTGGCCCTCATACTGACCTCTAAGGACCTCAGGCAGCAAAAGCATGCTCATTTGTCCTGAAATAATCTCTGAACCACTGGATAGATCTCAGCTTGACCTCACAGGACTTCAGGGCATCAAAAAAGGACTTCGATCATATTAAAGGATCTCTGGCAATTGATTGCATCTCAGGCTGATCTTAAATGACCCCTGAGCACCATATGAGGGATGTTTTAACTTTGGGTGACACCAGGACAAGTTATTGGATCTAAAGGTAGATCTCAGATTACCCCAAGAAATTAGCTGGATTTAAGTTTGACCTCAAAGGAAATGTTTGGCAGGAAATAAGGACCTTCATTGACCTTATACACCCCTTGCATAGCTAATTGGCCCTGAGGTTGACCTCAGATGACCTATCTCAGGGTATGAGAGCTGGGTTGGCCATAAATGATCCCAGGCAAGTATTAGGATATCACGTTGACCTCAGAGGACCTCTCTACAGCCAGTAAAACACATGACTGACCTAAAAATCTTGTAATCCTGGACTAGTTTCATTTGCAAGTCTCATTTGAAGGTCATCTAGTCTTTCTCCAAGAACACGACAGACTCAGTTAGATCAAGTTGCTCAGGTTCTTGCCCAGGTAAATTTTGAATTTCTCCAAGAAAAGGAATTCAATTTTCTTGCAGTCTGTTCCAGTATTTGATCATGGAAAGATAAAAAAGAAAAATAAATCAAAACAACAAAACCAAAATGGTTTCCACATATCTTATCTATCTAATATATCTTGTCACAGGGTCAGAGGTGAAGGGAAGAGGCCGCAGAGTCTGTTGGTGCATTCAACACTGAGTAAAACATTTTATTACAAAGAGATTTATCTTAGCACATTCTTCCCAGCAGTTCATTGCAACTTACCCAACTTCTCAGCAGTCCAAGATAAGGTCATGTGCCTGGGCCAGATCAGAACTGGACTTGTGCTCCTTTGATTCCAAGAAGCAGAAGCCCTTCAGAGGAAGAAGGTTGATAGAGGGTTGAGAGCCCTTCAGAGGTAGAGGGGCTCATACTGGTAAACTGGAACTAAGTGCCCTGAGTGGCAAGCAAGGACAGTTGACTGTTGCAAAGGCCTACAATGCAACAAACTGAGAGCAACAATTGACTGTAGATGATTTCCAATCAACAAAACACATACAGCTCTTAAACTTATAGCACTGCTGAGTAATAAATTGATATAACTATTGAACTCCTCTCTGTAGTCTATTTAAAAGGTAGCAGGGGCAGGTTGCTGCCAATCTCAGGTGAAAACTGTGTATGGAGATTATGTAGCCTTTGCATTTCCATAGTACCTGTGAAGGATAGTACAATTGTGCTGCATCGCAGCTAACTACTCTGCATCCAGATGTAGCAGCAATTAATCTCAGTTAATTCCAAATAGTAAAAAGATACATGGCTGCCTTTTAATGACAGCTTTTGCAGAAAACTGTGCCAGAATATTACGTCAGAAAACTTCTGATCCCCAAATTTGTCATTCTTTGATCTCCCAAGCAGAAGAATGAGGGAATATTTTATATAAATGTCTCTTCAAGCATGAAATTCTTCAATTGCTTAACTTATCTGGTTCAACTACCCAAGTCTGGCTCAATAGCTGACCTCTGGCAACCCTTGAGAGCCTGTTGCCAGCTGACCTGTTGCCAGCTAGAGAGCCTGTTAACACCTGACCAGCAATCTTACGCCATAGTTAATAGATACTGAACCCTTTGTAACATTTTGGCCAAGTGGGATCAGCAGTCTGCCTAAGTGTGAAAATGGGGTTGCAATGGTCCCTGTTTGATCCCTACCCATATTCCTGAGAGAGAACTAACATGTGGAAGACAGTGTACTGCAAATTAGGGCGGTATACAACCATCACTGACCATTGTTGACTATAAACTAGGGCAAGCTGTAAACTAGGGGAGGCCTCCAAGTACTCAGCTCTGGCCATAGGTCATGTCAGAAGACCTAGGGAGAAGGAACATGAATCTGTGAGACTTCATGTCATACCATAAAGATGGTAGTGATAATTCATTTCAGCTAGACTCTATTCAATAAGTAACTCTCACAGATGTTTTTTGCACGGCAAATTGGGGCAGCAATTGACTTTTGGACTCCTGATTCCTGACCCCCAAATGTGGGTAATAAGGTAGTATTTAATTTCAATGATAATTCATTAAGGCAGTAATTGACCTCATATGACTCCTCTGAATTAGAGAAGTAAATAATTCTGTTGTGTCCTGGGCAATAAACAAGTACAATGGCCCAGCTGCAGTCTGGTTAATCTCAGTCGACTGACTTATAAGAGCTGGTAGCAGGGTATGATCTCGATTATTGCTCCCTCTCTAACATCTGAATTTAAAAATTTAAATAGGGCCAGCAAGCTGAAATTTGATGACATCTGAACAGCAAGCAGAGGCTGACACGTACCTCAGAAAAATCTGAGCAGCAAACCATGTCAGAACTTAGCTTCAGTTTTCTACTGGTTATTACATACAGGCTTCAGATGACTTCTTATGAACATGAATAGGAAGCTGGACCTGGCAGTTACAGTCCCTCAAATCACCCACTGCCAGTCTGCTAGCTCTGGCAGA
The DNA here is from genome assembly GCA_013398345.1 of Nothocercus nigrocapillus. Taxonomy (NCBI): domain Eukaryota; kingdom Metazoa; phylum Chordata; class Aves; order Tinamiformes; family Tinamidae; genus Nothocercus; species Nothocercus nigrocapillus. The sequence continues at coordinate 942,668 of WBNA01000243.1, read as the reverse complement.
TGACATGTGAAGTCCTCATGCTATTCTTCTGCCCTACAGCAATCTCAACTGCAAGGTTTGTTATGCAGAGTTCTACAGGTTTGTCGTGCAGAATTCTACAGCCCTCGTTAAAGGGACATAATTTTTACACCATTCTTGGCAAACATCTGGCCCAAATGGAATATGCAGCTTTACCATTGACCTCAGTTGAGCCAGGATTACAACCCATATTTCAGGGTCCAAGAAAGTGCGTGCTTACCATCCCTTATGTCACCTCCCTGACTTTGTTGTCTCTCTCTCCCTTGGATTTGTAGTGTTTAAGTCCTACTAAAATTGCCAAAAAATGCAAAATGCCATTCATTACACCTGAAGAAAGAGTTCCCACTAGACACACAAAGATGTTTAAACAATTTTTCTCCTTCTGTCCATTCTGTTACAAAAGACCACCATAATTATTAACGTAGTAAAAATCCCCGTAGCAGTTAATGTAAAAATATCCCTCAAAATCCAGATCATATCTAATAATAATGACATTATATTAGGTTTTATACCAAGTCAAGCATGAAATTAACCCAACATTTGACTTCTAGGTGGGTGAAGGCACCTGCTATGAAGTTCTGTGCCTTCTGCTTACTAGCAGAGCCTTGGCTTACTTTCCACAGGTATATTCCTCAGAAACACATGCAACACAAGAATTTCTGGTAGGATATCAGAGGTTTTCATCTTGTTAATCCCTTAATTATGGAGTGGGAGTTTAGTCTCTGTTATCCAGCCTGCATGAATGCCAGAGGTCCTCTTCCATCAGCTAAACTGAATCCAGTTTCCAACAGCTAAATGAGAATCTCGGCTCTGTGGACCTACAGTAATATCCCTGAGTAACAGGAAATCCCATACAGCATGAAGTAAAAATATTGTGCCTTTCAGCTGCTTTGCCATTGGTCTGAGAAGCTTGTACCCATTCTGCTACAAGAATGATGGGGGCAGGAACAATCAGAATGAAAAGATATTAATAAAGTCACAAAAGTAAAGTTAGAAAATGATAAAATATGATAAAGTACTTCACATCTAAAAGAATACCAGACTTATTTTCTGGCTAATTTATGTTCATTATCTTGCTTTTTTCTGGAAATAAAATTGTTTTTCTTTCTCACATGCCACAATATGACAAATATTATGTCAATATCTGTTATTGTGTGATCCAGTCTGATCCTTAGACAAGAAAGACTCCCACTTCAAGTCCTAATAGAAACTCAAACTCCCATATATTGTATGTAGTTGGCTCATCTCTGCTTGGATGTATAATACTTTCTTCACATAAACTTATAACTTATGGAGGAATCCCCAAGGGTTACCTAGGTGATTCAAGCACACTATGATAAAATATCGATATATAAGCACTAGAAAAGACTTAAGATAAAAATTAGAAAACTCTTTCTGTCACAAGTTAGAAAATTTGTTCCCTCTGGCCCTGCTCTGTAAATATCATTAACTCAAGACATCATAGACTCATTCATGTTACCCCTGCTAAAATAATTCAATCACAAAACATAGATCAAATTAGTATCATTTCAAGCTTAGTAATGCCCTCTGCTTCCATAAGTTTTTTGTGACCCTATTAGGATGATAACACAGCTAGACACAAAAAGTCCTAGAGGTTCCAGCAGGGCATTGATAATAACTTTTTGACACAGGTTGTGGAGGAGCCAACAAGGAGTGATGGGCCTGCCACTGGACCAGGTGCTAACTTATAGAGAGGGACACGTTGGAGATGTGAAGGTGGGGGGGCAGCCTCGGCTGCAGTGATCATGAGCTGGTGGAGTTCAGGATCCGAAGAAGAGGAAGCAGGGCTGTAAGTAGCCTTGCAACCATGGACTTCAGGAGGGCCAACCTTGGCCTCTGCAGAGACCTCCTTGAAAGAATCCCATGGACTAGGGCTCTAGAAGGAAGGGAGTCCCAAGAGGCTGGTTAGTATTCAAGCAGCACCTCCTCCATGCTCAGGAGCAGTGCATCCCGTGAGTCAGGCGGGGGGGCAGGAGGCCTTTGTAGGTAAGAAGCTCCTAGCAAAACTCAACCAAAAGAAGGCAGTATACAGAAAGTGGAAAAAAGGACAGGCT
>WBNA01000243.1:920135-935587 GCA_013398345.1 Nothocercus nigrocapillus | reverse complement strand
AGTGGGTGGGGAAGAGAGAAGAAGGAATTTTTATTTCCAGCCTAACAATGCAGGAAGCACAGACATGCAGTTAGCTATATTTACCTGAATCCAAACCCTCATAATTTTCTGAGTTTGCTACTTCATTAAGCATTCTAAGGTAAATCTTCTGAAGCACTACGTAATTATTGTAATGCTGTCATTATTGCAATGGAGTTGAGTCTTATATGTTCAAATTTTATTGTATGGCTACAGTGGTTTGGAACTCCTGAAGCTTATTCCTTTGCTAATATGTTTTGAAACATGATGTTGAATGCATAGAATGTATAAGGAACAACAATTTTATTTATTTTATTTTATTTTATTTTATTTTATTTTATTTTATTTTATTTTACTTTATTTTAATTTTATTTATTTTTTGGCCTCAACAGACCCCTATTAGAGCAGCACAGACTTGGTATGGCAGAGGGGGACCAGGGGAGGCAGAGGAAATTAAGACACAGTAGTTGACTCTAATAGACTTTAAATAGAGTGTAAATAGTGCAGTATAGATAGACCTGTAGCTTGAATCCAGGCTGAGGTCTCAGGTGGGCTGAACTTTCCACAGTTTTCTTGATTCTGCTGGCATCTCCAGGACCGTATGGTCATCACAGTCTAGTAGTCTGTCTCCCTGTAAATCTTGGTGTTTGAAGTAGTTGCCTCCCCTTGCTCTCCTTGGAGCAGCAGAACTTGTGTTTCCTTAACCCTGTGTGCAAAGTGATTTGTTGATCTGAATAAAATCTGTTTTATATACTGTCAGTCCCTTCAATTCCTCAAGCCCAAATCTATGCAGAAATGTTTTCTATGCATGATACTCTAACAAACACTTTAAGAGGTAAAAGAGAACTCTATAAGCTAACTTATAAATATCTATTGCTTATTAAATACTACATGCTCTTTAATTTTCTCTCTTGAATTTGCATGTATTTTACTCCAGTATCATTAGAAAGTTCAAAAATAAAGGCATTATATCTTGTTATTACTGTTAGTGTGCCCTTGACTCCAATGGCAAGGCAAAGAGAGAAACATCTTTTCATTTCCCTTCCTCTCTAGGCCATGCTGGACTCCCAGAAAAGGAAAGACTGCTCCCTTTCCACCTCAGTCCTGAATTCCAGTCTCAGCTGGAGATGGAGCTGAGGCTAGAATGAGGGTTGGATTAAGGCACCAAGCTCCCACGCTGATGCCAAAAGCTTTCTTCACTCAAAACTTCTACATTATCTGAACAGCTCTTTTAACCAAACCTATTATCTTTCCCCTTGGTTTTCATGTTGAGAAAGGAAAAGCAACTTCTTAAATGGCCCACAGATTGATGATTAACATTTTACGTGTCCCTGCTGGTAAGTAAAAGAACTGCTTTGTGGACAGTGAAAATGCTTGTGAGAAAGAAGTCGAAGTCGACTTGCTTTATTAAGTTGTGCTACTTCATTAATCACAATCTATTTTTATTGCATTGCTTAAAGCCAAATCCATTCTACTTCTTGGGAATGGGTTAGCTTAAAACCAAGAGTTCTTAATGCACCTTTGACATCTGGCCTAGCAGCTGGCTATCTGCTAATATTGCTCTTAAGAAGTGTCAGGAGCCACATTTACTGTGACCATTCTAGCCCTTCTGAATTAAGCTACTGTACAGGGCAATGAATTACGTTAAAGGAGCTCCTCTAGAAAGCCCTAAGTTTTATGCTGGACCCCTACCAGCCTTAGTGTTTCGTGAGTATGAGCAATCAGACAATTGAGCTGATTTGACTTTGCCACTCCTGGAGTTTCATTGCCTCTAACCTTGGGATGTAATGATAATAATGCCATGCTAAGTGCTTTTCCTACAGGGGGAATAGGGTTTGTCGGTTCAAGTAGGGCACCCATTCTTGTTAGCCAAGAGCTGCAGTGATTTGCAGTGTGAGGGGAAATAGATTGAGCATGAATAACACCACTTAGGATGAAGCTTAATTTCTTCTAAGGTTTTTGAAGGTGGAAAACATCCAGGTGTATTTGTTTCTTTTTTAATTGTAAGCTCATTGCCAAACAAGGCTGAACTCATTTATTTATTTATATTTTTATTTCAAGATACTCTTTAGTATTTACTAAAGGCCCAATAGCACTCACCTAAAAGGTTTGTACTCACCTTCACCTCCAGGCAGAGCAATGATGGGCAGCTTGATTTTGGGCTGCACTAAATATGGAAGCAATAGTCCTTCTATGATGAAGGTGTAGATGGAAGAGAGATTTCCTTTCCTGGCATTGCAAGGTTATGAAATAAGAATTCCTCAATAAAGTTTGCCTGCCCATGTTAGGAAGGACAAACTAGAGAGTTCTCTGCTCTCCAGACAGCTGTGCCGTCTCATGTTGCTCTCTGCTTCTGACTCTTGAGACTTGGAAAGTGGCTGGGAAAGGAGATGTATCCACAAGAAAGAAAGGACTGGAGTCATAATTATTGTGCCACTGTTACAGAGAGGGATGAAAGGTTCAAGAAGCATAGTCTATCTGCCTGCTGATAGAGTGGGCAATGTCAGGGAACATATGCGAGGGCTGACTTTTACCAGGCAATGGAGAGAGATTGCTTGCTTTCCTGGTGCTAGTGGGAGCTAGATGAAGGTAGGGGGCGGAGTAGCTCTATTTAGTGATGTACTGTAGTGTTGGAGTCCTACCTTGCGGCAGGGTGTACTGTGTCTTCTAGAGTTGTCGTGTGTCAAGGGGAGCAGCTGGCTTCTGCTAAGGAGGAGGAAGCTTCCACAGAAACTTTGCACCTGCCAGGCCTCTTTTTGTTGCAGTAATGCACAAATAACTGCTAAAAAGACAAACCCTATCCTCTTCCATCTAGCAGCAATATTTGTTTCAGGTCTGTGTGTGATATAAAGAAGGACTCAACTCTGCAAATACTCATCTGTGTCTCTTCCCAGTTGAGTCCCAGTCTCTCTCAGAAAGAGTCCATGGCAGCCTGATGGGCCTATGATCAGGATATGGTGGTGGACCTGTCAGCTCTCCTGCTGGAATTAAATGAACAGAATTCATATAGTTTCAAGGAGATCTAATTTGAAATGAAGTGCAGAAGCACAGAAGATTAGATTAGATTCCACAGAAAGATGAAACTAGTGGAATCTTCTGGAGTATTTAGAGTGTGGTAGCACCTGAGCAGACTCCATCTCCTGACTAAACTTTATCTCCCTCATTTCCATTGTCACCTTCACATTGCTTCACCTTTTCCATGTTCCTATAAACATAATTCATCCATCACTCTTTACAGAAGCCTAGCGTTTAAAGTGTGTTCTCTTTGTTTTGCATATTTTTGTTTATGTATCTTATGTATTTCATATACATAGTTGACGTATATAAGAAAAATACTATTTAGAGGAAACCCTGTAACCATTACATCAGTGATTACTATTTCAAAAATTTGTTTAAAGATAGCATGATGGTTGCTTTGAGGCATTTGACTGAGTATATATTTTGTCTACTTTATACTGGAAAAATGAAATTTCCAAAGGAACAAAAGATATTGGTGAGATACAGGACATTTCTGTCTCCCTCTCTTGACTAGTGACAGATTAAAGTAAATACTTTTTACAATCATTCAATCTTTTAAACAGCATTTAATGTATCAGTAATTCTGTGTTGCAATACTGTTCTGTATTGGAAAGACTGTTACAGTAGCTCAAACATCTGTTCATGTTCAAAAGTATGGGGAAAAAAGAGTTCTTAGAAAACAGCCTAAAAAGATACTGGTAAAAATTGTAGCTGCCCCAAATTCTGACAAGAGAGACCAGCTAGTGTTTGTAATAGTGGTCAGTGAATCTAAAATAGAAGTTTAATTTTCTGTATTAACGTAAGCACTAGATGAACACATTTTTAGTAAAAAATAATAATAATAAATAGTAGATTTATACAGACATTAAACAACTGAAGTATTGTAAAGTGAATTGATGTTATTTATCTTGCTTGCTCTTTGCTCTTATTTTTAATCTTTCTGTGGAAAACCATAAAACATAGAGAGCTTTCTTCCAAATTTGACAAAACAGGCTTCAGTTTTGGTTTGTTTTCTGTTACCTTTTTTAGCAATATGTCTCATTTGAAAAATGTGTCCAAGAGAAAATTCTGTTTGTAATGAGTGGAAAGTACACTTAATGCTATTTCTAGGATTCTTTTTGAATATATATAAATGCTTTATTAATATCAGTCTCAAATGACTTCATATAATTTCTAGTGGACAATATCTTCATCTGAGGGCTAAGGGCACAGCACCTTTGAAAACATATGGCATGTTTTGATTGAATGTTTTTAAATTCCAACAAAAATGACAAATTTGATTTTTCAATTTAAAACAAAGATTTTGAAATCTATTGGTCGAGTTCAGTGATGTCCTTTCATTTTCCTGCTATAAATGCAAAAAAAAACAAAAAAAAAAACTCTAAACTTTCCAACATGCGTGCATATGATTTCTAAAAGATGCCATTTAATTGTAAATGGCTTTGTGCCTATTATCTGCTACTGATTACAGAAGGTGTAAACAGTATAAGTCATACTTTAAAAGTCATACTTTAAATCACAATTTATAAACAGTCAAGGCTTTTCAGGCTGCTTTTTCAAAGATACTACAGGATAGCAGGTTTTTCTCTTAAGAATGCAGATGATGTTACAGTTCAGACTACTATCCACAAAACAAGTCACTCTGAGGCACTGGAACGATAAGTCATCTCAGAAAAGGGCTGAGTGGATTTCACTAGTAATCCAGATGGCATCAAGAGTCCTTGCCAAGACAGTATGGGTTTATTTGATAACATCTGGAAACCTTACGGTACGGACGGACTCACTGCTTATGTCCCGAAAGTGCCAAGAAAGAAAAACAGATATATAGACAACAAATCATCTGCCTGCCTAAAATAACAGGAGTGATCAATGATCAGAGTAAATACCTCCAAACTCACAGTGCTTAAACTGGATGTTGTGCTCCTTTTCTGGTAGGTATCTTGGGTTGTGATATAATGAAATTATAAACAATAGTTTATGAAGAGAAAATTGCTGCTTTATTTCTTAAAGCAGCAATTTTCAGCAAAGCTTTTGGCTGGTGAAATATTTTGGACATCTTGAGGCTGCTTGGGTAGCTAAATTCAGAAGGCTGCTAAAGCATGTACCTCTCTTTAAGGTCATGGAGGAAGTATCAATTTACTTTGGGTACAGCAAAAGATAAAAAGTGCACACAGGATAATACCACTTTATTGGGAGCCCTCAAAAGCACAGTCTCCAGCTTCTCCTCTGCTAAAAGCTATCTAGAGTAGAGAAGAAAAGGAATAGTGTGAAGGATCTTCAAAAGGGACAGAAATAAGGGAGAGACTCAGAAAAAATACTTCCCTTTTTAAATTACTCTAAAGTACAAGCTGTGGCACATCAGCATTCATATCAGGCAAAGGTGCAAGCCAAGAGTGCAATAGGGAGGAATCTTCTCCTCTCTCCCAAATCTGATGGGATTGTCTCCAGAAACACCTAGTAGGAGACACTGAGTGTAAAAATATTTTACAACTTGAAAAGGTTTCACAGGTGGCACAAACAGCATCTCAAAGGGCAACTGAATTACGGCCTTATACATAGAACATCCATATGAAAGATTTCCTCTTCTTTTTTTTTTTTTTTTTTTTTTTTTTTTTTTTTTTTTTTTTTTTTTTTAGGTATGGCTATACCCACAGTCTTAATACATAGTCAGGTCTATTAGGAGGGAGATTTTACTTTGATTAGCCTATTTGGTGTAAATGGAATAAAAATATTTTGGGCTGAGAGACCCTTCATCAGATCTAACTAAAACTCTTAAAACTCTGTAATAACCAATCTTCTCTCACATTCCCAGATCATTAAAGAAATAACAAAACTATATAAACTGAAACGTAAGCAAACACTTTCCAGATATATAAGCATGGCCACTAACACCAAAATTGCACCTAACTTTCCAGCATATTGTCACTTTTAACTGGGAGCATGGAGGTTTGGCATCTGGTATGGATTGGTCTTTGTCCTCCCAAAGCAACTGCAATGCAGTTTTAAAAGGATTTTTTTGCAGATTTATTTTGGAGGTAGGGAAGTGATGTGAAGAGGGGAGAAGCAGTAAGACAGGAAAGAGGCAGAAAAAATGCTTTGTCAGATTCTGACTCATCCAGGACTAACACTGGACTATTTTTAGGTTGTTCATCACATTTGATGAGACAGTTCTTTTTATGAAGGTGTTGCTCAAAGAGCATGGTGAGTTGGCATCAAATTCCTCTATATCAACTATATATCATGATCTAGAAGGCTACATATGCATGAGCTTGTAACTAAGCGAACACGTGTAAATATATAATCTATCTGTGACTGTCAGTTGTAATTTTTTGGTGTATTGTTTGATGCATTTCTCCTTTCTCTTTGTTTTTCTTGAAAGAATATATTAGTTCATCTACCTTTGAGAAACTGTAATGTGCAAAGAGTATAAGATTTTCATATCCTTACAAGTAAATCTACTGTGAGCCTGGTGAATGGAGTTACACTGAGTTAAAACATTTTCCAAGCTTTCCTAGAAATATAAGCCAGTTTATATATATATTAAAGCCAATTAAACAGTAAGGAAGCATAAACTATACAAAATATGCTGACATTATTTTAAAATGCACTGCTTCTAACATTGTAATTGAGAAAAATATGAGTTAGTATTTATCTGAACACCTGAGGACACCGATGTTTATGCAAATGTGTGCTCTGAAAGATGCAAATACAGCAGTCCGTGTACTTCATATGGATAATAAAAGCCATATGATGCTTCCAGAATTAATGTTTCTGTATGAACTCATTTTTACATTTATTTGAAAAGATTTCAAACAGACTGCAAATATCCAAGTGAGTCTTAAATCTGTAGAACTTGAAACTCTAATTATGCTAACCTGCATTTCCTGCAACTCAGACCGCAACTTACCTGCTTGAGTCATGGAACATCCAGCTGGCTTCATATGTATGCAAGAGTCCTGCTGAAGTCAGTAACACTATGTATATGATTTAAGAGCTTGAAAAACCAGGCCTTTAGGTATTGTTATTTAAATTTAAATATAAACTCCTAAAAAATGAAGATGGCACATAGTCTCCTTAAAAGGTACTTATCCTCAGCTTTCATAGATTTCTGTCCATCCACTGCTGTCCTATCAGACACACCTTAACTTAAAAATATTTAATTTATACATTTATCGTTTCTTGTAAATATAGTATCTTCTTTTTGGTTGACATAATGTTACGTTTCATTACTATAAAGTTTTTGTTCATATAGGTGTCTTTTGCTTAAAGTCCTTTATTCTTCTAATAGGTGAAACTTTCCCTAAAATAAATAGAAAATAAATGAATAAATTTAACAGTTTACATATTCAAAAGTTTCAGCTGAAATTTAAATTGCAAAACAGATCTACTTTTGATGCATTGATGGAGCTACACGCTATTCTTAATTCAATAGGTTTAAAGAAAACCTGAAACTGAGTACAGATTCCTGATGTTTATGTTTTTATTTTTCTTCTATTTTGGAAATGTTTGCAAAATTTTTTCCCTGAAATGATCCAAGTAATTTAAAGATAAAGGAAATTAAAGATAGAGGAAATAAAGTAACACAACAGATTTTATTTTCTTATACTTTTTTTTTTTTTTTTTAATTTTGTTCAGCATTAAAGAAAGGAACTTCATCAACATTGATTGTCAATTACAGAAAACATTCAAAAATCATGTGTGCATTATTATGGAATGCTAACAGTATTGAACTAATAATTTACAGGACATAAAATAAGACAAAAAATCTATTACATTCTAAAGTAATATAGAACCTTTTCATTTGACAGGGATGCTGATCCTAGGAAATTCATGATAAAAAATAAAACCCTCAATGGTCACTTTCTAAATGAATCAGGCTGTAGTTTTACTCACATACACATAAATTAGGTAAGATATATTAAACAAGGGAGAAAGATCAGAAGAAAATTGCAGATGTAAAAATGTTGGATGAATTCCTGGCTCCATGGAAATCTGGGATGGCCTTCCCGTTGATTTTAATGGAGCCAGACTTTTACCCAGTATGTCATGGTTCATTTGTGGTTTTGCTTTTTGCATCTACAAGCAAGTTAAGATATATATCATAATTATTTTACAATTAAGCATCAGAAAAAACAAAGTCACTGTTGACTCTATGAGGCATAGAAAGGAACTTTTGTTCTGCTTCTGAGAGTGATTCATTCTGAGTGTTATCTGATCATTTTTAACACACTTCTTAACAGGCAATGCAACTCTTGTGCGTTACCAACACACAGTAAGACCAGTGTTTTGTGTTTGCCACTTATCAAGTGACAAACAATATCCCCAAAAATTAAATCATATCGATTTACAACAATGCAGCTACACCCAAGCACCATATAGTTTATGGCTTGGAGATCTGGGTCTTAACATCTCATTTCACTATAACAAAATGAACTGGAAATAGGATAAAAACATTAGATATTTGAAAGTTGGAAGTATATGAAAAATCAGTTTCTCTCATAATCCTAAAAGCAAGGAAGCATTTTCAGGGATATTTCAAAAATATTAGAAAGTTTCATTTAAATCTAAATATCTATTTTAATTATGTTTTTCTTTTTTTTTATAAATCGATAATCATAAAATACTAGCAATTAAAGTCATGTTACTTATGCTCCTGCCTTTGTTATTACAGCTGTTGATAAACTGGACATAATTTCTTTTTCTATTATGATCTTCAAAACGTGTATTTGGTGAAGGTCAGTTATGGCTTCAGATTACAGCTAATGAGTGGTCTGACCTCAAATTTGAATAAGAAATTAAAAGCATACAAAAATATTTTGCTCATTGGAAAGAAAAAAAAATGTTTCTATTAATATAATCCATGCCAGAAGGATTCATAAAAGCCATACGCTGTAAGGAAACATTATTTGCTTGAGCAACCTTTCTTCAGATTATATTATTCAAATACAGTCTGCAGGTATTAATACAATACTCACTATACAGACGCATTGGGAACAGGCTTCATTGACAGTCCTGTCCATTTTTTCCCCATTACAAACAGAATTATACACCGAACACCAACGGCTGGTCAAAAGGCTTTATCTATTACAATCAGTTTCCATAAAAACTGAAGAGTACATTACACTTATAGGAAGCAAGTACATAATTTGCTCTTTGATGTTTTTCCTCTTTAAAAAAAATCATTACAAAGTCTTATGCTTAAACAGAGACATAGAAAAAAATCAGTGTATTCACTGTCCCAGGTTATTTACAGCAAAAATTACGGAGACAGCGTACGTAGTATTAGACTTCCACAAGCATATATTAAAAGTAATAACATTTGAAAAAATATTTTATTTGTCTTCTACATTTCTACAATACATACTCAGGTTTTTATTCTTGCTTTGTTTGTTTAGTTTTTAAGTAACTTTCTTTAGTGTTAATCAGATGAGGCAGACAGTGCAGCTGTAAAACAAGGGATTTTGTTGCTATTCTGACTCCTAATTTATTTATACTGTCCATTCATTACAGCCAGAGTAATTAGTTTAACATGGGAATTATCTCACAGCGATTAGCATAAATCTCAGCATACCCCATGCGCTTGAGTTAGCTGGGTGTCAATAACGGCTTGCGTAGAGTTCAGTTGTGCTTTATCGGTGGCCGCAGGTACAATCAGGGAGTCGCTCCCTGCAGCCCACCGGAGGTCACATTGCAGTAATGCAAGAGGCAAAAACTATCACAGCTAGTTCACTCACTATGCTACTCAGTGGCTTTTTAAGAATAAGTGCATGAATAAATCCCCATCTACTGCACAAGAATGCATGATCTACACTTCGTAGCATTAAGTTATTATTAGCATTTTATATTAACAACAACAACAACAACAACAACAACATTTTTTTTTTGCCCAAAGACATTGAAGTGACATGTTAAAAAAACACACCGTAGTGCATATGTATCCCCAAAGAAGCTGACAGCTTAATCTAGTTACTTTGATTTATTAAGCTGAGTGTCTAGTCAAGACATATATAAGTGCTTTTTTTTTTTTTTTTTTTTTTTTTCCTTCTTTTTAAATAAGTCTGTTTTAAGTGGAACAGACTTTAAGGTAAAGCCTGTTACCTGTGGCTGCCCATCTAGCCCTGCTTGTTCTTCAGTGAAGTTGAGTTTTTGTTGTCTAAATAATAAGGGAAGGGACCAACATGATCATAAAATGGAAAACTAGGAGACAATTTTCTAATTCTGTCCAGACAGAGTTTTATATTGAACATACTTTACTGTTGCCAATGTATAGCCATAAACAAGTTTTTTTCCTTGAAGCACATACATTTTTCCCAACAGCAGTATCTTCAATTGCAAATTAGCAGCTCCATCTAGCAAATCCAACAAATACGTAAAAACATTGTGATATCTACATTTAACTATTTTTTCTTTATAATATTGTACAGAAGACCGCGTGCAAAGCAAACATTTTTCTGCATGTACAGTTACAAAGAAACACTTATAATTTATTTATTGCTGCTATATTCAATGATGTTTTCTTCCACTCTCCCTATGTGCTGTGCTTGGAATTGTAAAGATGATGAAGTTATGTAATTGTAGTACATCATGCTAGTGAACTCACTGTGAGTACACTGTCCTCGCTGTCTGCAGTTACACCCAGGAAATATTTGATCTCAAACCAGTTTCTACCTTTGCAAGTGCGTTTTGCACGTTTCATTATTCTCTCAGCATAAACAAAAAGGAATGTTTGTTTGGAGGATGCTGACACATCCATCTTGTCACTGGATTTTCAGACTGCCTTTTTGAGGAGAGTTACTGGTCCATAACTTACCACTGGAGAAATTTAGAGCCTATTCTTTTCATGAAGGTTTTTGTCTGCAGTTTAGGGAGTTTACATAAGTGGCTTTTTAGGCTGAAGTAGTCTGCTGGAAACCATTTCTGGGATGGTAAGTTCCTGGGCTTTTTGGCTCCTTGTCGTGCAGTCCTACTTATGGGGACAATACATGCAGGGATAATGCAGTCATGACATGCAGGTTGGGAGGAAGAGGAGAGAGGAGCCCACTTCCTGCCTTCTCTGTGCAACATCTGTGCTGCAAGCTGGAACAGCTTTGAGAAGGAGCAAAGATGAACCATTTCCCACTCCAGATTTCATTCACTAGTAACAAGATGCAGAAAGGAAAATAAGTAGAAGTAGATACTCTGGCCAAACAACTCTACTTTTTAATGCACAGGTGAAATGCTAGCAAGAATTTCAGTTGCCAGCAACATCAAAGATTAAATCTCCAATTGCAGTCAGACAATTGGTTAATCATAAGGACCTTGATGCTTAGGGGTTCTTGGTTTCTCCATTCCACCTTGTGATAAGATCCTTCCACCTAGCAAATTCAGCCGACAGAAAGAGCACATATACATACCTATGTGCTACGAGGATAGGAACAGAAATCAGGCTTTGAGGTGGGGAGGGACTCTTGGCTAGAGACCTGGCATCAGGTCAATGACTATCAACAAAATCCATTGCAATTTGTCTTTCTGCATATGTTCTTATAGTGATAGGTCCATTGACAACACTTAAGGTTGAGCTAGGGGCAAACGGAAGGGCATTTCAAATCTCTCATGATTAGGAAATGGGAGTATTTTTCAGTAGCATGGCATAAAAAGCAGTCTTATGCACCTTTGCAGATGAGTTGAGGCCTTGTCATACCATACAAAAGTCCAGATGATGGTTGTGGCTTGATGCCTCCGTGAGAGGAGGGGATAGCAGCCAGCCATTGCATTTTATATTGTTTGCTCTTTATAGGCATTTCTCCATGTGGCAATTCAGAAAACTGTGGCTCTCATTCCTGGTATGCTGTCATTTATTCCATATCTTAGTCTTTCCTCCTACATACCTGCAGAAATTCTGAATATGAACTCACATTAATGGTACCTTAACTCAGTAACTTTAAACTGCACTTTCTGTTGTCAACTGCCTAAATTCAGTAACTCATACAGAGCTCATTTGCATTTTGCCTCCAAAAGGCCTTTCACAGCATAAACTGATTGGTCAGAAATGCTCCAGTGACTGTGAAGCAATGGGTGACATGATTCCTGCATGAAGCTGAGGAAACACTGACAGTGAATTCAGTTTATACCAATGATAATTCCAATCACTGGCTTTAAAGCCTTGTCTGGGTCACATTTGTTTGGGCAGTTCAACCTGTGCCCCTCAAAGCCTCTAACATTCTCTTGCTAATTATTACCATTATATTTATATAGCTATTTTTAACAATGAAACATCCCTGAGTGGCATACAGTGCAACATCTGCATCAAGCAGTGATTGTCATTTACAAAGCGTGAAACTTAAAGGAAAGAGGACCGGTTCTCCAACACACTGTTCCTAAAGCAGGTTGGTCTTTCTGTTTCAACACATATACCTAGACACAATGTATTTGGACCAAAGAGACTGTTTGGTGTTTCATTCTGGGATGTCTAGTAGACAACTCTGAAAACGGGAACTGATCTTCCAAGTCAGATCTTGTCTCTGCTGGGAACAACGTCACCAACACAAAAGGAGGGAGGGAGGAAGGAAGATGGTGGCAGCCCAAATGCCTTTGCACAGCTTTTCAAGAGGGGAGAAAGAGAGGAGAAAGGTGCAGGAGCCATTAGCTGCATGGTGCTGGGCTGCTCAGTGAACCTCTTGGAGACACTGCAGCAGGACATTGCAGTGGGAGAGGAGAGCATGAGAGAAAACCTTTGTATCCTCGTGCAAAATATGTTAGGACAGAAATCCCCATAAAACTAACCTACAGGGAAACAGACATCTGCTCAAGCTACTCCCATGAGAGCAGAGACAACCACTTAAAAAAGCTCATGTTCATGGCAGGTCATGTAGCTGTCCCAGCTGCAACAGCCTGCCCTTGGATGCATGCACTGAACAAATGCTGGTGCTCAAGACTCAACGCAGAAAATAAACTGGCCCCTGAGAAATGGAGCCAAAATAAAAAATGTGAAGCACAAAGTAAAAGCCTTAAAAATTAAGACTGAGGACAACATCTGACTTGTGCTCCACAAAGGTCAAAAGGGATCTCATAATGCTGAGGGCCTCTGAGTTTATGCAGGGATGAGCACCTTCTGTGTGGTACTGAGATGCCTCCATTTTTAACAGCTCTAGCCAGAGCTCAGGGAGCCTTGCAGAACAACTTGCAGAATCAGACCCTAAATATTGCCTATCACAAACCAGTCAGAAAATACATATTGCTTTTGGAAACGAGTTGGTTCAACTGAGTGCCTTCTATTACCCTGTTTTTCTAGCAATCACTAAAACAGCCTTTCCATTAAGAGAAAATATGACTCTCGGAATTAATTCTTTATACAAAGAGCTGGCAAGAGTGACATTTACACCAAAATTAAGTCCCTGTAGTAGTGTAATGAACAGTCTACATCTGCCTGCTTGACATCAAGGATAACTTAGATTTTTGTGGTTGTGTTATCTGAAAACAATGCTAGAAGATGCAGTATATATTTAAAATCCCTTTTTTTTTGTTGTTAAAAATCTGGTGTTAATTATTGAAAAATAAGTCCCATTTGAGGAGTTTGACATGAAAAACTCAACGTGCTCTAGGTGTCCTTGTCTGAGTAGAGGGGCTGGACTAGCTGATCTCTAGAGGTCCCTTCCAAGCTCAACCATTCTGTGATTCTGTGATTCTATGACTAGCCATTACAACAGAGCAGATGTGGTAGATATTAGTTCTAGGAATTTACTTGAAGGGTTTCAGATACTAGTGATGAAAAGTACCAGGGATAAGGATAAATAATGTCTTTTTCACTTGTTACCTTCATTTAGTCGTCTTGGCATAAGTCAAAAATCCCAAGAATTGATATCTGATTTGAAAAAAAATATATTTACAAGAGGGAACACATAACAGTGAGGGCCATATATGAACACAGCAGAACTTCTTTATTTACTAACACTAAGGACAGAAATTTGTATCAGCTAATCTTTATTTCTGTAGGCTGTCTAAATATGATACGTCTAATATACTATTTTAAAAGGATTTCTAATAAACATATATGTGTGTTCTCGTGTTTGGAAAAAGGAAGGTAGGTATTAAGTTTTAGAGATCAAAAAATAGCTCTTCTAATGTTCAGTTGTGCTGGACATTTTCTCCAAATAGGCCATGGATAAATACAGCTAATTAACATTCCTGAAATTAGAAAGAGGTGGAGTTTGTGGTACTGTTCACGAACTTGCCATATAAAAGACATAAAAAGACATATGACTTTACAAAGCGTTCCATTTTTAGAGCTTGGGTGGTATAAAGAAGTACCAACAGCAATGCATTCTTATCTATGTTAACTTACGGCATTTTAATGTCGTTAGCTGAAATCAAAAAATGTGCCCTGAGTTTGGAATAAAACAAATATTTTTGAAATTTCTGTTGTAATTTTGCAGTTGTTATCACATTTACAGTATAATTATTTTCAGCTCAACTGATTTTGGCTTTTTTTTTTTTTTCTTTTTTCTGGGTTTGAAATGGATTTTCAGAGAAACATCTGCAAGCTTAGGATTTATGATTGCTCTTGTATCTAAGAGATTGTTAAGCAGAAAGAACAGACAAAAAACTGTTGGTTTGTCTATTTTGGATGCTGTTGTCACATGTCTCATGAACCTCATGATGGAGGACAACCGAAATCTTTATAAAATACCCTTGGAATAGGCTGTGAATTATTTGGTCCTGCAGAAAGAGGAACAGAAGATGGACATGAGAGCTCTGTGAGTCTCCTGGAAAAGCTGGAGGCATCAGCCTATCATTGCCACAACCTGTGTTACTGCATGTGTCCTGGGCCAGCTGTGTTCCTGCGGGCTCCCGTGACTGCGGGGGGCTGCACAACCCTGCACACAGCCTGTCTTTTGGTCTCCTTAAGTGCCCTCCTCCCAGGTGAACCTCAGACTGCATTGACTTCTATGAGATTTGAAATAAACAAACACCTCTGCTTGTAAGTTCTGCCTTCAGATGACCTCTTCTCTTGCTGCCTATTTCCCAAGATTTCTGCTCCTGGAAACCTCAAAGGCGCCTTCTCTTGAAAAGCTTCTTCAAGATAAAAGGGTGGTAAGCACAGAATCATAGGGGGAGCTGAACCCTGCTCTTTCATAGGTAGCAAGTTAATGGTTTGTGGCTCTGGCAGCATCCAGAGGCATTAGTCATGACTGCTAACTAAATTTAGTTAGTCCACAAGATTAAGTCTGTAGCTGTCTTCCACTCCCCTTTACTTGGTATGCGTTCTGTAATCTATAAAGTTATAATTTAAAACCATGAATCAGAATTTGACAGAGTTGAAGTGATGATGGCAACTGCAATTCAATCTACATCTGCAAGTTTCCAGATCAGAACTTGATCTGTGCTAGCCTTTGGTTGTGCAAGAAAATGGACAAAGTCAAAAATCAGTTTAGAGACAG
>WBNA01000243.1:896566-910901 GCA_013398345.1 Nothocercus nigrocapillus | reverse complement strand
TTTTTTTTTTTTTTTTTTTTTTCTCCTCACTCTTTCTTATTACTCTCTATGTGCAAAAACATGCAGTTTGGAAAAAAAAATGAAGAGAAAAACAATTTCAGATTTATCTCAATTTAAATTTCCCTGCCTAAATCCAAATTTCCTGTAAGAGAAACTGTGAATCTGGGGGTTCTTTTGCACACATATTTTTGAGTGAAAAGGCCTGTTTTTCCAACTTCTTCTGCTTAGCATTAACAGCAAAACGGAAAATAAAACCTGACATGTTTAGACATGCTGAAGCTAACCAGAACTGTCCAACTGTATAGCCAAATAAAACTTCTTCCTTAAGGTGCAATAGCGTTAGTTTTGCCAGGCAAGTGAATGAAGCTGCTTCAGGTGCACAGACATCTGCAGAAGTTTTGGAACTGGTATGAGCTTTAGAAATCAGTCTCAAGCAAAGAGCCTTTCCCTTTGCAGGAATCTGCACATGTATTCCCTGCATCTCCATGTCTCCCTTACTGTCCCCAGTTCGTTGGATCAGCCCCACACTGCCCCGTGGCCCTGGGCATGGTGTGCTGAGATGGACCGACTCGCAGATTTAAAGAAGAGTTCTCCTGGGAAAGCAGCAGCATGTCTTCTGCTTTGCTGAGCTGCCTTGCCTCCTCTGGCACGAGGAGGGAGCAAGCAACTCCTATTAACGCAGCTCGCGCAAAGCTTGTGCAAATGTGGTACCTGCAGCAGCTCACCTGCTAACACCATTTCGTCCTCCCCAGTTAAATGATGCTATTACCGAGTCTCGACAGACCTTGTCATGGAGGATGGAAGTTCCTGAGGCCACACTGTGGCAGCACCCCCATTCCCCATGCCCTTTCCAGCAAGCATGCACTGCCAAGCATGCTTGGAGCGCCGGCGCTGCTCTAATCCGCTCTCATCCCTCCCGACACCAACTGGCGCCAGCAGGGATTTTCCCCCAGCACACTGGCTGCAGGCTATTGTGGCAGCCTCATTAGAAAGATTAGAGATGGCCACAGAGGCAGACCCCTGTGCTCGCTCCACTAATGACAACCAGGGTCTTAAGGGGTAGCAGATGAGTGATGCGACCAGCTGAATTTGCAAGGTCCTTCCACTACATGTCAGGTTGGAGACTGCAGCTTTCATGATTATTTTGTGTGCATGTGGGTATTAAATCACCATAAATGGCGATAGAGGGAGAGGACCAGAAGAAAGTATAGCGTCACTGACATGTTGATGCATCTGCTGAAATGGACTGAGGAGCTGCCCTTCTTTAAAAATTAAAATGACGTGGCAAACGAGACGACAGAGTATGCATTTAGTGGGCTGTGGGGATATATGGTCGTTGACGTGCACCCACCTGACTTAAGGAGGAGGATTTGGTCATTCTGGCAGAGCTCCATGAAGCCAGTTATCCGCTTCGCAAACTCCACCACGTACTGGATGGCGTGGGTGATCTGGATGGCACACTGCTGCCACAGAGTTTCTCTCGTCTTCCCAGAAATGCACATGAAAAAGTAAAGCAGTAAGCAATCACATTCATTAGGGCATTAAGGACTTCAGGTGGTCTGGCAGAAAAGCACAATCCTTAGCTTTTACCCCAGGCAGAGCTAGAGCATCTCTGTTTAATAAAAGTGCCAACACTTTTCATTAGAAGGCTGTTTTCACAAATCATTTGCCCCAGAGATCCGAACCTCTTCAAAAGGGGGACTGCATTGGCCAATGTTACACTGTGATTTTAATGCTGACTTTTGTGTAGGATATACAGTGACACAAATAATGTAAACATCCCAGAGTATTGTTAGAGAGGAAGCAGAGCAAAGCTACCAAGTCATCTAGCAGAATATTTCTGCTAGCTTAAAACTTTTAAATAAATGTCATTTAAGTGTCATTGCAGTCTGAATAGCGATTACACCAGATTTATATCTTCTTGATAACTAGTTTCCTTGTCTGCACCTGTGTGCACATGCACATTGATGCTGTTGGGTTGTGCACCATAGCTCTGCAAGCTGTAGTATGTTTTTATTCCTGACAGCCCTGCAAAGCCACAAAGCTTTCAAGGAACAAGGCAGACTCTCTTTTGTCTTTTGCCTGGTCGGCTAATGTGTCACCTAAACTCTGATTGCAGAACCATTGCTAGTGAGGCAAGCAAAGAGGCACAAAGAAAAGAGCTGTGTTTCTGTTGGCTGGACTACATCTGAAGAGCTGCTAGTGAGCAATATCCTGAACCAGCTTGACCTGCAAATCATAGAGGTAGACTGAAAATTTGATTAGGTCAGTTTTCTAGTTGCTTTTGAACAACTGCCCCTTAAAAAGTACTTTGCTTTCATCATTGTTAATATCTAAAAGTAATCGATATTTACTTTGCTTGTAGTGAAAATATTTATTACTCACTTGAAAGGGGACACGTCTAACAGTTTTCAAAGTAATACAACCAAAGTTGTGTAGTCCTGTTTTCTGAAAGCTCTTGCAGTGGAGAAGGGCCAAAACTGACGACATTAAAGTCAATTGAAATTCTGCAAAAAGTTTAGGCCTAATGTAACTGTGAGTGGAAAGCTAGATTTTATAACCTCCCCCAAGCCTTGGCATCAGCAAATATTGTAACATGCTGGAAAGATGCTGCTTAAGCATTAAAAAATCTATTTTTAACTCTTGAAAAAGAAACTCATCAGTTTATCCTTGCCCAACATGTCTCACTGGAAACAATTTCAAATAATGGACAGAAGAAGCAAAAAAAAGCATATTACAGGACTGTACCTTGCTCTGGTAGACCTTAATTTCTTCATACGTGTGAGTCTGCCATGCTAGCTGGTGTAGTTCCTCCATTGTATATTGACAAGTCTCCAAATGAGATTTAATGATATTCTGTGCAATTCGATCTGAGAAGAGAAAAAGAGAAAACAGCTTGCATGAAACATGCTGGTGAACACTGATTTGCAATAGCAAAATGCTGAAAACATTAAAGTTGTTGGAAAATGTAGATTTTCAGAAAAACATATTTTCTTTCCAGTTGTACCTTTCTAACTCACTCTGTCTTTTTTATTTCTGAAAATGTGTGTTGCAAAATGTTTAGGTTTCTGACCAAAGCCAAAGGATACTCAACTTTCCATGGATTTGCAAGTGAAAATAACAGCAAGTCTCGTGAAAGTGTTCAGATGTTTCATTCTGAAAGTGAATTTTCATTGCTGTATTTAAATAAACATGGATTTGAGCCCCCAATCACTTCTGTCTGCCTGAGTCTGTGCAACAGCCCAGCTTTGGCAGCTCAGCCCTGACTTGGGCATTTGCATGACCTTGAGGTGACCCAGATCACAGAAGCAGGATTTTTTTCTGTTTAACACAAATTATTTTCCAGCTGGAATCTTGCTGTACATGAAGACTAGTGCTAGTGAGGGGCAAAAGATGAAACTAGCAATATAGGCTTTAAAAGGAGAAAAGGAGGAATAGATTCCACTTTTCAGTGACAGTACAGGATTAAGTTATCTTAAAATTAACATGAAACCACAATAGTAACTTATAGTAACATGGGGTACAGGACATATGGGAAAATAAGGTGTTCAGTGCTGGTCTGAGATCTCACAAATTTAATAACAAACTTCTTAGAGAAGTATTTGAAGGCCGGCATTTGTCTTCCAAGTCATGCAGTGGGTAAAGAAAGACTTTCGCAGTAAATTTTCAGTACGAGTTCGTTAGCTCCATGGATAAATCATGTGGTAGCAAAAGAAAGGTTTTCTTAATTCTGTATCGGTAAAAGATATGTCGGTAAAACCAATATATCTCATGAAACTTTGAGTTTTGGCCTGAAGACATTGCTTAAATGAAATACCTTTTAACAAGGAGACAAGTAGTAGTCATAGGACTGAGCTGAAATGCTGTTGCAGAACCTTACAAAGCAGAGATCACATTCAAAAAGAAGCCAATCCCAAAGATACTGCAAATGCATTAACCAGATCCAAGAATAGGAAATAAAAAGGACAAAGAATGTCATCATTTATTCATCCATATCCTCTGAGTCAGTCTGAGCACAAAGGATGGACCTGGTACTTTGCAACCCAAAATATGACTGTTTCTTTAGTCATATGGTGATTGAATTTAATAACATAATTTAATGATGAATTTACATGTATATGTTCACTGCAATCACTGTTATAGGAGTGTCCTTCAAATAAGAGATATCTATTTTACTGGCATAGTTAATAGGCTGAAAGTGCTG
Organism: Nothocercus nigrocapillus; assembly: GCA_013398345.1. Lineage (NCBI taxonomy): Eukaryota > Metazoa > Chordata > Aves > Tinamiformes > Tinamidae > Nothocercus > Nothocercus nigrocapillus. Next base: position 906,697 of record WBNA01000243.1, on the reverse strand, counting down.
AAAGTCAGTGACGAGGTACTGGAAGAAAAAAATAAAGAAAAAAGAAAAACCAAAACAAAACCACAAAAGAGCTCCAAGATATCGTGGTGACAATGAAACCCACCCAGCAAAATCTTTACAGGATTCACTTAACAGGTCATTGTTATCTTTAGGCTTCCTGATGGATTGGGGTAAAGAGAACTAAGTGTTCTGACTTGGGGTAAAGAGAACTAAAAGTGTTTAAAAAGTGCAGGCACCCATCCACATTCTTTCATGGAAGGATAGCTAGAAATCTCATCCCAAAATGGTAAGTTGCCTTATTTTGTAGTAAAATGACCCTGAACAGATAATTGGGCATGTTAGAATAAAGAGAGGATGAAGTTTAAACTTTCTTTTTTTCTTTTTTAAAGCAAATCAGCAAAGGTTGATTAAAGAAACACAATTCAAGAGAATCTGTTCTATAGCATCAAATTTCAAAATTTACTCCACATCTCCATGTACTTATTTAAGTGCAATGTTAACAGAATCAGCTTTCTGGGTTTATCCTGAATCTCAGCAAATATGACTGCAGAAATTAAGCTCAAATTGTGGAATTCACCATTTATTTTGCTTTAAGTATTTAACCAGATGAAAGTGAATTATGAGCAGAGGAAAAAGCTTGTGTCTAAAACACCTGTAAAAGTATAATTTTATCTTGCATTACAATTGCCCGTTCTGAATAGCAAAGGATCTTGCTCTCTCCCCCATGGGCTATACTTTCTCTCACTTGTGCTTCCTAATCCAGTTGTCTCAGTCTCACCATTCATTGCACAACCAGCAATCAACTACATTCTTGACACAAAGAAAATAAACCCTGGCATTACTGCATAGTTAGATTTTGAATCAGATAAGATGGCCTGAGGGCTGCAAAACTAAATATGATATACTTTTGCTTCACTGACTTATAATATTTGATTAACAGTGCAACTTTACTGCAAAGATTCCCACCCAGACTCTTTTATTTTTCTCCTACCACTTACATATTTACCTTAGGACTCTACAGTTGAGTGGAACCACAAAAACTCTTCAGTGGTTTGTGGGGTAGCATCTTATTTTACTCTTATCCAGCCATAAGTATAGTTATTTCCCTGCATACATATAGGTGCAGCCAGCAGTGTGCCCTTGTGGCCAAGAAGGCCAGTGGGCTCCTGGCCTGCGTGAGGGGGAGAGTTGCCAGCAGGTTGAAGGAGGGGATCCTGCCCCTCTGCTCAGCTCTGGTGAGGCTGCACCTGGAGTATTGGGGGCAGTTCTGGGCTCCCCATCACAAGAGGGATGTGGAGCTTCTAGAGAGGGTCCAGCTTAGAGCCATGAAGATGATTAAGGGACTGGAACATCTCTCGTGTGAAGAAAGACTGAGCTGGGCCTGTTTAGCCTGGAGAAGAGAAGACTAGAGGGGATCTGATCAACATGTACAAGTACCTGGGGGGGGTGAATGTAGGGAGGATGGAGCCAAACTCTTTTCAGTTGTGCCTTGGGACAGGACAAGGGGAAATGGGTATAAATTGAAACACAGAAAGTTCCATCTCTATATAGGGAAGGACTTCTTTCCTGTGAGGATGACAGAGCCCTGGCACAGGCTGCCCAGAGAGGTTGTGCAGTCTCCTTCTCTGGAGATCTTCAAAACTCACCTGGATGTGACCCTGTGCCACCTGCTCTGGGTGTCCCTGTTGGAGAAGGGGGGCTGGACTAGATGATATCCAGAGGTCCCTTCTAACCTCAACCATTCTGTGATTCTGTGGTTCTGTGATTCTGTGATACACATGGTTATGTTAAGCTTACATTAAAACCCACATGGGTTCACAGACCTTAAGGCAAGAGCAGCAAGTAAGAGCGCTGAGTGTAGCTGTCCAAGAAGGAACCAGGTGCAAGACTGACTTCAAATTTTTGTGCTGTGAGCAAAGCAAGGTGGAGTACGCTGTGGAAAGGCTGCACTTGCTCCGGGGGGCTGAGTGCCTGGCTGATCGCTTAGCTGGAAGATTAGAAGGCAGCAGAAGGAACTCCAGCTTTACATATATATGGTAATTGACATGGTGCAAAAAGTAAAACAAGCAAAAACTTGTTTGGGCTTCTCCGAAGGGCCAGCAGCATGAGATTTCCAAAGAGGCAGAGCAAAGAACCTAACTTCAGAAAGGTTTCAAAGTCTACGTCCCTGAAGTGGAATCAGTTTGCACCTCTGCGTACAAAGAACTTAATGACTGTCACTAGAAATAAGGTACTGACATCTAGTATCAGCCTGATATGCAGCACAGGTACTGCATGTACCTGAAATACAATGAATTTCTGGGAGACTGGGATGACCTGACTGCTCTGAAGTGCTGTTGGTGACGGGGTTCAATAGAGGAGGTCTTTGAACTACAAAGAATAAGGAGATGGCCTTGACCTCGTGGAGGAGCCCTGCTGAGGTGCTGCTTCACAGCACCGTCCCTCCTGTCCTTCAGGCCAAGAGTCTGCCACAGATACTCCATGTGCCAGGTCGTGACTTTGGTTCGTTTAGCTGTTTGCCACCGTGAGCCAACATCTATAACCGGGAATCACATTAGGAAGCTGCAAGCATGGTAAGCACCACGAAAGACAACACTGTTTCTTCAGCCTCATTGTGAGAGGCTTGTCCAGTTGCAATGTTGTCAGACTCCATTTTACATAAATTGAAGCAAATTTGCAATTTTCCTATATGAGAAGGCAGCTAAAAGTGATAATACTGTCCACTGAGATACTGAGAATCGAAGTTTGCAAAGTTTATAAGGAGTATCTGCTGTAGGAGTGAAAAATAGTAATTCTAACTCATACAAGAGACCAAGACTGCATAATGGCATGCTGTGAGCCTTATACCTACAGCTGTAAAGTGTAAGGCTTTTAAAGCATTTCTGCCACAGTATGTATACAGAGGTATTGTCTAGGTGCTTCACTCATCCTCTTTTGTCTGTATTTTGGATTTCTTACATTTTGGATTTCTTACATTAGGCAGATCTCCTATCATGCATCATGGTCACTTGATACTACATAATTCCAAGCTGATGGCCATTGTATATCCTAGGAGATTTATTCTGTCTGGGAAACATGGCCTACAGAAAACAGTGAGCTTCAGGAGATAAAATTCCAGCATGCGTTGCAACATGAAAACACTTCCATTAGACAGTTTGGTTCTTAATATAAAGTGTTTATAGTGTTGGTGCTCTGAAACTGTTCATACAAAACAGGCACATTTTATACAAATGTTTCGTATCATTAAAAAAAAAAAAAAAAAAAAAGTATTTGCTTCCAGAGAACTAAACTTGTAAACAACAAAGTCAATCAATCAAACAACAATTATAACCAATATGGGTCCTGAAACATCAAAAATACTCAGACAATATATATCCTGGAATGATTAATTATACAGTATATCTGTCCTGCACATTCTGACTAGTTCTCTGTTATGGTCATTTTTTTTCACTGCAAGATCTCCTCTATTCTTAAGGGTGACAAAGAAAATCTGATATTGGCTAATGTCAGCTCTGAATTTCTAAAGATTTAAAATGAAAACACACTAACGCAATCAGTGCATCTGCACCAAATCACAATGCAAAAAGGACAAGAGAGAAAAGTTTACAACACCTATGATATATGAATTCTCACATTTTCCTACTCTGAGCATACCTAGATCAGCTACTTGACAAAACAAACCTTAAGAAATCATATACTCTATTTGAAATATTCTCCTAGTGAAATATAACTTCAAAGAAAGCTGATTTGATAACTTGACCTTTTAGATTACAGAAGTGTGTACCAATGGGACTGATTTCCCTGCACAGAAAAGAATGGGAGCTTTGACTTGTTCAGCTTTTCACAGAAACTACAGTGCCATGGAAGAAATAAGAATTTAGTTATAGCGTGTAAATCAAACTTGGACAGGAAAGCAGTTCTCCTAAAAACTGACAATGGCATTGAGCTTCAGCAAAAGCCATCACCCCCCTGCTCCAAGTCCCCATATGAACTTGTCAGTATGCTGATGAATGCAACTCACGAGAGAAAACATGTATTTGAAGTGTGTTAGATACTTTCAGATAATTGCTGATTAATGAGAAAGATATGAAACTCCACCAGATAGCTAAATGGAAAAGCAGAAGGTTTGGAAGGACTCCAGAAAAGTAGCTAAAGAGGCAGAGAATAAAGGCAGCCACAAGGGAGCAAGCCTGCTCATAGCTGCACCAGTGCTCAGAGCATTTCCAGAGCAAAAATGCCGTTTTTAGAAACCTGAGTGGCCAAACTGACCTCAGAGCTCTGCAGTGGATGGAAATGCTCCCCCTTCTGTAACAGAAGTTCAGATGCTAAAAGAAGCCCAAAGGAGGGACAGACAATAGCACTTTTTGAAGAACAAGCCCCTACTGTGAAAGAGGCATTAAACCTTTTGTTACTTTGATTCCTGTCAAGTGATGAGATCTTAGAAACAACAGCCTGCATTTTAGCAGCCCTGTAGCATGCTGTACCCCCATTACATTTATCTCCTTCCCAACCTTACTCCTGAACACTTTTCCAGAAATTATAGTAAGAAAAGTTGAAAGGAAATAACAGAAAATGAGACTATAATCAGAAAGAAAAAGGCAATTAAAAAAAAAAAAAGTCTGGGAAGCAATAACTTGAATAATACTGGCATCTAGTATGTAGGAGAAATTAATGGCACTCAGACAGATATAGAAATCAAAGCAGACAATAAACAAGGACCTTGCAATTCAGCAGTGTAATAAACGATCAAATGCGTAGTAGGGTACGTCAAGAACAAACTGGAAATTGTAAATGGGGAAGCTAAAAGATTATCTGTTAATAAGCCTTTTTTTTTTTTTTTTCTTTCCCAATTTTAAGATCATCTGTGGTTTTCCTGAAGGAAGGGAAATTTTACGATCTGTGATACACTGACAGTTGGAAGGAGAGCCTGGAGACCAAATGAGGAGCAGGAGAAGTGGGAGCAGGGGAAAATTATGCTCGTTTGGTGGAATGACTGGCTTGCAAACTCAGTCTGGAGCCTGCTAACCTACTGGTTGGAGGAAAAGGGGAATATAGCTTGAGGCGACCCTGTGCACCCTGGACTCCAGGTTTTGGGAGTTGGACAACCTGCAACCCCACCTGCAGGGGGATTGGACTAGATGATCTTTAGATGACTCCTTCTAACTTGAGCCATTTTGTGATCTGAGGAGGCCAGCACGTGGCTAAACAAGCACTACCACAATTACTGGAAGAAGCCCATCAGCCTTGATTCGTGTGGTTCCTTGTGGCTCAGGCAGGCCACCTTCGGTCGGCGGAAACACTGACCAGCACCAGATCCCTAAGGATCTTTGTCTCCTTCATTTGCTGAGGAGCCTCTTTTCAGAAAATGAGAAATCAAATCTGAGACCTCTGCTTCCCTTCTAATGTGAAGTCAGCAAATAGTGAAAAAATTGCTGGGGAAAGAAGTGCCTGACAGAGAGACTGAGCAAGCCCAATTTTATCAGCAAAACAGGACAAAAGCATATGTTGAAGAGCAATAGTGGATGGGTTATACCTCTGTGGCAGAAATCTGGGACTGCAGCTCACAACTTCTAGAACAGCAAGTGACCTTTTCTATTTCCAATTTCAGCTATTCAGCTGTTTTTTTTAAATTTTTTTTTTCCTATTGAAATTTCTTATTTTAGGCTTCAGTAGGCACCTCACAAAAGGCACTCTCCAAAGGTTACGATAGCTCAAGTGTGCACTGTGCTGGTGGTTGGGAGCTGCTTGAGTCCAGAGTACATATGGAAAGATGAACATTGCAACCTAGATAACAAAAATCATCATAGCACAGACCTGCAGGGGTCTATTGTCAGCTGATGAGTCAGTCCTCCACTTGTAATAGTAACAGTCAGAGATCTCAAGCTGCAGCACTGAGAGAAGCTCAGGCTTGGGGTCAGGTTCAGAGCTGCTGGCAATGGGTGCAACAGCTCCATGAACAGAGCTCGGCTTTCAGCAGCTGTGAATTTGGCCTGCTAAGTGGAAATTATCCACAGACTTCTGCAGCGGCTGTTTGCTACAGGGTCCTTAGTTCTTTCATTTGTCTCTCTTCTCTCATGAGAGGCTCTAGTTTTTCTCAGCATTCCCATCTTTTGCACTGGGAGCTGAAGAACTTTGAAGTGTGCCTCCTAAAACACTGATAATCATCCTCAATTAAAATGAATAATGAATTTTTAATTTGCCACTTACCCTTAGGATCCAGTTGAGTAGCTAAGAGCTCATCTCAGCTTATATCCTAAGTTGAGCTCTCGCAGGGATCCACTTTGAATTAATGCTTCAATAACACTACAGCTTTGGCTGGCTGCTGTAAGTGTGCCTATCCATTCTAAAAACTACAAAAAATCTCTTTACATTTTAATACCCAAAATAATGCCAGGCTAACAATCCCATTTCCACTCCTCTGAACCGTAATTCAATAGTATTTTGACTGAAAAAAAAAAAAACATTTAGCAAAGTGGTTTCCTTACACAGATTATATCAAGAAATTTTTAGGCAGCATTGTAGGCATAATGTAGGGAATAAAGCAGAACTATGGCCTTAGAAATATGTCCAGCATGAAGAATGGGTCCCCATATTTTTTAAAATGAACTGGCTTAAAAATCTTAAAGTTGCTGGCAAAAAGTGGGAACATCTGTCCTAAAAATTAGCTCCAAAAGCACATCTCATTTTTCATGTGTCCTTATATTTTCAGTGTAATAATAATAATAATAAAAAAATCCCCCTACAAGAACTGTTGCAGATACAGCAGCAAGTTTCAAAATCCCTTTTATGTAATAAATTTGTAACACTATTTGATAGGCAGTCTAGGTAGACAATATGAACCATTCAAATACTGATATGAGTCTAGAAGTGTTTGAGTTTAGCTCAGGAATAATCCTCTCTTGGGCTGAAGTTATTGAGTGCTTAGCGTCAGGAACAGATTGCACATTCAGGCAGTTATGAGTATGAATTTTGTATTTCCCCTCTCTCCCTTCAAATAAATCAGTGTTTCATTTGCCTTTCAACGGGAAAATATACTACAATTGAATAATGCCCTAATACAGGAGCCCAGAGGATGGATGCAGTTCTATGCAGAACTCGGTTAAATCCTAGTGGATCTTTATGAATGCTTAAAGGTCTCCACTTAATAATAGTTTTCCTGGGTCTCAGCCAATTTAGTAAAAAAGGTATATTTCATACTAATTAGAAATCGTTTAGCTGGCAGCAAAAGCACAAACCAAGAATAGCTAGAAATTATAGAATATAGACTCCACAGACACCATATAATTATCACAAATTTGTTGAGATAAACTGCTTTCTAACTTCTTCCAGCATAGCTTACACAAAGAGGTTTTTATATTAAAATTCAGCCTGTTGCAGAACAAGACTGTCACTTCGTTTATTATCATTAAACAAACATTAAGAGTGGACATTGTTTACTATGAGATCCATAAAAAATGTATTGGACAATTACAATATTTCAAGTTTTAAGACGGAGCCGGAAGATTTGCTCTGTCACAAAATTTAGAAGGTAGAAGTAGTATCAGGCATCTCTCATATGAAACCTTTGAGGTTTGGTGTATGGGAGAGGTTAGGCATATATCTACAATTTCTCTTACGGTCACAAGTTTACATTTACGCTTTTAATAAAGATTTCATACAATCTACGAATAAAAATGTTTCAAAAAGCGATGAGAAAATATTCTAAAATAGTTCTGTTTTCCCACATTGCAATGACTAAGTCAGATCAAAGTGGTGCCAGAGTATCAAGTCAGATAGTGAAACAATTTGGTTATCATTAGCAACCTCAGTGATTTTACTGATCAAGAGAAAAGACATCCATGCAGTCAAAAAGGAATGCAAGACAGTGCTCTGTGCTTTAATATCAGGCTTTAACTATTCCAATTTATATGCTGCTTTCATCCCTCCAAGACTACCGCATTTTAAAAACTGTTTTCTGATGTTCAGCTTCAGCATTTCGTGTCTAAGTTTCAGCCCCATATGTCTCAATGCAGTAATTTTTCCCACTAAATATATGCACTGTTTTCCCTCCCTCTTGTGTGTTTCACTCTAACTTTTTCCTCATATCTTTCTACTCTTGTACTAGAGAATGATTGTTGTTCTTTGAAATGGAGTATCAAAAATGAATGGGCCATCTAAAGAAAGACATCCCTATCCATAGAGCTGTTAACAGCATCACAAACTGCATAATACATGGAATTACATTATTCTCCTCTGTAGAATAGAAAGTAGTGAAATGCCTGAGATGTGCAGTGAGATTTACCAAACTAAATGGAAAAGCACAAGGTGTGCAAAAGTGAACTAAGGTCCTGGGAGGTCAAAAATGTTGTGTGTGTTCAGGGAAAGAACAACTACGAAATCATGCTTTGGAGGTTTCCTCATGCCTCACTGTTAAAGAAAGGTCAGACACTGTGGTGTAGGGTGACGGAGAAAGGGAACACGAACCCCACATTAAATTCTCAAAAAGCACAAGATGAGTTTGCGAGTTGTTGATGCTGATGACCCAGAAACAACATACAAAAGCACCGAGGACAAGGAGCACTGACAGCAAGACAGGGGGTTATTCAGGTTATTCCCACGATTGCCACTGCAGGAGCACCTTGGCTGTCACTACACTGCTCGCTTCACTTTGATCTGCTTGTGTGATTCATAAGATGACAATATTCATAGAACTGCGCTGTTCCTGAGAAGATTATCATGATATATGGTAATATATGGAATATGTGCTATGGTACTTTACATATTTTGACTTCTACAAATGGTTGCTTTCTATCTGCTTTCTGGCTTCTCAATAGAACGAACACATTCTGTCGAGTTCGGTTATGTAAGGACGTAGTCATATCTTTTGAGAAAAAGGAGGAATGTTATATGCTTGCTTTAATGGATTAGAAATGTACCCACTCTAGAGAAATATATTATCATGCTTTAGAAATGTAAGCTATGGATCTTGTTGTTTTTAATATTGGCTTCCCTTTTTAATTCATTTGTAAAACAGTCTGAAAAGTCAGATGGTCCAAAAGAACACAGAAGTGTCCCCTATTTGTTTTATCCATGCTCAATTTCAGATAAAGAATGTCAATGATGTTACTAATTTAAATACATAATCCAGCTGCTTGTTTTATTCAAATTTTCATAACCACAATTTGGATAGGATCCCTTGGTCTTAGGTGCTGAGAAAAATACATTTTCAGCGGCAAATTTCTGCCCAAAGCATGCGTCGTATAGCAGAAGTAATTAAACTTTTCCTGACTGTAAGTAGCTCTCCAATTGTATTCTTACTTGCAACACTTAATCCTGCAATAAACATAAAATGCAATATTTAAAACGGCATTTTCAGCAATGTCTATAGTGCATAGTCTGTAGCCTGATCAAACTCAAATTAGGAACCCTGGCAATGGTTGTCACTGGTAACAATATTGTGGCTTTATTAGTTGGCCTGCGTTTGACATACAAATTGACTTAATTGAAAGAGAAGTCGAATCCCTTTCAGAAATATCCAAAAAGCTTTAGAATTTGCAGGAAAACCAAAGCTAACCTCTAATTTTAGTGTGTCTCCTGCAATTTCAAATTGTTTTAGATTAATTGCTGGATTGCTCACACTTGAACTAGGTTTAGTTAAAAAGGCACATTGTATCCTGCTTATTGAACTGCTGTAATTTGTGTTAAGTGTACTTGAGGAGCACTACCAGAACCAACATGAGTCTGGTCCAAAACCCACTGCAGTTTGTGAGTGTCAGTGGGTGCTCAGTGATTTGAAAATCACGGGGTGAAAAATCTGGTGCTTAAATATAGAACCTTGGAGGAAACATTCTTTATTTTCTGTGTCTGCACCAAGAGTTAGAAGACAGACTGTGCCCTCCCTGAGTCTCCTTAAATCAGCAAGTGCTAAAATATGCACTTAGTATAACAACATAATCAGTTATTTATGAATATTTTGATCTTTTAAACTATTGGGCCCTGCAACATAAATTCAGTAAAGCCGTTATGTAAATTAGCAATTAGGATGGTTTTGATCTGTAAATTTTCATTTGTAACTATATAAATTTACAAACATAGAAGGATTACTAGTTTGGAAGAGAGAAAAAGATAAAACTATAAAATTTTACAAACTTT
>WBNA01000243.1:874212-890188 GCA_013398345.1 Nothocercus nigrocapillus | reverse complement strand
GATTTACACAATCAATTTACATAATTTCCATGCACAAAATCCATTCATTCCCTCTGATGAGAAAAGGGGAAAACATTAGAGTGCAAGCCACTCTCCTCAGGAACAGGGTTCATTACATCAACATTGAAATTTTTAAAAACAGCAGGTTAACTGCTGCAGAACTATGAGCAGTAAAACTACAGCCTGCATATATAGTGGGTCACGCCTGATTATTTTTTTTTTTTCCCTATGTGTCCTCAAATTCTGTCTGTCTATTGGACTAGATCTTGGGATCACAGAGAAGAGATAGCTTATCATGCTCTAGAATAAGTGAAATCCTTCAGTTAAGGATGCATCTAGAAGAGTTTATCAGAGCATAGATAAGCTACCTTATGCAAACATATAGGCCACCTTTGGAATCTGTCCTCAATGCATTTCACACTCTTATGGACAATATACAATGACTTTATTTTTAAAAATGCAACTGCATATTTTCTTTAATTTTATGGAGTCAATAATAAAAAAAAACACCCACTGTTTATTCTTATTATATACTCTGCATGATAAAAATGAATCTGCTATATGGCAGAGAGGTAAAATTCATATTCAATTTATCTGTTAAAAAGTTCATAAAGACAATTTTAAACTTGCAAGAGCCCTCAATATTGTTAAGTATAAGCACCCGCCCATAAACAATGAGAGAAGATGATGCTGTCAGAAGAATCATTCTTTGTCTGCAAGCAGCAGTCCCCGAATTACAGGTTGGGAAGACAGTCACATAAAAATGTCCCTGTGATACCTCAAATCCTTGGGTGACATTACTTTTAGGGAGAAAGCACATTATGATTATGAATTACTAGAATTTTACTACTTTAATCTCCTTTGGGTAGAAGCAGGAGCTAAGGCATCAAGTATGCTTCACGATAGGACCAAAGGGGTCTGTGGATTAAAGGCTACACTGCAAAAGCCTCCCAAACCAAAGAGATCTAGCAAGGTTTTACAAAGAAATTAAAGAAATATGGGGAATATAGAGCTGGAAAAGACCTATTAGAAGACAATTTTTTAAATAGTTTATGAACTGTGAACCATCTAATGAAAAAATATTCATACGTTTTATGTAACTTATCCCTCGATGTACATTAATTTACAACGACATATTTTGTGTATACTGTTTAAGACAGAATGTCACTAACAGGAAATCCAAATTAATATAACTTGCCTTCAAAAGAATGACATTTTGGCCTGCTACTTGGTGAGAATTTAAAACCTTGCTATGATCTGGAAGCTGCCTGCATTAGCAGTGATGCTTGGGACACGTAGGGCGTAGGCAGCTTTGCTCCAGCTTTGCATGGCATTGCCAAGGTGCCCTGGAGGCCAGCTCTGGCTCATGTTTGCAGTCTGCTGGTTGCAGCTGATCACACCACAGGTCAGAAAGTGGTTCAGAGCTGTCCCATGAGCAAAGGGTCCCACCTTTCTTTATATCACGGAGCCTCCTCTAAAGTTTCACATGGTATAGATTTCATTTTCAATTTTATAGACCTACACAGGGGCAGGTGGCAAAACATTGGTTAAAAAAACTCTCCTTTATAATGCAAAATGTTCAGCCAAATGCTTTGAATAAAACAAACAAACAAAAACCCTAATATGATCAAGATATGCTTTCCTTTTTTTAAAAAAATGCATATTTGCTGTCATGGACCTTTGGAGATTTCAAGGAAAAGGACACTTTAATATATCAATATTTAATGTCATTAATATGAGAGTTGGTCTAAACTGCAATATGAATCTGTCTCTCCAGAGGTGACTCTTTTGTGCTTTTGATCAGAAAAACACCTTTCACTCCTGACTCTTTCCACTCCAGACCTACACTGCTATCCATTTTTGCAGTTCTCCCCATCCTTGCCATGAAAACGCACTCCTTTTCTTCACTGAACGGCAAGGCTCTGCCTTACAGCATGTGTAATACGCCTTCTCCTTGCTCTCCTTGCAAAAGTCTTCAGGGACTTCCAGCTAGGCAGTGAGAAGGAGTTTCAAAGGACTGAAGCGCGAAGCAAGGATCTGATCCTTACCATCTCGAGACATTCCCAGGGCAAGACACTTCTGCAGCCGGCAGTGTTGGCATCGGTTTCTGTTGGTTCTGTCAATTAAACAGTTTCTCTGCCTTGGGCAGGAATAAGAGGCGTTGTTCTGCTGACTCCGACGAAAGAATCCCTAGGAAGTGGGAGCGAGAATGGAGAGAAAAGAGTTACCACGCACAGGTATGCGTGCACACACATACAGAGCCATGTAAACGATTCAATAAAACTGCATTTTCATTCATGTCCCAGCTTTGCAGATGCTCTAGCTTTGCCTTGAATGATGAAACTAAAGAATATTCACTACTAGCTAGAAGATTTGTGTATTATCCTGTAAGGAATATAACTATTACTTTGTTAAAAGGCAAGCAATACAGTTATAAAATACACTCCTATATGAACCACCATGTACCCTCTAATGCTTCCTCCTAACAGAGAACAAACACATTTGCAAACAGATAACAAAAGTAATCATTCTCATTTTTTACTTTTTTTAAGGAAAGAGATTGGCAAAACCAAGGCAAATAAAACCAAACATTTTTACTAACGTTGAAAGGCAAAGACTGCTGCTTAGTTTAACCTGGCAAATGTTGATCTTATCTGAAGAGACACTTTAGGAGTGAAAAGTAATTCAAATTCAAGCATGCACAAAAGCGCTAGGGTTTAATGACTGTATCAGGTAAAGCTCACATGCAAAGGAGAAAGTAACACCTTTAAACACTACCATGAGAAAGTAATGACATTTTCTATGCCTGCAGAATATATCATTATTTGTTTTACCTATTTAGAATTTAGTAGATAAAATGTATTTTCTTGTGAGAGGCATTAATAATAAGACATGGAAGCTGGAAAGGCTCTTTGTCTGTGGAGAATGACAATGAGGAAGGTAGCAGGCTAAACTGTAACAAGGCTCAATTCACCTTCAAAAGGGGAAGGTTTACTCAAGTCCTAGTGAAATGCATGAGGACAGCATGGGCATCAACAGCAACGGTGAGGACTAAGGACACTGGTGTTGCTAGCTCATGAGGTCAAGAGCAAAGAGATTCACTTCATCCACCCTATGCTGGATTTATCAATGACTATAATATAGCTAAGAATTAATTTAAGTTGCATTATATGCACTCTGGGAAACATGGATATTCTTTAGGGAAACTATTAGGAAAATCTGATGGGGACTTATCTGATTGCGCTTGACCAAAACTCCCCTGCAGTTGTAGAGGGAGTTTAATTTAAGGCTAAAAGCATACTAATTGTAGAACATTTGTCATCTATTTGCTGAACTTTACAGTCAATCTTGCTTTTTAGCAAGTAGGATTTCCCAGTTTAGATTTTAGTACGTACAATTTCCCAGTTTAGATTTCAGCAGCTCCTCTGTGAATAAGGAGATGAGAGACAAAAAACAAACTAAATGAAGTTAAAAAAATTCAAATAATACTCTAGCATTGACTGTGTCTTATCCTAGAGAGTTATTTTCCCTCATTAATATTGATTGAATCTCTCAGGAGTTTACCTGTTTATTCTTTGTCCCTGTTAGAAAAAAATCAGGCATTCCTTAAACTATTAACTTTTATTTTTCTAGGGAGAATTTTATACTTTTTTGCTCTTCTATAAGAACTAAATATTTTATTACAAGGTGTTGAGCATCACTTTATATGATATTTAGGGGATCGTTAAATAATAATGGCTATATTTACAGAGAATAATTCCCTTTAGGAATTCATTACTGAGGCAGTTCATCACCGAGGAGCAAGGCAGCTCTCCTGATATTCCCAACATGGAAAAGAAGTCTGCCTGCATCTCGAGCAGTCTCTTTGTCCATCATCATCAACCAGGTGCCACCAAGACACGCAGGGTGGAAACCTTCACGTGTCACCCTTCCAGCGCAGACAGTGACAGAAGCACTGTTTTGGTCAAGGAGCCCAGCACCTTGCTGAGTACATCCAGCCCACAGCATCAGTGGTGTTTGTGATGTCCCTTCAGCACTTGTCACCTGCATCTGCCACAGCGTCACTAGAGCAGAGATGCTGATCAAAACAATTCTCCATCCTTAGATGGCGGGTCCTGACCTGAGTGTGTGTTTGTGTACTATTTCTTCCATGTGCACTCTCTCTCTTAATCAATTGAGATTTCTAAAGCGTTAAAAGGAGCAAGAAATGAGCCATTATTAGCAAATAGTTATTTAACTGTTGGACAATGAGGAGCTGAGTTAGGCTGCCCTGGACAGGGTGTACCTAAAGAGAGACCTTTGACAAACTAAAACACCTCCCATTGGACCTGATGTGAAAATTGACATCTTTTTTTTCACGATAAGCTCACAAAACAAGATCACACTAATTGATCTGATACTGCAAAGCTAGCACAAAAACAATAGGGTTAAAACTGCTGTAAGTGGAAGAGGAGCTCTTTATCTCAATAAGCAATCTACATACAGAGATGAGAGGTATAATCTCCTCTTGAGGCACACACAAGGGCCAACATTAATACTAATCACATCTGTGGGAGACTACCTCTGACTGCTCTGTGTAGGCTGGGTACAGAGGCAAGAAGCTCATTTTCTGCTTAAAGCATTTTCACCTGTTGTTTTTGTGCTATTTTGAAGTATCAGATCAATTAGTCTAATCCTGTTTTGTGTGATTATCATAAAAAAATGCTTATTTCCCGTCCAGAAACAGTGTCACAATGAGAGATATTTCAGTTGCAATTCTTAGCATTTCGGAAAGGAGGATATGATCTTTGACAATTTATTGCTTCTCAGTGCATTAGCATTAAACCTCTCTTTCAAATCTCTCTTTCAGGGATGGGTGCATTTAAATTTTAAGATTTTTCAGATGTTTTAAATTTTCACAAAGCATTGAGTAAGTATAGACTTCACATGTCACTCTCCAAAGATGCATCTACTCTTAAATGTGTCTTTGCATATAGAAGAAATCAGAGGTGCTTTCCACCACCACCTTTGCAACTTCACATTTACACTCAAAACTGAAATACTGACGTGCAGTATAAAATTCTGGATTTCCATGAGTAATGAAATAATTCCTTAGATAAGCTAACCACAGAGCCTTTTTAAAATTGGAAACCGAAGCCTTTCTTCAGTTGCCTTGGGATCTGACTGGAGCTGATTTGAGCCCATGGCTGGGCTAACAAAAGTAACAAAGTGACAAAGTAACATGGAGGGTGTTTTTACCTCCAGTTCCCAGCAATTCCCATATTCTGGAGCCTAAAAGAAGGCAGGCAATGGCTCCTTTTACACTACTTATAATGTGAGACATTTTTTCTTTTGAAGATTTGAGTTTGGCTTGCAGAGAATACAAAGGGGATAAAATACAACCAGACAGACACCTATGAATTTTTAAGATGCTGAACTGAGATACTGCACCAACTTTTAATGCTGTACGGATTGTATAGGAAACAAGAGAACAAATCCAACTCTCAAGTTGATTTAAGGTAGAACATGTGTGACTTACATTTGCCAGCCTCTGTATCAGCACTTATACTGCATCAGATGTGGTTAATTCATGTTTCAAACAAGGATGCAATTCTAAAGACTATTTGATGAAAAAGGAAAGCAACTAGCAAAGTTAGACATGAAACATTTATATCAGCAGCAGGCTTCACAGACTTTGGCACCCTTTGTTTGAAAGGGCATCACAACGTATTATTATGCACATAGATGCCTATGCCTATAGAGGCTAATGCAGATGCTGATAACTGTGCTGTATTAAAATCTCATACCTTGCAGCCTTCACATGTGATGACTCCATAGTGTATTCCAGAGGACTTATCTCCACAAATTTTGCATGGTATCACTTCAATTTGCGCTGGAAAAACAATAACAACAACAACAAAAACTCTTTTGAGTGCCTTATTCTATTTCATTTCTTTCTCTCTCAAATGAAGATCATAAAAATTAAAGTTAATACAGTAGCTAACCTGTTCACCCCGACAACATAAAATTGTTTTGTATTGTACTACATTCCTGAATGCTTTGTTTAGAAGAATTTTATTTGTTTCACATTATGCAATTTCTACCATTCCCCACAAAATTCTCTTCAACAGTTTAAGTTATCTCACGATTAGCAAGGTTTTCCTCATATTCTTCTTTTTTGTTTTTACTTGAAAATTTCATCATCATTATTGCTAATGACAGTCATTAGGGATCCTAAATAATTATCTAAACTGCTCTTGTTTACAATTTTCAAATATTTATGACTTTACACTTTATTTTGCTGAGGTAGAATTACATGGCGTTTTTCAATGCATTTTTTCACAACATTAAATATTTCACATCCTTCAAATTATGGCTTCTAGATAAACCAAGATACTAATTCCACTAACAGAAATGGGTTTTAAAATAACTGCTTAAAAAAGGACCAAAAATTGAGGCTAAACATCCTGTACCAATGCTTTGGGATTCTAAGGCTAGACAAATGATTCAGAAAACAGACAGAGATCCAGTGGCAGAAAGATGTTTGAATGGGAATACAATCAGATGCATTTATAAACAAAATGAATGGTCATTTAATTAATAAAAGGAAAATATCTTTTTTCTTTCTTTGTTTCTTTTGATACTATTTCCTTCCTTTGCTTCAACTGAACTTCTAATTCTGAGTCTGTTTTTCTTGTCTGTCCTGTAAGAGCACATGTTCTGATACGTAGGTAAAGATTGTGTCTTATACAAGGAAGACATGATGGGAAAAAGTGCAAAACCTACTTTACCTCCCATTCATTTTTCTGTGTGAGATCTAAACCTCTCTTAATTACCATCCTACTAGATGATGACCTTTAGGTCCAGTAAGATTGTTCTCCTGCAGCTGTAGCACCAATTCACACCCTTAGGTAGTACAGCTGAGAGCTCGTGTAGTCGGGCTACCCGGAGCACAAGGACTGCTAACTCTTAGTGTGCTGCTTGGGCATGTACAGCTCCAAAAGGGACTGGCAGATGCAAAACAAGATTATATTTTAGATGCTTCATGTTCCAAAGCATTTAGATGCTCCAGAGAGTATTTCATTTTAAATCTGTTACCACTTAGAGGGGACATAAATGCTGTTTTTTTTTTTTTTTTTTTTTTTTAAATGACTGCATATTTTAAGCTAAGCACACTTCTCCAATGGATGCTGTGGCAGTATAATGGCATGATCTGTATTTTGCCCAGTTTCAGCCTATAGTTATCATTTATCACTCCTAGTAGAAAATACGAGTTTTCTATGAATAATTTCCCAACTGACATGAGGTTGAAGGAACAAAACTCAGGGCAGTACCCTGCACAGGCACCACACCTTCCCTTGGGTACCACATCCCCCATTCAAAGGCAATTATATAGGCTATAGATTGAGAGTAAAATCCATAAGATGGACTTCGGCAGCTGCCATTCTCTGGAAACTCAAGTAACTATTACTCTGCAACACCATATCCCAAAGGAGACAGGGAAAAGCAAGATTCATGGATCCCTGGAAAAACTTCAGCTTGCCAGTGTGAGCTGTTTCCTGAGCTGCTATTGGTAAACAAGCATATTTTCAAGGAAGGTTAGCACTAGTTTAGGCAAGCAAACCAGCTTTTACATTGGTCGCAGTCCAAAATGGTTAGGCTGAATTTTAGCAAACTGTAATTTGTTGTTAACATGTTTCAGATGGAGAAGACCCAGAAGAAAACTCTCAGATGTCTTTGAACATAAGAAAGTTCATATCCAGAATGTTAGCCATTCTGGCATGATAACCTCATAAAATCAAGGGAAAATGTTTATAGAAGACAAGCTGCAGTTCCTCGGCAATATTACGTCTTCTGTACAGTTTGATCTTGCTAAAAATTTCCCATGCCTCATCCTCACTGAGGTCATTATAACATTTAAATGTGCACCTCCAGGTACTGATGTTTGAGAGGCTAGTTCAGCTAATGGCTGACAGATCTGTGCTTGAGAGTCAAGTGGAGGGAGCAAGGTTGGGCTCTGGGACAACACGCTGCTTTCTGCTGGATGTCAATACAGGAACTACAGCAGGAATACGAGGGGATCCTCAGGAAAAGACAAGGCACAAGAGGAAAAAAATACACAGAAACACAGAAACATAGAAAAATACATAGAAGATACTTTTAGTGTGGCTTACTCGCACATACAATGTGTAAGTGCGATAGGAACAGAGGCAGAATTGATCCTGCAGCCCTCATGCCACTGAGCACTGTCCTCATCGCTGTGAGCGATCAATAATTCCACGTGTGACTTGCAATTATAAGCACTAAAATACAGGTAAATATTTGCAGATCAGGTCACTAAATGTTAGGGCTTTGGGTTTTAATAGATATGAAATACACATTTTTGCCCACGACTCATCAGTTAATTCAGACCCTTATTCAAAACTAATCATTGTATAAATTAAATATAGGGTATAAAGTAAATATAGGGTCTCTAGCAAACTGCTGCCAGAGGTCTTTGGAGAACAGACAGAAAAGGCAGCATCTCTAGGACACAGAAAGTATTTGAAGAAGTTTGGAAAAGTAGACTCTAGTACTGTCTCCCAGGCATTTCCCTTTGTTCATAAGACAGCAGAACAATTTAAGGATTTGTAACAGAAAACTTGAGTCGTTAATTGTACAGGCCAGATGAAAAAGAAGCCACTGTATTCCCAGAAACATCTTGAATTACTGTAATTAACACCCAGTGTACCAGGTTTCTTTTGCAGATTTAATGATTGTCAGAGGCTACTACACCTTTTTCACATTGCATCTTTGTTCAGCCACCCAGCATTGTATGTTGTCTTTCTTTCTCCCTTCTCCTCTTCAAACAACAAACAGTTTTGGGAACTGCATGTTCTACCTCTCTTTTTGGGTATTATTAAATAAGAAGCTTACTTCTGAACTCCTTACCAGCACAAAATGCATCCATTCAGTACTGCTTTCTGAATACTGAAGTGAAAATGGAAAAAACTAACAGTGGTGTTGCCATAATGGCAATTTTCTGCAGAACACGAACTTATTTTATTCCCATCTAGTAAACACAAGGAAGTGCAAAACTACTTAGCTCCACTTTAAAAGTCCTTCCACTTTCCTTTTCACCCATTTAATAATGTGATTCAGAATAATAGCTCTTGACTCTTTTCTGTCAATAACACAAATCTCAACTGTCCATTTGCCCAATTTTTCAACAAGCGCATTCACTCTTCCTCCTCCTCGGGGAGTATCACTCCATAAAACTCTGCAAAACCACCATCATCCTGATATCTAACAGACCAGTAATGTTTGGACACTGGGTGCATTGTGATTACTCAGCTGTGATGACGTGGTTCTTTTATCAGGACCACACATTGTCCCATCTCTCCACTATATTCACGTCTCATTTTATACTTAAGTGGCATGGGTTTTGGGCTGGTAACTGTTCCTAGGTTTATATAACACCCCGAAAACCAGAATACTGCAACAGAAATGAATTAACTGCACGTAAATTATAACAATAATAATCCACAGAAGCAGGGTTCATCACCTGGATGCCAGTATATTTTCTCTGGACAAAAGGAAGAAGAGTGAAATTCTACCAAAGAAGCAAATACAAAATCATGTAATACATTTGAAAGGAAGGAAGGAAGGAAGGAAGGAAGGAAGGAAGGAAGGAAGGAAGGGAGGGAGGGAGGGAGGGAGGAAGGAAGGAAGGGAGAGAGAAAAGTGTGTTAATTCCATCTTCAAACCAAAGAGTAATGTTCTCAAATGCTGCCTCAGGAGGAATAAAAAGGAGTGCTGAACTTTTATTTATTTATTTTTCTAAATCTGGAAAGAATTTACTTACCAAGATAAAATTCATTATTCTAAAACAAGGCAAGCAATAGTCAGGTTTCAAAAACTGCTCTACTGGTGAAATTAGAAATAAATCTGGAAAGAGATACAGAGTTTAATTTGTTAAATTCCTCTTGAAACAAAGACAAGAGTCAAAAAGGCAAGTAGCATGTCTGTCATGTACTGGTGAGGACTGCCACTCAAAGTCATATGTTGTACGATAAGAAAAAAGCAAAGCTCACATTTTAGGTAATCCTAGTGTAGCATCTGAGGAACTTCATTCAGTTGAGACAGGACCATAATCTCCCAGACTTGTAGCTCTGGTTCCAAAGGGAGAAAAGTCTCAGGCTTTCAATATTTAGTTTTTGATCAAAAGAGTAGTGTAAAGTATAGTGGCATTAACGTCGAAGAGGAAGGCCTCTTTGATTTGGTGATCCAAAAGGGATTGTACTTGGAAACATCAAGGATAATCTGAGAACCAATGCGGGGAGGGGAGAGGGGGGAAATACATCTCTTCTACCATCCAAGAATTCCCATCACCCTTAAATTGGAGTTATTAAAAAACTGCCAGTAGATTGGCCCTGTTCGCTTTCATGATTGCACCCGATAGTTACCAGTTTTGCTGTTTCATCCTGACCTCTATGAATTGGCCACATTTTTTCTTTTCTTTTTCCTTCACATTGCCATAAGTAGAAGCTTTCAGCTTAAGTTATGCCACTAATTAGATGTTTCTGCTTCCTTTACAACTGGATTAGACATTTTGTGGCTGCGGAGCAACACTTCCGCTGCTTTGCATTTGTATTTAATAATCTGAAAATGTACATCCAAGGATACTAGTTGGGTATTTTAGCCTCTGCAATACCTCATGCAGTGACAGCTATGACATTAGCAATATCTCAGCAAGTGAATTAATACTAGCTAATGCTAATGAATGCGTCTGTAGATATGTTTGCTGTCAACCATACTGCAGTCGAGCTGTTAAAATAAGCAGATATGTCGGAATTCACACTGCAAAATACCTGATTCATAAAATCTTAGAATTTAATTTCTAAGAATTCTAAGTCTTAGAATTTAAATCTTAGTCAGAATTACAGAACCTACATAGAACCTATAATTCTCGCTGCAGGTCTGTACCCTGGACTTTGTTACATGTGACTGCTGCCAGGTCTGTTCTGCCAAGGGTTCCTTGTGCATGTGCAGCAATGCCAACAAATCCCAAGCATGCCAAGTCTACTGCTGACATGCAGAGACACAAAAATGTGCAAAATGCAGCAGTTCTTGTATATCTATATGTTTTACTGGCCATGCTGGTCTCACACAACAGACTTGATCTGTACATATTCTGTGCCAATTTGTCAAGGATTTCAAGGGAACTGGTGGACTGTTGGACCAGAAATCTGATAGAACATTACTCAAAATAGCAATATATTACTGCTAAATAGATTGTTTTCCTCATAAATTCATACAATTTCCAGGTCTAATTTCCTTCATGGCCTCATGGTCTCAGCCGAAATTTTTTAGTTTATAATCAGTGTCACTCAGAAGGTTTTTTGGTGACAAATTTTCTTTCCACCCTTCTATGATTTCCAGAAAAAAAAAAAAGAGAGAGAAACAAACAAACAAAGCACTACACCTCACCTCTTCTTATAGATCAGTTTCTGCGCTTCACTATCTGTTTCAAAGACTACGAGAGAAAAACTTCATGAACTCATGAGGGTTTTCAGTGAAAAAAATTTTTAGGGGGTTAGGCTGTGCTTTCTTACTGTGTATATTTAATATTTATTTTTTAATGGTCAGGAAGAAGCAGACACATGCATTACAATGCTTCTGAGTGGTGAAATGTTTCAAAATAACATACTGTGGATTTGTAGATTTCACATTTGAAGGAAAATATTTCTATCTACACTGTAGATGCGTACTGTGGACAACTTTCCTGAGTCTGCTTGTACTGTGGCCATAATTATGATTACAGACCATTGCCAAATCCTTTGAAATTGATAGATGATGAGTAGTATAAGTTTAAATTTTTATGGCTGCTGCAGAGATAATCTCCTAACCATCCATTTTATCCTATCTTACTGTATCTCATTTGTTAAATATCAATTTTGGAATGCAACTGGAAAAAATAATTTCCACTGATTATTTGTCTTTTTGTTCAGAGTGAAGGTGAAATTATAGGAGAAAAATGAGCACAGTAGAACAACTTCTTCCCATCACAACATTAAGACCAGAAATAAACAAAACAATTTTCAAACAATTTTTGTTTGAAAATAATTTTGGTCAATATTTTGTTCACTTTCTGAGTGTAAGTACAACAGATCTAATAAGGTTATTTAACCTTTAAACTTTTGAATTGCTTGCTATATGTTATGATAGTCCAAGGATATAGATGCTTTTTGATTTTTCAGGTAGATATTATATCTTTTATTAAGCCAGCAGATAATATTCTTTTAAAAAGAAAAGCTTTGGTGGCACCAACCTTTCATCATACCTAAGACAAAGGACTTCAAACCTAACATGGGTTAAGAATAATTACTCAGAGCTGAATTTCATTATGCTAATCAATAAGAAAAGCTGGGAAACTTGCAAGGTTGTAGGATTCTCTGTGGAGCAAAGATGGATCTGAGCAAGAGAACCATAACAGTCTTAAGAGTACTGCCACAATGTCGTGAGATAATTGATATCCACTTATTTTGGATTATCAATCCTTTTTTTTTTTTTTCTCAGAAGTAATGACTTTAATGAGTTAAAACATACAGTAAATTAACAGAAGATCTATAAAATGGCCTTCCATTAAAAGCTTAAAGATTATTATGGGCCAGTGGTGGAGATGCTATTCCCTGGACTCAGATCAAAGCTAGGCAGCTGTTTCACCAAGAATGGCACTCCAGAACTCAGAGAAGCACCAAAAAGTTAAGAAGACCTCAAAGACACTTAAATTTCCCGTTGGAAGCTTATTTGTTTGCTTATTTCAGTGCAGACAAGCTGGAGGACGTATGGGAGCTGCTCAAGCAGCTGAGGCTGTTCGGGCCTTTCCAGGCAAGGCAGAAGAAGCAGAACCACAGGTTTTCTTCTTAGTGAAGGTTAGTACAGGCTAAGTGTAGGCCAGGGTCTGGATCCAAAAATATGAGAATCGGGACCCTTGTCAGAAGCTATGGCTCAAAGCCTGACCCCTAATATGGTGTATTTGCAGGACACAAACAGTCAAAGCAGCAGTAAAAAAGACAACACAAAGACTGCTTTGTAGATCTGTGTGGGGGACGTTCATTGCCTCTCAGTGTGGGCATTTCTATAATAATCTAGAAACTCTTTTTGTTTTTTTAACTCATAAACAGGAAAATTCTGTGTGCAACTTCAAAGGATGGTCTTGAAGTAAAACAAGTTACCACATAACAGAAAAAGGTTGCCAAAACCATAATTTGGGCTACGTAGGTGAGTTCAAATCAGTTATTTAATTAAATTCTCAGAAACATACCTTCTGCTCATAAAGATCTCAGAAACTTGCCTTATTCCCAGAACAAGATTTAAGTGTGCAATAAACAGAGAATTCTTACCGTACAGTTTCTACTTCCCTCAGACTCAAGCAACGGTTCTGCTGATACTGCACACTTTCCCTAAAGAGATTACTATTGTAATCCCAAATATTATACTAACCAAGCTATCTTATATTTGAGCTCATCAGATCCAACGTTCTGCAAATAATCTCTAACAGCTTTAGCTAGGGTTTATACAAGCTGGTAAGGATAGCTGCTTGAGCAATGAAGACCATTTTTTTTCTATACAACTTTCTACACAGTAAGGGTGTGCTTTCTCAAACTATACCAGCAGAATACATTGCATATGCAAAGTTGTTACCTAGAAGTACACAGCATAAATATTGCCCTGCCAAGCTGTTTTTCATAGTTTGTACATGTTCACTGACCTAGCTTACAATATAGCAACAATTTAACACGGACGGAATCTTGCTTCTCCTTTCCTGTCTTTACTCAGTAATTTGCTTAGAGAGCTGCTCGGTGTGGCCTGGTGTTTGTTTGTTTGTTTTGTTTTTGCAGGATAAATGAAGTGAAATTTGTAAGCTGAAGAAGAGTGGGATAGAAATTTATTGCAATGGAAGGCAAGGGGCAGTGCTTATTATTAACAAAGCCAGAGCAGACCCTGTTCATGCCAGGGCCTGGTTCTCCAGGGCGACGCTACTGGGCAGCACATTCACACTCCTTTCATTCCTTAACCAAAATATCGTTGTGCGCAAACACCCTAAATTTTATGTTCTTCCTGCAACCTCAAAGCCAGAGCTTGACGCAATTCAAAGCCACCAGGAGAAATGAGCATCATGGTGTGGTTCACACAAAACCAGCTGACAGTCGGCAATTTCAGTACTCATGACTCAGGTGCTGCTGAACGGAGCCTGAAGTCCAGAGACTTTGAGTGTAATCCTATTTAACTCCTCCTCTAAGACCGTTCATTTTCCAAACCTCTTCCCTAGCAGTTGCTCTGCAGCAACACTGTTGCAACACTGGGCATGGGGAGCCATCAGGAACAGCGACAGCCTGCGCAGTGGAATTTGTGTAATATGTAAAATTACGGTGCCTTGTGAGTGACTAAGCATTTAAAGAATTTTGCCCACACTATGGATACACGCAAAATACAGTTGCAGGATGCACAGAGAGTGCAGCTTTGTAAGCCGCTGGGCCAGAACATCATCTTATCACCTCATCTGTCAGACACTGCATTTTTCATATTTATTTTCATACTTACAAATATCTACTTTTGATAATTAGTGCAAAAGTTGTTCACAAGTTGTGGAAGATGCAGAGAAGTTAAAATGCTCTTTTCTTTTATAAACATAAGCTTTAACAGAAAAGAACCAAACAGTATGTGAGTCTTCGATTCTGGATGTTATTAAGTTATATGATGTTAGAAATGCTGTTTAAAATATGATTTAGAAAAACAGAAAAATCATCATGTTATACTTAGAATGTAAATATATTCTATTCTCCTATAAGTAGGTGTTCTTGCCATTCAAGTAACCTTATATTTATCTTTTATATTCTTCCCTTCTGTGAATTTTTGAGCATATACAGGAAGAACTGATTTTTACTTAGCTCTAAGAATACTCTGATTTTTATTAACTATTGCTATTGTCAAGGCTTCTGCAGAGAAAAGACTGTATATAAAATATGTGTCTTTGGAGGAATAAAGAAGCACTTCAAAATCCAGAAATTGCTACATATGGTAATGTACACAAAAAGTCTAATAAACTTGTATCCTATATAATCCTTTAAAAAACTTCTATGAAAATTCTCTTTAAATATTGTTATTGTTATTGCTGCTTGAAATATTACCAGGGAACTGGATACAGGACACTATTTCCAAAGATAATATTTCACTTTTCAAGTTATGAAAATGTAACTTTACATGACTTGAACTGCTAAAGTACGTTCAGTGATTACTGATAGTTTTCACAACCTCTGGAAAATGATTGCTTTCTAATATTTCTTTTTTTTTTTTTTTCTATGCATGATATGTTATAAATATATATAAAAAAACTCCCTTATCTAACAGTGATGTATAAGAAGGATGTATTTCACATGGTAAGCGTTTTGCTTTGGAAATCACTTGTAAAATGAAAGAGATTTCAGTTTGCTCTATAAATTAGACCAATACCTTATTTGTCAGATTAATTTAACTAATTGTTTTTAGCACCTCACTATTCCTCGTAAGATACCTCTTTTTTTTTTTTGACTAGACTAGCCTATAATAGAATTTAAATATTTAATTACATTCACCAAACTTCTTGTCAGTCTTTGATCAAATTTTCCTAAAAAAACTCCCTTGTATGAATTTTTATACTTTTATAGTCGATGTAGCAACTTTCACAATATTTAAATTTCTGGAAATTTCTGTACATTTTCCGTCAGCCATCTAACACTGAATATTAAGTATACAATGCAGCTCAACATTAATCTGTGAGCATACACATTTTGATATTGTAGTCCCAAAATATCAAAAGAGAACATCACGAGCCAAGGTGTGGAGAAGAAAAATAGAAGAAAGGGAATCACGAAGAGATATTTTGCACATTGATAAGTACAGTTTTGAGACAACATCCCTGTGTTATTTATTTATTTATTTATTTATTTATTTATTTATTTATTTATTTATTTTT
>WBNA01000243.1:844200-860905 GCA_013398345.1 Nothocercus nigrocapillus | reverse complement strand
TTGATTGTTCGTGAAGACAACAAAAGATATAACCTTTGATGAAGACAATAAAATGATTAGATGCAAATGTTGTATTTCTTAATGAGATAACTGATGAAATCTAAGAATCCAGTAAGAAAAGAATAATCAAAACTATGTTTCTTGGAATATTTAATTCTGATACTTGTCTAGACAAGACAAGTCTATTCGTCTAAATGAAAGATTTCCCATTCTGGGTGCTGAGCTTGGAATTTAATTTGCTTTAAAATTTAAAAGGGTGCCACTGTACAATCATATTTATCAAGGCTAAGCACTAAGATGCTCTCCAATATATTCTTATACACTAAACTATAGCCATATTACAGCTGTCAGAAATGTCACTGCTATTAAAAATATTTTAGTGCTACAGTATACTCAAGTCTGCTTATGGTGACCTTTTTATCCATTTTTCTTTTCCTTATAAATTCTCTTTCTGAAGAGGAAAAAGTGTATATCTTTATATCATCTGTCCCTTTGCACAGCCCTCATGCATAATGTAATTACTATGATTTTCTGCACCTCAAAAGTGCAGCCATTTCCCATAACTACACAGAGAGAAGGAAAATGACCCAAATTCAAATTACTGTACAAGAGAGAGCCCTTACTAATATAGCTCTTATTGCTTAAGATGACAGTGAATAACTACAGATAGCACTAATATTTTCCATTCAGGTGGTTATGTGTTTGATTATTAACCAGCCTTACCTCATGTTCCCTTGGACACTAATGACTTCTGCTCGTGTGATTCAGAAGACCTTGGTAGAACTGTAATATTGGTCCCACCGAGAATTACCTAGCTAGGTAAGGGGGAAACAATATGCCAGAGACATATGTCACAACTGCTGCCCATATTAACATTTCTTTTTCAGGGTAGTTTTAGCTGTTAGATCCAAGAAGGCAAAAGAAATGGGAAGTCCTGCAGTAGCTGGATTCTCTCCTCTTACTCTCCTAGCAAGCATTGCTTAGGAAATCAAGTATTCAGACACAAGTGTTTTGCTTTGCAGAACAATGGTAGAAAGCATGACTTAAAACATCAAGAAAACTATTATATCTGCTAAAAATTGTAGACATTAAAGAAAAGCAAAGAAAAGCAATTTAAAGCAGATGTTTTCAATATCTTTACCTGAAACCTTTTATAACAAAGTTCCCTCTCCACACCATCGATCTAAACGTTTAATTGGCAGACAGTAAAGTCTGATGGGAAAATAATGGTCTTTTAAATACCTGGGAATGAAAAGCAAATTGAGTTAGCACAGTGTAAGAGGCAAGTAATTACATAATGTCAATCCTGTTTTATACAGTTCAGTCTTTAAACAGCATGCAAAGAAAAGACATGTCTGGGAGAAAATGTGAATCTCCTTACTTCAGGTGACTCATGTGCTCTTTTCCCAATAAGAAGTTAGGATTATTACATGTAACAGCAGATTCTTTGCTTATGGTTTTCTCAGATGCTAATGGTAACACTGTTGGCTTGTGAAACTTCAAACTTTTATCACCCTCTTGTCAAATCCAAATGTTGGTCACTAGTTATAAGCCTACATATCTTCACTAGGCAACTTCCAAAATGGTACTCCCTATAGAAAGAGTTTCTATTATTCAGTGTGAAGAAAAACCCAAAACCCGCAGCTCTCCCTCACATGAAAAATAGAAGTAAAATAGTTTAAAAATGGTCGAAGTCTCAAGCATTTTTATTATGGCACCGCATATTCTCTCTGAGCTTATATTCAAGAATTTGCTGAAACATAAGCAATTGATGAAAACAAATGAACACTAAAGGAAAGTGTTAGATGTTCCTTGTCTCAGCTCCTCACTTACTCTGAACTCTCTTCAGTTCCCTATCTCTACTGTCTTTGCCTAACAACTTGTTCATATAACATATATGTTACCTCAACATGAATTCAGATGGCAGACTCAACACCAGAGGAAATGTCTAGAAAAGCAAGCAAAGAGAAGGACTGGAGGCGAGAAATGACATGGAGCCAAAGCTCAATGCCTTTTTTTTTTTTTTTTTNTGGTTAGAAACTAGGTAATTTTTCTATCCAAGAAGATCATGTGGTAAGATATACAGTAAATGTCACCTGTTTGTTCAGCCTTGAGTATTTTCACTTTACAAATATTTCTCTTAAATTGTCCTAGGTGCAATGATTGCTCGGTAGCAATCTTTAGTGATGTACCTAAATGTATTCTCAGTAGGACCATAGGAATTTGGCTGTAGGAAAAGGAAATTTCTATTCTAAACAGCTATTAATCCTCATTTATTATAAGCCTCCTCCTTCATCATGTCTATAGCTGGCAGGGTGACAATTTTGGGGTTAGAGATCTCGTACATTTGCCTTTTCTCTCTCTCCTCTTCCTTGGTAACCTCAGAGCAAATGAATTCATCATTCTTTTTTCCAGCTCAGTCTTCTTTCTCAAAAGCTAGCTAAAGATGCGTTTCTGTCAGTCTCCCAACACTTCAACTCCTCATCGTATGTTCAAATCCTCTTTGCCACCTCCTTTCATGAAACTTTTCACGGATCCTACAAAGGCATGCATAAAAACACATTTTCCCGCTTTCTCTTGAGGGGAAATTGAATGCATGGATTATTTCTTTCAGATCTGTCTTTCTTCCCTGGAGTTAGAACCGAAAAAAAAAGGACACTAAGCCTGCTTTGTTACTGCCCACCTCAGACTCAATGTAGCATATTCAGTTTTGAAGGGGCATCCAGTAAGTATCTACCACTAGGATCCAGAATTCTGTTGCCTATTGACCACTGTGCCAGTGACTCAGACTTGCTCACTTGCCCTATATACTGGTCACTCTCACTAGCTTGTCGCATAGCACAGTGGTATTTTTCTTGCAAACTTTTTTTCAAACTTTTGAATAATTCTCAGTATTAGAAATTCTTTTGTTGTTCATACCAAGTAACAGTGTCACAAGTCAGCTCTTCCAATGTGGAACTGTTTCAGAAAGCGATTTGACAAACATTTTCAAATGATGTTTTCTGACACACAAGGTCGCTACCACTCAGAAAAAACAAATAAACAAACAAAAAAAGAAACAACAACAGCAACAACAACAACAAAAAACAACAAAAGCAGAATATTGGAAGAAGTCAGAACTGCAAGGCAATTAGCTACTTACTGTGCTTAATAGTCAAAATGAATTGGAGAGGCTCATGATATAACCCTCTATAACTCACTCTATATCTGAATATCTTTTGCTTTTAATTAAAAGCTGTTAATGGAAAATGTAAATAAAGACCCACATCAAATATTGTCAAAGAGAATTCCTACCTGTCACTGAGAAAGGAGAATTTGCTACACAGACTCTAATAAATAGTTGACAAAGGATTTTGAAGCAACAGTCACACTGCATCTTGCTAATTACCGTTCTGATGACCTTTTTGTTTTCAAAGTTAATGCATCAGTTAATTTCTTGTCTTTATAAAAACTACAAAATAATGTGAATAAATCAAAAGAAAAACTATTTTCTGGAAAAGAGCTATATTTAAATGTCATTTAAATTGCAGTTCCTGACATATTCAATAAAAATGTCCTGCCTCGTAAACAGCTGAAACTGCCATGAAATGATTTATTTCAACTGTGCTTGGCCCCAGAAGTTAAAAGTAATGAGAAATATGAACTAATTAGTTGCATGCACATTTTTCTTTGTAGAGAATGCCTTTATTGAGTGGGATACACCTTTCCATGATGTGAAATCACTCAAACATGTAATAAAAAAAAAGTAAGCATAAAGTTTATGATACAGCAGAATGACCTCCTCCATCAGACATATTGGAAAATATTGTTAATGCATGTAAATGAGTAAATGGGTACATTTCAAATAACGATTGTGAATTCCAAATCCCTAGTTTTGCAAAAGCTTTCCTATATCTCCTCATTTATTTTGGGAATGCTTATTTTAAGTAACAGCCTTTAACTTTTGAAGCGTATAGGTGCAATAGAAGACCTACACTTTTCTTTTGATAATTCTTCTGAGAAGACTTTCTTCTGATAAGTCTGTAGACTAACAATCTGGGAATGCCTTCTGATGACATTCCTTTTGCATATCTCATACCAAATGTCCACATTCTTTTTGAGCAGTTGATATCTTGTTACTCTTCCTAAATGTTCTTGATTAATTAATATAGTATTGGTGAATTTTAACCATTTTAAGATAATAAGGAGCCGGAGCCAATTTACTTAAAGAATTTTGAGGAAATTATTAGGCCAAGTCATCATTAACCAGGGAGCTAGAGAAAGCAACTGAGGGGAAGACCAGTGGCTTTGAGCTCTTCTTTTCAAGAAGGTACAGAAGAATTTTGAAGGAAGAAGGCAAGTGGGTAAGGCAGAAAGGGAGGACTAACATTTTTTTTTTTCTTTTTTCCCACTAGGGACAATGTCAATGCACAAATATAAAGATCTCATCCCAGAAACTCTCCCCCCCAAAAAAAAAAAAAAAATTAAAAATGTTTTTCCATTGAATCCTACTGGATTACATTTCTATTAATCTGCAGGGCTCTGCATTTTTTAAACCGTCACTTCCACATTAATGGAGGCATCTCTGACCTTCTTGGTAAGCTTATCAGCTACTGTACCCCTGTGAAATCTGTATTCTTCCTTTGCTGGCCAGGTGTCCATTCCTAAATTGGGAAGCTTAGCACAGCTAGTAGCAGCAGCCCTGCAAAATCCTTCTGTGCAACACACAGAACAATCCTATTTGTGCCTGCAAATCTGTGGTGGCTTAGTTGCATAGATGCTGGCCAGAAAGATATTTCCTAAATCTTTTGTGAATATTTCCATTTATTTTTCCACTGGGGATGATTTCAGAAAGACAAGAGATTTGGGAAATATAAAAAGGAATCAAACCCATCAGAAACAGTTTAATCTTCTAAGTACCTCCCATTGAATTTATCATGGTCTGTTGTGGAATGTTGGAAATATTTATCTGAGTCACTTTATGTCTTATTATAGGGCTCCCTGAAAAACCATTAAGAATAACAACATGTAAAGTTCCATGTTTGCCTTTTCAAAGCACATTGCTTCTATGAGAAGCAATAGTTCTGTTTTATTAATTTATTCTGCTTTTAATTGTAGGACCTAAATACTCAGCCTGTGGCCTTAGAGTCTGCCAGATTCTTTCTCATCCTACAACCAATAAATATTGTCCAGAAAAATACAGGACAATAAATGCTGTCCAGAAAAATAATTTTCATTTCTTACTGCAGTCTTTTCTTCATTGTCTTCAGCTAGTCTGAACCTTACAACTCTAAAAAATCAAAACACACCCAGGTAAACATTCTTTTTTTTTTCTTTTTTTTTTGATTAAAGTGACTGTGCAATTTGAATGCACAACAGAATCAGAAAGTCTCATTGGTAAGCTTCCAATGTTATTTTCCCAATGTTTTCAATGCATTTGAAATAAAAAGAAAATTAAGAGTAAAAAAATTACTTTAAAAATAGGAATGAAGACTCAAAACATAAAAATTGTTTCTCAGGACTTTAAAACATTCATCTATGTATATATATATTTAGATAGACTTACACCTTTGTTATTCTCTTTTCATCTGCCATGAATGTAGGGAAAGCTTTCTCTAGAATTAACTTCCTAAATAAACCGATCTGATATGTTAATCTTGATGCATCCTGGAAAAAAAATTATTTAGTCACAATTTTAGAATTGTATTTCCTATTGCAGGAGGAAGCTGAACTTTTCAAAATGCACTGCTGAAGTAGCACGAAGGAATTTAGAGTTCTGTAATCTGTAAACTTTATGCAATCTTTGTCATTTTTAATATTACTGAAAAGCAAAATCTGCACTTCTCATTGATGATTATTTTAATCTTTAGTGGTGGGTGGATGTCTCTCAGTGTTTCTTTTGCTTTTTTTTTTTTTTTTCTATTCTTTTCCTTTGAGGAGGATACAAGGTCTGCTTAAGATCCCAAATGGCACATTAAAGATCAAGTCCAAACTTCATTTAAGCAACACAACACTGTTAGCAGATTACACAGTATCACTTTTGGCAATACAACTGAAAGCTGATATTAGCTGATCAGATAAAAATGGTTTGCAACACTGGACAGGCCTTGTGAGAGGTTAGTTTCCACTGCTGTTTCCTCTTCTCCTGTTTCTAGAGTTTAGCTCTAGAAGCTATTTTTAATGTCACTTTTTCTTGGGTTATAATAGCCTGTTTATTTTAAGCTTATGATGATATTAGAATACAAATAGGGCACCACTATCTACATAAATTCAAATTAGCAGTACCTCTTCAATGTGCCTAATAATTTCTCAAAAGAATATGTCAGAAGTGCATTTCTGTGCTTCAAATCTCACATATTTGAAGTAGCTGTTCCTTGAAATACATTGCCAATAGGAAGCTGCCAGCCTAAATATGACTGTACGTGCTTTTCAGCCCACATGGAGATCCAAATACAAAATTCAAGGCTCTAACACATAATGCTGGTTTGTGACAGTATCCAAAGTACTTCAGACCCCCAAAAGGATGTATAGTTCATATTCACTTCTATATGGAGTTTATCACCTCTGACAGATATAATATGGGTAACACTTAAGAGCTAATTCATCAGCAAGCTGTATCAGTTAGCTATGTAAATTAGACAAATTAAGCTTTCCTGGCTTGACACATAAGGAATTTCTATTTTTGATGTGCCTTAACTCTTCATGAAGGGATACACCTCCTGCCTCCATGGAAACCCCGTGTGTAAAATCTTGCATTAGATAAACATCAAGCTTCTCACTCCATAAATGTGATTATGGAAGACACAAAAAAAGCACAAGCAACAGAGGCAATTCATACATCATGTACAACCTGGAAACCTACGCAGGTCACACTGTTTGGAACTTGTGATGTCATACTAATATCACCTATTCCTGACTTAAAGGAAACAATGCATCTAGCACCTCTGAATGATAGAACAAAGTGAAATGACGTACGTTCATAGCTTAAGAACTATTTGTATGAGCTTAGAACAGAGGCGGACAACTGTGTTCATAGCCATATTCTTGCAATAGTATCCTAAGTATGGTCTCAATAGATATTACAAACAGGCATTTTATGCATTTAGACAATCACTTGCCTGTGATATTATTAAAAAAAAAATGAAAATTTATCACATTATTGGATTACAAAATATAACACTTCATGCAAAGAAACAACTACCTTCAACTAATGCATTATTTTTGAAAACATAAGCTCAGCTCTGAGCAGTGATCATGAAGTAGCAGGAGGAACAGCACTGTGTAAGATTTTCTACTATCTGAGTTTTTCCTAGCTGGAATGTCAGAGCAAAGGGAAAACCTCCTGGCAATTGCAGACAGAACTTGCATTGAGCTGGAGGGGGGCATTCCAACCCAGCATGCCTGGATGAAGTGTAAATGAAGGGCTTCGTCACACGGAATGTTTGTCTGATGTTTACGGGAATTATCTGGCCTCTGACCAATACAGAAAACTGACCCTAAGGGAACAAATCCACAGAGATATTCTTTACTTATGTGAGACCGGCTTGCATAACTGGTGTTGATGTTACACTAAGCTGGTGAGCTAAAGTTTGAGAAAAGCATGTATTTAGCTACCAATGAAAAGACAGCTGACATAGCATCAGATTGACTTTGGTGACACAGCACCACTGCTTTCTACAGCACCATCTACATCCATGGCCCTAGCTATATTAGGACAGTGTTTGAAATTGCCATACATAGAGTCTAGAAATAAATTATTTTCTTAAAGAAGACGTGGCTGATGTTAAAATTTGATTTGCCCAGGGATACTCAAGGGAATATGCATAAAATAGCGATCTATCGAGTTTGAGGAAAGAGCCCAGCAGGATCTGACCATTAGTAATCACACATAGTTCTTTGCCATTCCTCCTCTAAAATTCAAAGGGCAGACTGTGTACTTAGTTTGTTTGGGTTTTCTGAATAACCAATATTTGGTTATTCCAAATATGGTAAAACCCATCATGCCATTATTAATGACAGCCCTTTACCCCAGCATATATTATATGGAATAGTGGTTGCCTAAGTCCCAAACGAGGACATAGCCCAAAGCAAAATGTACAGATTATTCTGAAATAACAAATGCATAGGGAAAATTGGTAATTAAAAAAATTGACTAGTTGGTGTTAATGATGACCCTCCCAAGGATTACAGATTGTTATATGGCATATGGAAAAGTTCAAGTGAGCTTTTTAAATCTTTCATTTCCACTATAGCCAGAAGCATGGCAAGGAAACCCTTTTGGGTGGCCTTTAGGTACACAAAAACTTGGAAAGAATTAGAAAGTTCATAGTAGCTGAAGAGCAGAAGAGATTTGTCAATATTTTTTATAGAAAGTTGTTAGATTCCTTTTTTAAAGAACTTCCTAAAATAGTTCTTTGACAGTAGAAGGTTCTCAAGTATAAACATTTTAATTTAAATTGCCTTGCAATTATATCAAAATAATCAAGCCACACTTAGTT
This sequence comes from Nothocercus nigrocapillus, assembly GCA_013398345.1. Taxonomy (NCBI): domain Eukaryota; kingdom Metazoa; phylum Chordata; class Aves; order Tinamiformes; family Tinamidae; genus Nothocercus; species Nothocercus nigrocapillus. The sequence goes on along the minus strand of WBNA01000243.1, from coordinate 852,428 downwards.
TTGAATGATTTTTAACAAATCAAATTTTGAATCACATATATGTTTCAGGTAGAAAAATCCTTGTGAGAAGGACAAGTTAAAGGGTTGTGCAGATTTTGAAGGAAGAAACTCTACCAAATCCATAGTGGGGGAGAAATGAGAGAGAGAACAATCTTTAAAAAAAAAAAAAAAAAAAAAAATCCCTGCAATTTGCACACAAATGAATTAACAATACCCTGTCATTTTTAAAAGACACTATCTTTAGTCTGTAAGATTTTAGTCCTAATTGAGAGATGAATATGGAAATGAGATTTAATTATCAGGGACTTTCTTTCAACAAAGTAGAAGAGCTCAAGAAAAGACTTGAGAAAGGCTAAAAAACTAACTCTAGTTCTGTACAAACTACATGTCAATTTCTATTCTTTTATGAGAAGATGACTTCTGTGAACACTTGCAGAGTTGCAAAATGTTTTTAAAACTCTGTTTAGGAACAACCTATTTGCACTAAATAGTAACTTTTTTTTATGTTTCACAAGCACTCTTTCAAAGAAAATAGTTATCATGTTTCAGAATGTAAACAAATGTATTTCAATATGAATACTGAAGGAATATTATATGAAATATGTATTTTAAGATTACTGGGCTGGTTAGCTGCAGTAGTCTAAAAGCATGTATAAGACAATAGTTGGTACTGAGTTTAGTATATTTATGTCTGAGAAAAGTAGTCATGCTTATAGGTGCATACAGCCTTCCTCAACCTTCAGAACCAAGCTTCAGATCAAACTTCAAAGCTTCTGTTTAGGTTGTTAAAGTTTTTAAGTATGTTAAGAATGCACGGCTATTTTAAAAAGTATATAAGGTACAAAAATCTCTGCTGACAGAAACAAGTTTTGGGAGCATGGACTTTTCCCATGATATGTCTTTACGCCAGTGTAGCAGGGAAGCAGCGATGGAAGTCAAACATAGGTCACCAGTGAGGTTGGCTGAATCATCTTGCACATTTTAAAATTTCCTTCAAAGCATCAGAACTCCCAGAAGAGAAATATGGCAGATGTGAACAAGACGATAACTACAGAGAAATATATTCTTGACTAGCCTTGTATTTTGACAGATTTAGATAACCTTATAGGATTGCTTTGATCAAGTGGTCTCTCATAAAATACAAAGTGTAGCGTTCATTACTGTTCTGACTTTGATAATGTGTACACTATCCCATTGCTGCAGTGATATTCAAGGTGATCTTTTTGAGTTTTTTTTCAGACAGTATGCAACTGCCATACCCCTGGAGTTTTACATACTGTAAGCACTAGGCAAGAATAAATGCAAACCCTAGTCACATCAAGGATTTTTGAAAGATGCCTCCCCAGAGGCACACGCCTCCTATAAATAACTATTTCTAGTAATCTAGGAATTTAGAGGACAGATCTGTATGATTGTGTCAGGTCCTATCCTCATTTCTGTCTCTGGAGTTGGGATAAGGGGTAGAAAAGAAGTGTCTGAGAGCAGCAACGCGTAATTCGTTAAAAACAGGTTATATTAAAAATAAAGATTTTAAAAATATATCTTTAAATACACAACTGTAAATACAAACATATATATTTCTATAAATACACAAACACACCAACAAACCCCTCAAATCTTCTGCTTTAACCATTGCTTGCCAGATTCCTCTAGCTAACTACGGTAATGAAAGCTAATGTGAGAAGGGATAAAGAGTCTTTTCTTCTTTGCTCTAAGAATAAGGATAGAAGAGATTCCTTTCTAGCTCTTTCCTGCATACATTTTGGAGGTTGGAAGAGGTGGAGGCAAGGGACTTCTCCAGCCACTCCTTTTGAGGGATAAATAATTTATTTTTGCCTTGCTGGCTGAACCAGATCCTCACCAAAAATACTTTCAGATCAGTTCACAGATCAGTTCAGGATCTAAAACTGTTTTTTTTTTTTTCCTCTGAAAAATGGCAAAGTGTTTTTTAATCACCAAAATGCAACATTTGACCTTAAATAATATATTTCATTTAAGTTTATAATTATTTAAGAAATTCCAAAACAGACATTTTCTTTCAAAATAAAGACTGAAATGCTTCCTTCACTTGACAAGATACTGTCATTTCTTCACAGAAATTTGTCTGCATAAATTAACTTTTTTTTTTTTTTTCTTCAGTCAATTTCTCTTCTGTTTTAAAAGCAATTTTTTTCCTCTACTCTGCATGGCAGATCTGCCTGTAATGTTCTTATATTATGAACTCAGCTTTCAGCTATGTTACTCATTCATGAATAAACGTTATGCTCTAAGTAACATTTTCTTTTACATTTTCTTCCTGTGGAAGTAATCACTACTGCTACACAGGGTGTAAATATTTTTTTCATAGCTGAGTTGTGAATTTGAAGCTGTTTCTTCTCTTTGTGTGAGTGACATTCTGCTTAGCAATCACAGAGTTTTTGTTTCCTCAGTGCAGTAAATGATGACTGCCCTCAGGTTGGGGAGCAAGGGAGCAACAATTCTGAGGGTGTACATATACATCCCTACAAACTGCCAGTGTCTTGGCATTGTTTTTAAATGGAGTCTACTACAGAGCTCTAAAGTCTGGTGAATTAATCAGATAGATTGCCTTATTAAGGAATTTCAATAGAGTGTTTTAGATTGTACAGCAGTATATAAATGAATCACTTGAGCAAAACTTGACCTTCAGTGTTTTCTAATGTTTGGCTGTTTCAAGTCAGATGCCCTGAGGTGGAGGATTCATTGTGCTGCAAAATGCTAATGGTGAAGCTACAGCTGCTTTATCCTCTCCCTCACAGACGCACGCCAAACACCACAAAGAAATGTATAGATATTATATTATTCAGTGTGCTAAAGTGAAACTGCCATCCTTAATCTTCTTTATGCAACAAATTTTAGTAGTATTAGCTACTCTTGCCAATGTTAACACATAAAATTTCACTGAAACCTATCTTTTCACTGCAACAAGTATCTAAAAATAATATTGAAACTCTGCATTTACTGTTTCTCTGAAATAATTATCGTTCTCAATGCATTCTATTTAAAAGTAAAAGAAGAACTTTTGTTTGTAACTCCTAACTTTTGTAAACGGAAATAGTGACGAGGTTTTTTTGTCCCATGAATTATCACCTTTAGCATTGCTTTTACAATAGGACCTTTCGAAGCCGTGGTGACAACCTCTGCTAAAACCATGTCTCCCTCCCTGCTTCTGGTTTGAATTTGCCAGTATATACAGCTAAAAAACAGAAATCTAATATCTGCATAAAGCTCTTTCCTTCAGTTCCCTGAATCAGCCATGTGTTATCTAGTTTTAATTTATCCTTATAGGAAGAATAGTCTATTGACCTGTGGTGAAACTCCTGCTATCAAAATAAAAACATCAAATGATTAACACAACATACTAGTTTCCCCAAGATAAGTCCACATGGCTAGCATTTGGTAAGCAATTCTGTTCAAGGTGAGTCTAAGAAGCCTTCACATGAAATAAATTATTTTATTATTATAATTATGTTTAGTTAAAATACATAGCCATGACAACATTAAGGTCTAACAAAATGTGTTGCACTTGAACAGTGAGAAAATAAACTGTTGAGTATGTTTGTGAAATTTAGTAGCAGCAGTAGTGTCCTGAACGTTTTTGTCTACATGACTTCAGCCATAACTAGAAGGCAATTTTTTTTTTTTTTTCCAGGATTCCGCCTTGACTGGTCCTCAGTAGAGAACTAATTAAAACCCATAGTGCATGGTATGAGACCCCAGTTTGATGAGCATGAGTTTTTTTCTAATCCTTAAAAAATATGCCAGCAAGGCACATTGATCCAAGCAGTAAAAGATATCAGACATTTTCTTCCTCCTCTGTTATACTTGTATCCTCCGTAAAAGAATTTTAAAAATGCAAAGTCTTGGTGGACTGCGTATTTCAAAGACAGCCTGTTCTTTACTTATTTGACTCTGAAAGGAGTCAAATAGGCTCTGATAGGAGGACAAATCACATATTATAAAAGAACCAAATATTATGCCTGCAAAAGCATGGCTAAATAAATGTTAAAAAAAAAGAAAAGGTCTCTCATCTAAATAGGAGAATACCAGCTGCACAATCACAGCTATGCCTTTTTATTTCTGTTTGCCTGTCAGATATGCCTGCAAAATTGTAGCAGAGTAACATACAGCAAAAAGTACAAGCTATGAAAACCACTTAGGCTCATAGATAAATCACGAAAAACTCCAGAGATGCATACACCAACTAGTGAGCTTATTTCTACAGGTGTTCATTTATAAAAACTAGATTTTAACACATTTAAGTGTAAAGAAACATCAACACGTCTGTAAATCTCCTTGTCTACATATCCAGGTCTGCTTCTTGGCCATATATGAATTTCTTCCTACCAAAATTTTAATTTATAGATCTCTAGGTATGTACATAAATGCATATTTTGATATTAGATAGTGACGCTGATTCTTGTTTATAAATTAGGTACTACTCCTCTAGAATCATCAGTAGAACACAGGTAAAAAAAATATATTTTGATTTTTCATCACAGTCTGATAAAAGCGAGTCTATTTTCCATTAGAACAAATAAGGAGCAGCAGGATGTAAAGAATCCCATTCACCTGTGATCTTTGACCACATTTTTCTTTTTTGCACACAAATGAATTATTTGAAATGAAAGGAGGATTTCAAAATAAAATTCAGTATTTTCCATTTATTTGACAAATTCTGTAAATCACTACCAGGTAATACCAACAAAACAAAACACCCAAATAACTAACTGACTTTATTCCAAACTGGCCTAGTAATCTAATTCAAGGCTTTAATAAATTAATTGTATGGAGAATTGACCTACATGCAGGGAGGCAAGCAAAAAAACCCATCCAAATAAAACAAAACCCCAAAACATGTAAAAATAAATCAATAAACAGACAAAACAAAATAACTCCCCCCCCACACCGCCCCCCCCCCTAGAAAAAAGAGGGAATCTGGGGGGCAATGATAAGGCATATTCTTAATGATATTAGAACAAAAAAAAAACCCTGAGGTTTAATCAGTACAATATTTCTTTATAATAACACTTTTCAGCTATTTCTTACAGTGAAATAACCCAAACCTATATATTTCAGAAAGAACAGAAGGCTATACAACTCACCTTTGACCATATCTCATCACAGTTTTCTTATTTCAATAATAAGATAGAAGAACAACTCAGTGAAAAACACAGTTAATTAAAACAAAAAGAAAAAAAAAAAAAAAAAAGCAGTTTGCAATATCCATTCTAAGGAACACCTACAGACAAAATCAGTGCCTAATTTCCAAGGTAGTTTCTTGAGTATTCCTCGTATCTGTACAATTAATATTTTATTGCTGATAAATTTTAATAGCTTCTGAGAAACAACTTCACGGTACACTCACTCACTGAAGGGTGGACTCAGTCATGCCTGCACTTGCAGGCAAATGGGGTCAAGCTGCCATTATGGATTTAATCACATTCTGCTTCCTCAACTTTTCGGATCAGTCTCAACGCACCTCAAGATGTTATTTAACTCTCCCTTTCTCCAGTCTGAGGAAGAACAGTATGAATCTGAAAATCTTAGTAAAACTGGAGTGGTACATTTGCCTAAATATCGCTTTTCTGGCAGGGAGATGTACGAGGAGAAGGAGACTTTCCTGGTTTCATCCCCAGCCTTGGCACACTTTCAAACTTTTCAGATTCTTTTTTTTTTTTTTTTTTTCTTTTTTTTCTGACGTTTTCAGTAAACTAGTATATCATAGTTAGGATCAAGATCCTGAGGCGATACTGAAGCCACTGCGGTGCTCTCACTATCACGTGAAAGTCTGGATATATAAAACGGTAGCAGAGATGGCACCTAAAACGTCTATAACTTTTCAATAACACTTTTGAACATAGGCTAATACTGCATTAGTTGACACAGTAATGACTGTGCTCAAATTCTACCCTCTCCAGGGACTCTGCAGGAAAAGTGCCACACATCACTTGAGGTTCAACCGTCTAGAGAAAGTCTCCTTGCATCTTGAGCCCTGCAGGTCTCAGCAGTGAGTGGGAAGGATCCCTCTGCACCGTGGCTCTCTCAGATAGAAGCAACCATAAATGATAAAATTAGAGTAGCTGGCCTCAGCAGTGAAAATAAAATAGATCTATCGACTAATAAATTTTAAACACCACCACATTCCCCCATTCACAGTATTGTCATAACAGAGGGTTTATTGATCTTGCAAAAGGACATAGAAATGCAGTCTTTCCTCCACAGAGGAACATGTTTCATCACTAACAGGAACAGATTAAGATTCTAAAATACTTAATAATGATTAGGGAATTTAAAATTTCATTTTGGAATAAGGATTAATTCTGAGTCAATGATTTTCCTCATAAAATGGTCATAATAAAGAAACATTTCAAAATCATTTTCATTTAAACAAGAAATTACATTTTCTCCTTTTTTACTCTCATTATGAAACAAACCTATTACCTTGAATTTGTTTTGCTGTACTTATTACTAACATTTTAGGCACAATAACACAAAGTAGAGAAGGAAAAAGGATAACCTGGCTGGAAACTAGACATATAACTATATCACAAATCCACTTTAGATTTGGATAAGGAAAGAAAAATTGCTTCATTAATGCTACTCACTTTGCTGTTTACCTAAGATCAGGTTAACTACAGCAACTTAATCCTTCACTACAAGAGGATTTTACCCTGAGAAAAATCCTCTCTAATTTTCTTATCTCTATAAATGGCCCCAATATGCTTTCCCAAGAAGGAACTTTCACCTCCTAACTGTAGGTCTACCTGACATCTCATACATGGCCCCATCCTTTTTTTGTTTTCTGTCTCGTTGGTGCTGCTTTGGACTCACAGAGAGTCTAATGCAATTAAAACATTCTGCAGGATCATCCACTTTGTACTTGCCCACCACTATTCTAAGTAGATGACTAAAACAAATTAATAATTTATGATTTAATTAAAGCAATTCTCTGGACCTTTAATGTTCATGAGGCAGTGATGTGACTAGGGTTAGAACAGGAGACCAGAGGCCAAAACAAGAGTTCACTTCCTGGCTATGCCACTTGAATTGCTAGGTCACTTTAAGTGTTACCTGCCAACTAGATCAGTTTTCTTGCTTCAGGAGAACTGTGAAATTTCACTTGTATTGGGACCCTCTCAGAGGATGAAAGGCTCTACTGTGTGCAAGGCAGCACATAATTCCCATAATAATTCACATAATATTCCACGAAGTCTAAAAGAGAATCCTAATGTAATCACAGTATGAAAAAAAAAAAATACGGCATTTCAGGTTCCAGTGCAATGTGTTCTAGGATGAAATGATGCAATGATTAAAGAGTAAATTATTTTCTTTACATTAATCCCATATATTCACTCCCAAAATTGAACCCACAGAATAGAAGCTATTAAAAACAACATAGTGTCTTTAATATATTCTTCCATCATAACAAAAAAAATCCCACCTTTGCCCCAGAAAAAAAGGAAAAAAAAAACCAAACTTTTTTTTTGTATTATTATGTAGAGGGAATGAGAAAATTCCTGCATAAATAAAGGTAAAAGTTTAGGATGCATAACAAAAACTCTATGTGAGTTTACACTTGAAATAAAACCATAAATAATAATCACACCCGCTCCAGCTCTCAAATTGCACTCTAATCAGGGACATATTTTGATCTGTTGTGGTCATGTAAATTCAGTTCAGCCCCTTTGCTTTAGATTCAATTACTCCAGGTTCACCAGGATAACCAAGATCAGGGGATGGTTAAGTGATTTGCCCAAAGGCAACCACCAGTTTTATAGCAGAGTTGAAATTAAAGCCTGGGAGCCCTGGTCTCCTCTTACTTTTTTTTTTTTTTTTTTTTTTTTTTTTTTTTTTTTTTTCAGGAAAAATGTAGAGTATCATCTGATTTACCAATAAAGCAAAATACTGTACTTTCCAAGTGTTTCTGATAGAATAGCTGGACCACATCAAACCATGCCACGTTCTGATAGTGTTGCTATCCACGCTACAGATATATAGTGAACACAGATCATTTCAAAGATCTGTTTTCCAGGGCTATAGATTCAAGTGCTCTAAGGTTAGGAAATACCAGAACTAATTCTTCTTTCTGGTATACACACTTACTTACAATTTTATTACGCTATTATTTTCTGCATAAGACCCTACCTCACTTAGTGAATAGGATGGAGGCTGTTCATTGGCAGAGCAATCAGTCGATACCTTGTCTT
>WBNA01000243.1:827787-843765 GCA_013398345.1 Nothocercus nigrocapillus | reverse complement strand
GCAGTGCAAGAGGAGATTATTTCAAGTGACACAGGCTGCTGAACCAAGGAATCAGGCTACCATCTTTAAAAAAAAATAAAACCAAACAAACAAAAGAAAAAAAAAAAAGAAGCAGAACCTCTAAGGACGTAAAAATTGCTGTCTGCAATTGATTCAGTCATCTTCATCTTTGAGATTAGTGGATCTTTGAGAGGCACAGTTTTAGGAGAATGATTTCAAGAGGGACCATAGGATCACAAGCTGCCAGGCCTGGACAACTCCAGGCTCCAAGGAAAAGTCTTCCTTACTCCAAGCTGCTCATATGACTAGCATAAACAGAATATCTACTATATGTATGGTATGTATTTACATACCATAAATACAGCTACAAAGCTCCGGAAAATGTCTACAGAGCATATCTAAAATATGTTTCCTCTGAGGTGAATCTCCTGCTAATGAAAAGATAACTAGTCTGAGATTCAGAACAACTCATATATAATCATTAGTATTTGTTCCAAAGAATGATAGTAAAATGTTTACATATCCTTGCCACTGTGCCTAGATTTGTTTAAGTATGTCTGATGATTGGGATGACTCAGTGTCCATCATGGTCCCCACTAACCAAATCCAATGGAGGGCAGCATGCAGCATGAATTTCTTGAACTGCTTCAGATCAGAGGAAAGTGCCAGCGACAGAAGTGAAATGATAAATGAAAAAATGATGGGTCTAAGGTAGTACGGCAACACAGTGCTATACTGAATGATGACTCAACTTATATCAACTCCCTCAGTTGTAATTTATTCACACATTTAGCAGCTTCACCCTGGTGTCCCTGTAGCTACCATAAAACTCATATAGGCAAGGAGTTATGAGAGCATACTAGCACCACAGGGATGTGGCTGTATGCTCATGGGCAATCCAGAGCAAATCTGAAGATTTTGTAATCCAGTAATTCACATCTTAATTTTTGGTCATGGGTTCACCTTGGGCAAAGCAAAATAATGTTCTTAAGCCTTCTTTTTGGAAGTGGCTGAACTGTTTTGGTTAAAATATTTTTCTGAAGGAGATACCCAATTTTGGAAGGAAATTTTCCATCCCCATATTTAAAATTTAAAAAAGCTATAGTCAATTGCAATAGGAGTTGCATGATACCAGCATGGAATACTGATGTCATACATAGACACCTTTGTGTTGAGAGTGTACAAACCAAAGAGAGGTGTCAAGTTTAGTAGGAAGTCAAATACTTCAAAAGGTTAAATTAAAATATCACCATAAATGACTATTGATATAGTCATAAAAGTCCAGCAGGAAGACAGTACAATTTGAATGACACGTATATACTTTGCTTGAGAATTCATTGTTGGATTATCAGAAGATCTTAAAGGGGAAATTATCATCTTTATTGCTATTCTGTAATATAAATAGTGAAATATTTCATTTATGCATCATGAAACAGATTTTTGTGCAATTTCTAGTCTAAAGATACCTTAAGTACATAGAAGAGTTTGTTAGGCAAACCATAAATGAGAGGAGGCCAAGGCAGCCCCTGTGGTACAGAGCACACACGTCCCCTGCATCCTGCATGGATGCAAGCAGCATGAGGAAAGCTGCAGTGTTTATTCAACGGCTCCCTTGATGGAGCCCAGTCCTACCAGATGCTGAGTGCTGCAGCCTTGGCCGAGCACCTGCACATGCCTTTTACTTAAGGTTTGCACAGTCCCTTAGGCTTCCCTGCCCATGTCCTCTGAGCCTGAGGCTGCCTAAGTGCTCTGCTGGGTCTGGGCCAGGCACTCAGGCCTCTCCAGGACTGATTGCGCGTGAGCTGCCCGCTCCTGAAATGTGCCAGGCCCACCAGAGAGGCGGAAAGGGCACTGCCATTGGCTCCAGGAGCCTGGAGAGCACGTCTCCCTTTACAGCTTCCATTCTCTGCTCAGCCATGCTGTCATCCACTGATGCAGCTTTCCGTCCTTTCTATGCTCCGTAATAGTTTTATAAATCACTTCAAGAGCACTTGAGGACAAAAAAAGCAGCTTGTATTTCTCTCCTGCCACCCCCCTCCTCCAGTAACACACAATGCGTTTGTTCAGGGATTCATTAGCAAAGCATTCGTTAACATTAATCTAGGGAGAAAATCCTGCAGTTGTTCCTTAAGCTATTGCGCTGTTAACGCTGAGGGTAACTAGTCTGCAGGCTGGAGATTGCAAAATGTTTTGTCCTTTCTGCTTTGCAAAGCACCGTAACTCATTAGCAAGCCCTTGCTAATTGAATTTGATTTAATGTCAACACTGTCACAGTCACACAGAAGCATACCAATAAAATTTCAATCCTGCTTGCTGTGATCATTAAGTCCAGTTGTCTAACAACAGGAGCTCTGCCTTTGTGGTGAAGGTTGTCAGATCAGACTCACAGGAGCTCTGTGTTGTAGTTGCTACATGAAATAAATAAAAATATCAGAGCTGCCAGCTAAAATATAAGATTAATGGAGAAATTCATTAGTTCAAATGACAAGCAGAAATGCTGCTGTTGGCTGTTTTCTGAGTCCTGATCTCCATTATCCTTTTCAAAACACAAAACCGCAAAGATCAATAGAGAAAGAATGAGTGCTTAGGAAATGACTTTTTTAATATAAATCATATTACAAATAAGCATAACAAAATGTGAAAGCAAAAGGTAGATTTAAAGTATATGGCTGATAATTATGGATTTTTATATACTTAAAAGCATAAAGTAAGTATATACTTTATAAGTGAGTATATATTTACTGTAAAGTATATACTTCATATACTTCATATACGGAGATTTTTGGTAGAGTTGTGATTTTTTTTTAACTGTATGGCCAAAACAAAAAGATGACAAACAGTAGAATTTTTTTTTTCAAATTGGGGGGTTCTAAGTCAGGTACTCTTAAGGAAAGTAGAGTTTCTACTCTACTCTGAGGGGAAAACTCTCCTCTGGGGTTCATGGTACATCATCTTGTCTTTTAGTATTAGTGTTTCACACACCCATCTTGCAAAGGTGGTAGACATGCACAGAAGTGAGCTTATGACAATGCTATTGCACTGAGAACGTCTTTTAAGCCTCTTTCAGAACTTCACTTAAAAAAAAACAACACCAAAACAATATCCCAATCCTCCTCTCCTCTCCCCAAAACATAGTAGAGGTTCTGAGAACTGATGATACGTTATTTTCTCATGAATACTCTGTATTGCTTTTTCTTCTCATCATTTTCCATGGCTAAGCTTCCAAATGATAGCAGTTCTGCCATTAATCCTCAAATATATGCTGTGAAATTTGTATTAGAGAATTTCACCCCATTCCTATTTCTGTGCTCACAGCCAGCTGTACAGCTCTCCCTGTAGTGGTTCAAAAGCCTTTCCAGATTAATAAACCTTCCCAAATATGTGATGTCAGCTCACCCCTGATAAATCATGCCATGGCCCTTAATGAAAACTAGAACAACCCCAAAACTGATGCCTGAGATCTCCACTGAAAACAAAAAAACTATTCATTCCCTGACTGCATATTCTTATCACCAATAAATAATTTCATTTTTTGTAGTCTAAATCTTAACAGTCTGAGACAAAGGTAATTAAAGAAAACTTTATATTCCAGATTAGCCAAGTTTTTTTGACTCATAAGAGCCTATTTGTTCTTTACTGTGTTTTGAATGATAAGTGAGCAGTACAGTATAGTCATGCCCTAAGAATCTTTATCCTACAGACAGGTCACTGGCTGATAATATGTGGCAGGCATGACATTTTTGTAAGTTTTCTTTTAAAAATTATGCTGTTCAGCAGTGTAACACGCTCTATAATTTAAGCCATATTATCTCCTGTAAAATTACAGTCTCACAAGACCAAAAAAGCTGGTCATGAGCACAATATTGAATACTACTGAGGAACACTTAGGTGGTTAAAAGAGTAAGCCACTGAAAAACCATACTATCTGTTTGTGCCTAAAAAAATACCTTTTACTGCCACAACATTATGTGTGTGTGTGTTTGTGTGTGTGTGTACACACACACATACATTTATACACTTTGTCCTGCAGAAAATAAAACAACCTTAGAGATCCACATGCTTTTATATTTTACAATCAAAAATCAGTGAGATAGTAAGCTTTTTATTTTTTTTTTTTCATTTGTTGGTGTATAATTTTATTGGGTAGTCTATTTACATCAGAAAACCCTTTTCCTATCTGAGTAGCCTTTCTCTTCAGCTTAAGATATGTGTTCTGATGGTCCTGAAGTCTGTCCCTTCCACAGGGGCTCTGAGCTGAACAACCACTTAGTTGCCTGTTGAACAGTCCAATGTCTGACGAGCTGAATCTGCACAACTCTTTCCCTTCTCTCCCTGGAAGATTATTCATCTCTGAAAAGGGGAAATTCCATACTTCTTCCACTGTGTTTGTGCCCAAGCTGGCCCCTTCCCTTTTCCTTTCAGGAAGACTGCTGATCCTCCTTCTCTGTATATGAGAACATCCCTTCCTGTGAGGGTTTACATGTCAAATCTACATGGCTATCTTTTCTCCAGAACTGATTTGCAGGGATTAGTGTCCCCCTCATTTGTTATTTCTTTGGCTATGATCCATCCTGAAGCCACAAAAGTTTTTTCTTGTCAATAAAGGTCGGAGTAACGGAGTCGTTCATCTGTAGATGTTCCTCCCTGTCCCACTCTGTGCTTGGAGGCTGCCATTTTTTTAGCCTCATCAAAATTTCGTAGTGGTAGAAGAACTGCGAAACCTGTTTAAGCATTTGCTCCCCAAGTTGTGTGTGGGCTGCTGCCTCACTTCATTCTGCCAATGTCTAGACTATTCTGCGAAAAAAATCTAGTGGTTATGTAAAAGCAACAGACCAGACGACGTTTCAGTTGTCTAGTATGTATTTTTAAACACTGCAACTTTGTGTCATTCCAGTTAGCAACAACCAAGGGAAGTATGAAAAGATGTCCATTTTTATGCTACAGATACGCAACCATTTACATAAGACATGACTAACTGTAAGGTGGAAATCAAACTTCTGTGTATTTTGCTGGCTGAAGTTCGGAACTGTCTTCCCATTCACCTGGCAATGGGACCCCATGATCAACTGCCTGATTCTGCTGGCAATTCCAGGATACTAAGAGCAATATTAAGTTTGAAAAAGTAACTTTAGAACATCAGCTGCTGTTTATCCTTATTTTAGTCTTATGATTTTTGATATTGCTCTGGCTTTTGAATCTAATGATTAAGCAATTTTTAAGATTTTTTTCATGGTAGTACTACTTTAAGTAGAAAACACTTTTTATTATATATGTGGACAAACTGTATACCACTTTTCTTTCTTTCTTTTTTCTTTCTTTCTTTCTTTCTTTCTTTCTTTCTTTCTTTCTTTCTTTCTTTCTTTCTTTCTTTCTTTCTTTCTTTCTTTCTTTCTTTCTTTCTTTCTTCCTTCCTTCCTTCCTTCNNCTTCCTTCCTTCCTTCCTTCCTTCCTTCCTTCCTTCCTTTCTTCCTTCCTTTCTTCCTGTCTTCCTTTCTTTCTTCCTTTCTTTCTTTTTTTAATTGGAAAAGTCTTCCAGCATGAACAGGATACTGCTTTTGTTCTTTCTAACACACTGATATTATAAATACCCTAGATACATTGATATTCTTCAAAAGACCAGAAAGTGTGTTGATAGCACATTTTCACTCCTCTCAGAAGAATGAAGAAAATGAAAAGCTACAAATGGAATGACTTAATATGCACAGCCTTGTCAGAAAAGATTTGGCATTATATGGTCACTGCACCCAAACAACTGAAAACTCCTAAGAGAGAAGAGGATGAGGCATTTACACAACTATTTTAGTTATAGACTCAATAAGACCCTGACATTTCAGCATGTCAGACAAAATTCAACACAAAGTCAGAAGTGCCATTACTCAGAATGAGATCATGCCTTTTAAAATTGCAAGGGATATTTCTAAGACAATTACTGTAAAACCATTTGCAATTTTAGTAAATAAAGAAAAAAAGTACTTAACAAAGAATTAGTAGTTTCAAACCTGTGATATACTGGTGACAGTTTTAATGAACTGAATCCTATACTCAATATATCATATGAGTAATAAAGAATGTATTACTCAGATAAGGATCAGGCAGTACTACGGAAAACTCTTACATCCAGATTTACTCACCTAGTAACACTGACATATCAACAGAACGGCAACATGAAGCTTTACATGGTGGTATATCAGGCTGCATATTTTTGATTGCTAGATCCATTTTTCAAATACTGCATGTCAGTGAATTTGGTATTCTCACAGGAATATTTGTATCAATAATGCTCTTGGCACTGTTTACACTCTGGGCATTTCACAATGCAGTTTACAAGTGGGTATGCTTCCTGTTCAGTTCATATAGCTGAAAGTTGTGGCATAAAGTCTATGAGCCTTTGAAGGAAGGCCGCATTAAAAAAAAAAAAAAAAAAAAAAAAAAAAAAAAAAAAAAAAAGCCAGGAATGACAGCTTGAATCAGAGGAATACCTACTCAGATTGAAAAATTCCCCACACACAAATAAAAACATATGGTTTCATCTCCCCAGATTTGGCAAAGCATCCTAAAAATGTATCTACGCTAAAGAAGGGAACAGAAAAGCTAAAACTTGTACAAAATCTTGAAGCAGTAAACTTAACTGACAACTTAAATTGCAGAACAGCCTCATCTGAACCTCAACCATACAGCACCGGGCTTCATCTGAGCAGCTCCCAGAGGGTTCCTGACATCTCTTGAAACACAATGAGAGATTATTTTGCTGCTTTGTGAAGATTTTGGATATTTCACAGGTTGTCTCATTCTGAAGCAACTCAAGGACCCATTAGAAGGATTTTATGGAAAATATGACAGAGGGATATATCAGCCTTGGGATAGCCCAGAACCATTTGTATGAATGTACTGAAATTCAATTCCCTGCCCTGTTTCCTCCAATTAGAGATTTGATCTATGCCATCACATAATGAAGATGGCCACCTAATTAATTACCCATCCATTGCCTATTCTGTCCCACTTAAGGGTTATGCGACCTTGAAAAAATACAGAAATACTTTTCGCAATAGAGACTTGAACTATACTGTGCTGTGGTCCATCTCTCCATTTCAGTCTGTGACAAAGACTGTTTTGATAGAGCAAGATAGTTTGGCTATTTATTGCTTTCTTTCCTCAATACTTTTGCTTTTGATTCAAACTTTCTCTCTTGACATATATGGCTTGCCTTTTCCCACAAGCAGTTTTGATTTGAATACTGAATATTTATAGGTTAAAAAATATATACATAACAGAAAATTTTCACCACCTGAAGAAGACTTATAAATATCTCAGTCAAACTGAAATCAATTGTTCTTCAAAATGATAGATCTAGCAAAGTAACTGTACCAGTTTCAAAACTAGGGCAGCAAAAGCTATTTGGTAGCCTCTATTGCAGTGAAACACTACTCATTTCACAACAGCACAAATCATAACTCAACTGTGATTTTATTTGAACACCACAAAGACAAATCTCGAGGAACTACAACTATAAATAATAGACACCTAAGGCCTAATGTTGGACATCTTGATATCTTTCTTTTTTGTTTGTTTGTTTAATTTCCAACATTAATGCTATTTTCTTTATTTTGGTTTAGAATAATAGCACTTAATAAATAGCTATATGCTACAACAGAATTTTGTCCATTAGAACAAGCAAGCAAACTCAATGTTTGTTAGCGCAGTTTCTAAACAGTGGTGGTTCTGCCTGAGGTTCCCAAGTTATGAGATGTTTATACTACTGGGGATTCAGCCTTCAAACTTTCACTTTGGTCTAACTTGCCACTATAAACGATATGGGGCTTTTCCAGTTACTACAGTACAGTTCTGGTGGGTCCTGGCTTAACTCCAGCAACGATACCAGCCCTGTTTCCTTGGATGCTCTCACAGTTTGGAGGCAAGCCCAGGCATATCCAGCTCCTTAATTAATAATACATCACAGTTATTTCAGAAATGTCTCCAATTTCTTTAGGCGATAGCATTTTATTAAATCTGTAATAAACTAATCTAACTACTGTCTTTAAGAAAGAGAGGGATCATTCATATATGTTCTGGAAAACCTCTTTTATCACAAGACTGAGATAATAAAACAACAGATCACTCCATACCTCTGTACTAATGCTTCCAACAAAAAAACTTCAGGGCAAAAAATCCTCTTATTTTTCAATTCAAGTGAGAGAAAAATCAGGCTCTAATTGTAACTTTAAAATGATAGCACTCAGTCAAAATTATTTTTCACAGATTGGGAACAATTATAATGTCATATCAAATAGATTAGAAATGTGCCCATTATAAGGTACCAATTGATTTATTATACCAGCTGGACCAGGCTGTACATATCACTATCAGCCATATGGTGCCATCAACAGTTAAGCAGTCCTAAGCATAAAGTTTACAAAAACTATGTGCAAGAAGACAAGCTGGATGTCATTTATTTGCAGTTTAACTCACCAAGACCAGTTTATCTGAGTCATATCAAGGCTGAGCTTAGTCTAAATTCCTACTTTTTCATAAATACATTGTACTTATTGATTATTACTACCTATTTTTTTGATCCCTCAGGGTGGAAAACAATGTTTGGTTCCTCAGCATGGTGTCAGGATCCTTTCAGATCTGAAATCACAGGATACTCTTTTTCTGTGGAACAGGGCACCTAGAGGTCACCTGACTTGTTAAAATTAAGAAACTCCTGACTTGTTAAATTAAGCATATACTAGCCATTTCGTCCGTACAAGGGAAGAGAACTCAGATATACTTGCTTCAAAGAACTGACATTAGTAATAGAAATAAAACTTAGCTTTGGTTGTCGTGAGAGTACCGCTCAGTGCGGCTAAATCTGTGCTACACCTTCATACACATTTATGAATCTGCCTATTTCCTGGTTAAAAGTAGTCATGCTATTTACCATAATGGCCCATAAATTATTACAGAGTAGCCTGAGGAATTTCCAGTGGGCTTCACACGACATGACTGCAGTATCAGAAATACTTCATAAATAAATATGTTTGTGTGAATACACACACACACACACACACACACACACATATAAAAATGTTACATATGCAAGCATGCTGCAGCCAAGCTGGTTCCATCTAGTGGAAGTCACTTGACTTGCTTGCAATGTAAATGTAAATGCTTGCAAAAATATGACTTGCAGTTCCTTTTAATTTACCATAACAGATAACAAATCATTAAAACCAGGCCACATCCCTGGCTGAGAACTGAGACCACAAATGAACCTATGTAGAGTGAGAGGAGCAAGGTAGTGGGCTGTTCCTTTTACTGTACCTGTTGCAAATATTCCCTATTTTCTTTCAAATATCCACTGCAATATATCTTCACAGGGTTTGGTATATGATGGTGATGCCTTCCATGTACAAAGAGCACACAATCCTGTAACATTTGTTTTTTTTTATGAATTCTCTAGTTATGAATGTGCAATATTGGGATTAAGGACTTTCATGCTTTTGGATTCACAGAGTGAATTCTAGGATATCTGAAGCTTAGAAATGATTGCAATACATATATTTTTCTTTATGAGTGTCAGAGTTATTTCTATTTTGTTTTTTAAAAGTTGTACTTTAAATTTGATTTTTTTTTCTTTTTGTCATGTACAGAAGATTGAAAGCAACAGGTTACTTATTCTGAAGAGAAATCTGTTATATTCTAATTGATTCTTCTGGGCAGAAGATGTGATTGTTCTGTTTATAGCCACATTCATGCTGTCACTTTCTTGTGTCACTAGGTAAAACAGGAAATATAATCATTATCGTCATCAAATTGACTTTCATTTAAGGAAAATTAATGTAAATACATGCTTCAGGCAAACATAAAAATGAAGCAGTCTTAACCTGATTCACTCCTCTTTTCAAAACTGCTGTCCAGTGCTGAATTATGTTTAATTTTGTATTCAGCCAAGCCATGCATATTCAGTATCACAACTGCAGGCTGAATTTTGATATGTGTTTTTGGATGTAGATATGGGAGGACAAAGGAATTTTGATATGTGTTTTTGGATGTAGATATGGGAGGACAAAGGAGGCTATTGACATATATGAAAAAGGTTAGTGTGCTTTGCTTCAAAGTGATCTGCTGTTTTCAGATTTATCATACAGAGCACAGAGAAATTTAGATCGGCGAAAATAAGCATCATTTGTACAAAGACTCCTAAATGTCCCTTATTAGCAGAGCTATCCTCTCTGACAGATCAACTGAAAAGCTTTGCTTTTTGGCACTTTTAATTCATTTCTAAGCCAGTTGCTACTCAGACACAAGATAAGGCCCTATTCTGCAAGAAATATCAAATATCTGCAATTCTCCTGTCTTTCAGAATATTTTAAAGAGTAGACAGAACTTCAGATCATCTGATCCAAAAAAAAAAAAGGAAATAAAAAAACACATTTAATTGAACACGTGAGATTTAAGTCGGAGGAAGTACTTGTGGAGGGTGGTAGTATGACAAAAAATTAAAAAAAAAAATAAATTCAAACTTTTGAATTTCTGCTTTCTATAAATTATAAAAAAGCTATTCCCAAATGGAAACAAATCAGTGGATGAATCTGACCTGAGTTCAGATCTTGTTATCAAAAAAAGTATTTATTCAGAACAAATTTTATTCTTATGAAGCCATATTAAATTCTGCTGTCATGTAAGCAAGAATATTTAAGCTCTATACTTCTGTATGATTTTAGCCATTGTATTAATACAATTTCAATGTTTAGTCTTAAAAATATCCTGATTTATTTAAAATCTGTGACTCTCACAGTCAGGTATGAGCTAAGGTTCCTTTTCACACCCAGGTCTGTGTTGCCATCAATTTCATTTTCTCTTTGATACAAAAACTGTCTTTGACAATTAAGCTAAATATGAACACAAATAAATGTCACTCAACTCCTCTTTGTCTCCCTGCACTACTTTAAAATATTATTCCTAACCTTCTAACTACCACAGTTAAATCTGGTGAGTTTTACATGTCTCTAAACATTTCCAAGATTATATATGTTGATCCCAATTAAATGATGAATATTTTATTACATATTCACCATATAATTAGTAGTAGCAATCATAATCCTCCAAAAATGTTTAATAACTTAAAATTATTAAGGACTCCATTAAGGGTTTTAGGGGATTAGAAACAAGGCAGTGGCCAAAGGGAAATTCAAGGACAATAAACGCCCTTAAAAAACAAAAACAAGCTTCCCCCTCCATCTCTTTCTCCCCACTAAATTTTCACTTTAAAGAAAGGAAAACGTTTCGAAGTTTTTCTAGGCTTCATTATTGTGGGTTTTCTTTGTGCTTGATCCCACTTTGTGAATGATATATATTTTACATAGAAGATAATTTTACAATACTAATATAACAATATTAAAAACAGTCCATGTCACGGATTGTCTTTTTACCTTTTTGCCACAGTCATTTTACTAAGAGGAAAATAGTTGAATAAAAAACTTAATTTAGGTTGCTTTACATAAATATGTGTCTGCGTACATCCTGTCCCCTAATCCCACATATATATCCCATACATACATATATATATATATACACACACGAATATGAATGTGAACATGCTGGTGTGTCCAGCCTTAATGCACCTTAATGTAGCTTTAATTCTAGTTGTACTGTTGTTATATGGGACTGAAGTAAAAAAACTCACCTTATTGTAAAGAAACTCTTGTTTTGATATTACATTCAGAAAAATACCAGCACTGCAGGTAATTTCAAAAAGCAGTGATTTTCCACTTCAAAAGAAATCTTGCTATTAACAAATATATTCCACAAAATTCTGGTAACTAATTTGAAACCCTGTCAGAAAAAAATCAGCAACAACAGGAAGAAAAATTTATCAGGTAAGTCTAGATCACTATACTTCATTATGCTGACATTTCCCAGAAGGTTTTATTTAAAATTACATCCCTATTAAAATCATGACATCCTTTTTTTTTTTTTGCAACATTTTCTTTGTCTTATGGCAGAGAGTCTCTGGCGAGGGACTAGGGCCATAAGTTATTTGAAAGAATTTGATTTACAGTCAACCTTTTAAGTTTTACTACCTGTAACACCTAAACTATATTCAGAGATATATTTTTAAGTTTAAATTAACTTTAAAAGCACTTGGTCTTCACAAAAAGTAACATGAATATCTAGCATGCAACACAACCCTCATCTCTACGTTTTTTTCTATAGAAATTTTACTATAATCATCCCAGTAAGAGCATAATTCACATCTTCTATATGAGCCTCACAGAAATAATAAGATGGATAGTCAGGGAAGAGCAGTGCATTTTCTCCACTAGCTCCAAGCACTGTAAAGTGACTGCTTGAAATTCATATTGTATGATTAAATAAAGAACGGACCCCTAAAATGTGGTAAGCATTTGGACATCTCCCAAATGCTGTATTTTAAAGTATAATTTAACATAGGCCTGCAAAAACGCTCCCCAAGAACCTACAAAACAGCTCTTATTATATCCTAACTATACTGAGAACAACACTAAAATTAACCATCCCATAATTTTTGTTCTATTTTTACATCTCCTCACCCACTGCTTACAATTTTCCCACCATTTTTTTCATTCATATTCTATGTGTAAAATAAAAAAGAACATTGCCTTGTGTATATATCTGTATATGCAATGCAAAATATGTACTTATATGTGCACACTTTTGTGGAACAATTAACAAAAAAAATTGAGAAACATTTCTAGCCTCCTCTTCATTCACTGCTATTTTATCACATCCATTTGCATTTTCTGCTTATCTGCATCTTCTTTAAGATGCTGGTGGAATGTGCAAGATCCTATTTCTCTGTGGATACTACATGCTTTTAAATAATTCTAAGATTTTTTTTTTCACTGAGCAAAATAAAAAATAATAAATGATAAAAAATATAATATATAATAATAATATAGAAACAATTTGTATATAATGCAAACACGAGCTTTTCTGGGATGCATTTTTTTCTTGCAGACTACAACAGAATAGATTGGTTTGTGAATGTTGGATCTTATGGATCAATAGCAACACCTGCAGCTCTATGACGGTGTAAGTCTGCAAAAGTTGTGATATTTACTGTAAGAAGGGACAAATGTCATGTCAGCTAGCTAGGCCTTAACACACTGGAGAGACCTGAAAACATGCTCTTTGCTCCAGGGAGATGTTGTCAATCCAAATAGTGTAAGGTGGACACAATGTTTAAGAACTAATTTATATGAAGCTTCTTAATGGCTTGGGAGTTTAGTGTGGAATGGGTTAATTCCACAGCTTAAACCTCCAAAAAATGCTTTATTCAGAAATCTAGGTTGAAATGACATACATGCAGAAGATGGCTGATACTTAGCAGCAAAATAATACATGATTTTAGCAGAGTCTAGTTAAATCTTGGCAATACAAATGCAATAACTGACAGGACTTTAAAGCTTAAATACATATTTTTTAGAAGTGTCTAAACTGTGTGTTCAGCAGTGTTGGCTTGATACATGTCTTCTATGGAAACTTTGTGTAGGCTTACAGATGCTTATTCCTTCTTTCTTTCTCTGTGACACTATACACAAACTGCCATGTCAAGTCTATGCTCAGAAGCAGCTAAATGCAGCATTATTAGCTCTTATTTGCTGTTATTACTGAAAAATGAGTCCAAGCCTTAGCTTGAATTACATGGTAGCATAAAGATAAATAGTAAAACTTTCAGGAGTTTAAAAGTAATAGTTATTAAACAAAATATCATTTTCCAGACTATAGAGACTTCCTGAGTAATTGCTCAGACTGTCAGTTATCATGTCTTAGTGTATAACTTCGCAAGCAGAAGTATTCACAATTTTCATAGCAATCGTGAAATAAAACCAAAATTTTGTTCTCTTCTTATTTCTTTCACCTTCTTTTTTTTTTTTTTTTTTTTTTAAGCCTTTTTTTCTTTTGCTCTCTCTCTCTGAACTGGTTAAGTCCCTCTCAAATCAGCTCTTGATCACTAGTCCCTTTAGAGCCTAATAAAACCTGGTAAATCACTTGGGGCAAAGGTCTCCACTGTAGTGTACATAAAAAGATTTACAGTCATATGCTGTATTGAGCAGCCTTGTTGAACAGAATATAGCATACTGCATCTTTGACAGGCTGAAACAAACCACATGCCAGCTCTGACTTCAGACTTGCATAAGAGGCACACCATGTTCTATCTTCAGCACACTGGAAATAAAAGCAGTCGAAGAGGAAAAGAGGAACCGAGGGGAAAAAAGTAAGGTTAAATATCGTTTTATTGTTGCCCTGCATAGTATTTAGTATTCCTAAACTCACCTTTTCCACATAAATATGCTCCCCAGGGCAATTGCATGACATTTATTTGCTGTAACAACAACAGAAGTGAGAGGCTGCAAACAAGTTTAGCATGAAAAGATTTACTGAAACACCATTTAAGCAAAACTGTCAGAGAAAGACAGAAGAAAAAGTTGCCCAACCATGTGACCTTCTAAAAGTACTTTTGGATCATCAGAACAGCCTGATTAGTGTTTCAGCTACCTTTTATTTCTCCTGGAGCCATCTGTATTAATTCTTTCCTCAACAACAACAACAAGAAGTACTTATCTTGAAGTTCCTATCAGATAAGCATTCTGTAAGAGGAATAATGGCCCTCCACTTATTCTTGAAGATATTCAGACAGGATTTTCTAAGAAATTAAAGCTCGGATAGTAACATGATATGTCCTCACATTTACCTGTGTAATGCTGGGGAGGAATGATTCAAAACTCTATCACCTGTCTGCCTGTGCCTGCAATCTTCAAATGCTTAAGGAAAAAAAAAAAAGATCAAAAACAGAAGAAAAAAAAATTATAGGACAGGAGAAAACAAGCAAAAACCAACAACAGCTTGACCCATATTATGTTCCTCATCATGCAGTTACTAGCAATGAGGAGAAGAAAGAGGAAATCGATTATACTTAAGAAAACACAAAATAATTTGCAAGTGAAAGATTGCAAATTTTACAGAGTTTTCATGTATTTAGGACATATTAATGACTTCCAAAGTGAAAATAATACTTTACTACACTGTCGAAGTTCCAATGGTCAGAATAGCTTTTGGAAGGCTCAATTTACCTCCCTAAAGAGAGAAGCTTGAAAGTTAACGATAACTTCTGAGAAGTTGGTCTTGGGCTTTTGTTCATTCTTCATTCTAGCATGACCAATTTTGCATAAACTAGCAGAAGATTTAGCTTAGAATATTTAGGTCATTTGCTGATTTGTTGATTTGTTTAAATCAAAATTGAACCAAGAGCTAAATCCCGGATTTAGAACAGGCCAGGTTTCACAGGATAACTCAGGTTGAAGTCACCCAGCCCAGCCTCCCACTTAAGACGGTGAGCTGATCGATGCCTCCCTTACAGCTAGTTTACACTGGAACATGACATTTGCTTAATAAATATTAAAAATATTTATATAAGTGAAATTGATGATATTTGTAGGCTCAGAATGGTCCACTATCAAGTATTACTATCTTAAGATAGATTTAAGCAGACCAGGCAGTGAGTGCCAGGCAGTTTCTCTCCATAGGAACATTCCACTTCCTGAGTTTATATAATGTATTTATGGGTATCTGTAGATCAGTTCTTTGGCTGGACATGGTTACTTGAATTTTGTTATTTAATCTTGGAAAGCATTTCAGCTCTACATGGTTTCCAACGTCTCTCTTCGTTTTTCCCAAATTATTATTATTTATCTGCAAGACAGAAAGGAACTAAATAGAAGTCCTATCCCATTAAAGGTCATCAAAACCTAATTTAGCAAGGGTATATTTACAGGAGACCAAAGCTGATTGCTTTTTACCCTGTGCTAATATATATTTATTTCCTTAATGCAGGAAGATATATTTGGGATATATGCTCAATTTTCTATTTTATGTTTTCAGGAGGCTTTCAATTGCAACCATCTCCAAATATATTTCCTTTTGGGGTTTCAGTGGAATTTACTGTGAAATAAA
>WBNA01000243.1:810553-827567 GCA_013398345.1 Nothocercus nigrocapillus | reverse complement strand
TCTTTTCTTTTCTTTTCTTTTCTTTTCTTTTCTTTTCTTTTCTTTTCTTTTCTTTTCTTTTCTTTTCTTTTCTTTTCTTTTCTTTTCTTTTCTTTCAAAATGTGAAACATACTGCACTTCTTAGTGCAATATTGACTTGATTTCTTTTTTTCCTTGGGGATTTGTATTACTAATTATTCACTCAATTAGCCAAATGAAAGGGAACAGAAACTAGTCTCCTAAGTAAAGTTTCCTGTTTTTTTTTTTTCAAAAAGCTTACCAAAAAGAAATGGATACTTTAGCAATGGAGCAAGGACAATAGATGTTGCACATTTCATGGAAAAAAGAAGTCTTTTATAAACCAATCAATTTAGCTTGAGCCTTGGACATATCCAATGACTCTGTTTTTCTATATATCTGCTACAATAAAAGGGAGTGATTATCTTTTTCCCAGAATGTTCTCACAGGATTGCACAATGCTTCATAGAACATGGGCTGCAGGAAAACCGACTCTTTGCTCCCAGATTTCACACTATTCAAGCCTCAGATCTTGCCCAGGGATGTCTCTGGAAAGCAATCTTTTTGGATAGTTGCATAGCATTCGCTCTTGTTTTGGGTTTAGCAGTAATCAGACCTGACTGGGGACTGTGATATTTGCTGTGGTATTTTGTCTCCTCCAGGGTGGCTGTCTGCAGAAGGAAGGCAGAATTGGTGTTCATCCCTTCACATGGGCTGGGTGGCAACGTGCTACACACACTGCCTAGGCCTGGGTGCAGAAAGTAACTGATCTGCTACTGAGCCGTGGCCATGCCAGAGAAATCCTGTATCTCTTGCCTCCTCTGCTCTCTTCAGTGTAATGGAGCGCACTAGGAAACCTTTCTCCCTTTTTAGAGTAAGAAAGAGATGCAAAAGTCAAAAATCTTATCAAAGCAAAAAATGAAAATCACAATGAATCGAAAACCTCATAGCATGAAATCTAAGTATTCAAAATAATTTAGAACATCATTCAGCTATTAAGAGAGAAGAGCCTAAATTCTCCCTTCCACAGGTTATGAATGGTGTCAGCCAGTTGCATACCTTAAACAACAAATACTTAAAATATCTAAAGGTTTTCTTGTCAGTACAGGACTTCATGTTATCCTGTATAAAAAGTAAATCTCATGGAAAAAAAAAAAAGTATCTCATGGACTATTTCCATCTTCAGGAAAGGAAGGTGTGGGGAATGATAAAACATTTGCATCATCCTTAGGGTTATGATATAATAGAACAGCATCTAAATTTCATTTTGCTTGTGTTGTGCTATGCTGTGTTCGTTTTGCTGATCATAATGTAGGCTAAGCTAAAAAATCTTAATTCACATTTTTTTCCCTTCCAAAACAAGTCTTGCATCGTAACATGCTTCCAGATAGGCTGAGTGAGGCTGGGCAGTCTTTGAGCATCTTGGACAAGGCTGGTTTATGGTTCTCAGGAGCAAATTAAAAATCCTTCTTTTGTCTGTAGATAAAGGTTGCACTATGTTACTTTGCCTCAGAATGAACTGCTGGAGATTTTGGAGATTTTTGCAGGTTACATCAGGGTTTAATACAAAATGCAGAAATTATTATTTTTTTATTTTGTTTTGTTTTTGCTTGTTTGCTTAGAAAGGTGGTATTTTGTTCTGTTATTGTTTGTAAGGTAGATAATGATTCCTTACCTTTCTCAAGCAAAATTAAAGATCAGCTAGACAGTATTCTACTGGCTTGCAACAAAGCTATATTTTATATTAATAAAACTATATTAAAATAAATTAATTTTAAATCAAAATTACATAAAAAATGCCTGATCTGTTGCTATGGCAGATTCTCAAGAAATGCTGCCAATTTAATTATACAAGCGCTTCAAGAAAGTGGATTTATCGTGAATTACACCAGAGGTGTTGTGGAGCATCGTCAAAGGAAAGGAGGTAAGTGGTCCTGACATTCTAGGAGCTCTTCTACGTGTTCTGTAAGAACCATCACACAACGGACATTGCTCTCTCCTCCACAATTAAAGGATTTTCTAGCCTGGATAGAAAAGCTTTCAGCCTTCTACTTTGTCCTTTACCCTGGACATAGGTTCTCCTCCACCTGCTCAGAGCAGGTCACTGTCATGAGGAGAAAAGGATGGATCACTCTGTATGTATTCCCTTTCCTTGCAAAACCTCCCGAGGATGGAATTTATTTACTTTTAGCTGCTATTATTACCATTTGCTGAACTGGGTGTCCTTGAAGATCTCTGAGTTCTTAAATATAGAATCACTGAATCACAGGATGATTGAGGTTGGAAGGGACCTCTGCTCTAGCAGTGACACCTAGAGCACAGGGTGGCAGCCAGGCGGGTTTGGAAGATCCCTAGAGAAGGAGACTCCATGACTTCTCTGGGCAGCCTGGCCCAGGGCTCTGTCACCCTCACAGGAAAGAAGTTCTTCCTCACATGGAGATGGAACTTTCTGTGTTTCGGTTAGTACCCAGTACCTCTTGTTCTGCTGCTGGCCACTACTGAGAAGAGTTTAGCCCCATCCTCTTTACATTCTCCCCTCAGGGTCTTGTACATGTTGATCCCCTCTCAATCTTCTCCAGGCTGAAAAGGCCCAGGTCACTTAGTCTTTCCTCATACGATAGATGCTCCAGTCCCTTAATCATCCTCGTGGCCCTACGCTGGGCCCTCTTTAGAAGCTCCATGTCCCTCTTGTCACGGGGAGCCCAGAACTGCCCCCGATACTCCAGGTGCGGCCTCAGCAGGGCTGAGCAGAGGGGCAGGATCCCCTCGCTCGACCTGCTGGCAACTCTCCTCCTCATGCAGCCAGGATCCCATTGGCCTTCTTGGCCATGAGGGCACTTGAATAAACATAGATAAAAATAAGTAATTATCCAGCATTTTTGCAACTCAAATAGAAACAAGACTTTGAAAGTAAGATGAAAACTGTTTGAACAACCTTTACAACAACTGTTACAGAAAGGTAAATCCAAGAGGGCCCATGTTCTGGAAACTCCTGTATATTCTGTATGTATAAGCATAGCAATACTGATCATAAATATGTGAGATCAAAATTTTTATCTCACAAATATGATTTTTTTTTCTGCTAATTTGTCTGTTCCTATGATTTTAAACTAACTGTTCAGCATATTCTTTCTTTCCTGTGGGCTGGCTTATCTGGCAAATATCTTCTCATAACCACTTGCATACGGAGAGTTTTGAACACAGTTTTTTAGGAATTTGCAGAATTCAAAGAGTATTGCGAAAGCACGCTCACAATATCAAATTCAGTAATAATGATTTCGAGGCTGATTCTCCCTTCTCACTCTATCAAAATCAGTAATTATCTTTTCAATGCTGCTATCTTCCTCTAATATTAATTACAAAAATAGCTTCATTTCTACTGGGACACCAAATTTAGGAATATATCAAAGTTACAAAGCTGGGTATTTCTATTGGTTCCAAATAACTAAATGAAATACTAACAAAATACTAAATATTAGCAAAATGAAAGCTTTAGGGCTTTATCTCTCATGAAAGAAAATAAGTCATTGCAAGTGACCTCTTTGCTACACTGCTAGTCCAGATCATCATTACAATCGTGAAACTTCAAGCTTAGGAAACCAGGGATCCAGAATAATACCCCCTGCATAATTAAAATATTGGATGGTTTCAAAGCTTCTATTATTCTGACACCTGAATTTTCCAATACCAAAGGACTATCAGGCTTCTGTGTCAGTCTCAGTGACCTAGGTCGCCATACTTTGAGATACGTTCTTTTATTAGTCATTCTCACACCATAGTCTGCTGCAATGGAGTGGTATCTTCTGAAATCCTTCATGCTGGCACTTTGGAAAGCAGGGACCCTCTCTTGAGAAGATAAGTCTATTTTATGTCCACTTCAATCTTTGTGATCTCTACCAACAATGAAATTGTGGTTGTCAGAAAGTGGATAAAGCGCTAGGAAACAGGCTGAGCCCAGCTAATTATATGCAATCTGTAAAAAAAATCATCAGATAAGCCCATTAAAGAGTAGTTTCCAGATTGTGGTCTATAGACTAGTGGGTGGTCTGTGAGACCATGCTCAACAGCTCACAGCTGCTCTAAAGAAGCTCTTACTTTATTTTCATTTATATCATCTAAAAAAGAGTTTTCAATTAAAAGTTTAATGCTAAGGCTGAATAGCTGTCCATAAAAATTGGATAATTGATCCATATTCAGTTCAGCGATCAAGAAAAGTTTGAAAACTATCATATTAAAGGTAGTGTCATTAATATTATCTATTTGATAGACAGAACCAAGCTGTGAGGAACAGAGATATTCATTACGCTCACATCATACAGTAGAAAACAGAACATCAGGTCTGACATAAAATATAAGTTTCACAAGATTAGTTGTCTTTCTGCTAATATCCTCTCAGCTTTCTGATCTATAAATTCCTTTTTAAATTAACATTTCCAGAGGAAAGAGTAAAACTAACTGAGCTATTGGTTTGCGTTATCAATACTCTCACATTAGTAGGATCATTTCAGATGTACTCCTGAATTTTTCTTTACATTAAGAATGTCTGATAGGAACAGCAAACTCATTTATTTATTTAAATAAAATCTTACATGTTTCAAACCTACTTTCTTTGTGTTATTTCTGTGGTCACTAATTCAGCACATACACATGCACAGAAAAAAAAAGAAAAAGAGAGAGAGAAAGAGAGAGAAAAATGTACATATTTTTCAACTGCTCCTTGAATTGAATTGTTTCTAAGGCATTTGATCAAATGTCTTTAACCGTAAACTATTGCAGGGGGGTCTTTCTGACATGCCCACATGCTTTAGCAATTCAAATTCTGCAGAAAAGTAACGTAAGGGATGAAGGAACATTTAAAATATACTAAATTCATATCATTAATCCCTAAAAAGAAGCCAAGTATTTCCCATTTCTTCTGGCATCAGACAGCTGATGATACTTAGCATGTCTGGACTATTCTTTTCATAGTCATCTCTCTACCCATTCCATGCATAAATTTTTATCTATTATCTTTATCTTTTATTAGTTATATATAATATATATATTTTAAAGGTAACATAAGAAATAGGAATTTCTTTATATTTGTCCTCAGAGAATGAAAATACATTAAAAGAAAGATCAAATGGTATAAGAACCTCATCTTGAAAGATTTGCTTTCATTAATTCCTTTCATTGTATGTTTTTCTTTGTATTTCAAGATGGGAAAAAAGAACATTCTGTTTTCTCATAAAAGGATGAATGCAGGAAAATATTACTGGAATGGAAAAAGCTGCTGTTTTCATGTAAAATAACTGCATGTTTTACCTTGTACTCTGTGCTTCCAAATTGCCAATCTTGTGATGCGCTGTCACAACTTATGCGTGACTGACTGGTTACAGAGCCTGCTGATCTATACAGAGAGGTGAGAATTTGTCACTGTGCATAAGCAGAGAGATCAGTCAGATATAGTGATAGATCTGTTCTTTGCCTAGATTCGTCTGCTGCTATATTAGAGTGGCTCAGTGGCTGCCAAATCAAATTCTGAGCCTAGTTTTGTGGTTGAAAAAACAGAAAAAGAAGTAGTGATGTCCTGACACAACCGCTTTGAGATACAATAACTGTGTAGGAAAAAAAATATATTATGTATACATAAAATCGTTGTGGCTCTCTGTTATTGTCTTCCAGGCCAGGCACAGTCATCTTGGAGTCAGTTTATAATCTTTCCTCATGAACTGCTGTGTATGCATAGCACTCCACAGGCCCCTACCTCTCCTGGGTCTACCAATAACAAGGATATTTTGTACAGCTAAATGTGTCACTAGCAAAAAAAAAACCCCACAAAGTAGTAATGCTCAATCAAGGAGACTCCCTGCATGGAAGGAGAAGGAGCATCCTCACACTGTTCAGACTAGCGTTTGGCTAGTCTGCCTAGCATTTTTTTTCAGACTTGTCTGGAGCCCACAAGAGGTGGGCTTCTCCATCCCATTCTCCCCAACACGTTGTGTTTGCCCAGAGCCCCTGAAGTAGGTTACATCATAAATGTTGAAAAGCCAGCCTAACTAGCTGAACAAGAAAGTACATCACAAATTACCACTATCCATCAGCTAGAGATAGTTCAGTAGAGTTGCAGTGGCACAAAGTTGGCAAACTGAGGTGTGAGGCACTGGATTTACAAAGCCCTTTTTCTGGCCCATCTCTGTGCTTTCCCTAGGGGCTGCAACCATTTATCTGTAAGAGTGAAATGAATGTTGGCCTAAACATAGCTTGAAGATGGTCCTCCTCTTCAGGGGCTTTAGACAGTTCTTTTGTAAGAGTCATGAAAGCTTTATGCTGATGTTGCTGCTGGTCTCTTTTGATTTCCAGTGGTGATTTATATTCTCAGTTATTATTATTTTTTAAACTAAAGGAGTCATCAGGGAGATACAATCAAGGCTGTATCAAGAGTATTTAATTACACAGCTTAAAAGTTGCTTTACTGCTGATGGACGGAAAGCTCCTCTCAGAATTTTACATGCCTTAGTGCTCTTCCAAGGAATAGCAATAGAATGTATTTTATCTGCTTTTCCTACTGACATGCTGTAATAGTGGCTATATTAGTCCTCATTTGTGTAGATTAAGCTAGCTGTTGGTATGCAAAAGCTTATGATGATGGAACAAAGAACCCCTTAAATCTATTTCTGCACTTGATTCTAACTCACAGAATGACCTTGAGCAAAGCACCGTCGCCTTGTTCACTCCAAGATCTGTGCCAGGGCTGCAGAAGCACATCTGGTGCAGCCAGGATGCTTCCCTGTGCTGCAGCTTCAGGACACAAAGCTGGCCATTGGTTTGCGAGGGCTGGTGTGTGTCCCTTAAATGGGAGGCTGTAAAGCACACTAGTTGCTTATTATTAAGGTGCTGCAGAATCTTCTACCAGCTGCCGCAGAATGAAAGACCAAGCTGCTTGTTCAGAAGTGCCTTCACACCTGACGTGCAATCCCGTGATGCACACTAGGTTGCTTGCAAAAGTCATTTTATTTAGGGTTCTGCTGGATGTAAAAACAGCAGTGTTTTATAACAAATTGGCAATGAAAAAAATCACACATTAAACAAAGCTCTTTAAGCATTTGAATAAGAAATTTCACAAGAAAAATTATTGTACATTTTCAATTTCCCTGGAAGCAACATCAAGAGACAGTAAACCCGTAGAACAATTTTGGTTATGTGTTTTGTTGTTCCTTACAGAATCGTTTGTTTGTCATTGGTGTCTATTTAATCATGCCTGTTATGCTGGATTTTATAGCTTAGTAAACACTTTACAAATCCACTCTGGTTTTAGACAGGCTTGTTCTTTGTGAAAGCTGAAATGACTGGATTCGTCAAGGGCAAAGCCTATACATAGCATAGGCATAATCTTTCTGCGTACTCTACTGTGATGAGGAACTGAAGTGGCAGGAAATGAGCGTATCAAAGATGACAGTTACCCGGTTAGTGCTGTTGCAGTATTTTTTCTTATTTTTCTTTTTTTTTTATAAAATTAAACATCATACTTGAAGTGCAAAACAACTGCCATAGAAACTTATTTTACTGAGTTTTACAACTGACACTTAGCATTTCAGCTAACCAGTGCCTCTTGGGCCAATATGCTATGATAGCTCATACAACAGAAACCCACACATGCCCTAAGGGAACGAGATGGAACTTTCCACAAACACTATGCATGTATGTTCTTAAAGCTTAGCAAAGAACACCACAACCAAACACAATAGTATTTTTGATTAATTAAAGGCTTTGGCTGTTTTGGTTCTAGTATTCTAGAAGGATTCAGTAACGAATGACTCAATAGAGAGCAAAATGTGGTGGAAGATGGCCAAAACTTGACTTCAGCGGATGTCGCTGTATGTGCACACACACAAACGCACAGACACATACACACATATACAGACACAAGAAAAAGGGTTGCAGTTGCCTTCAAATATGCTTTCATACTCTCTGATGGTAGATTTCCTTTGTACTTATTGTTTAACTATGAATAGTTATCAGTAACAGAAAGTACTCATGATTCTCTTATTTGCACAGAATAACAGCCATGGATACATTATCTACTACAACCCCCCCCAACCCTCCCCCCAAAAAAAAGGTGAAAAAAGGAAAAAAGGAACACAATTTGACTGGGGTTTTGGAGAGTTGCTTAAGAAGAAGTAGCTTTCACAGAAAATTTGTCTTGGAATCAGGCTTCTTCAGCACATCATTACACAGTTTATTTTCAGCTAGAGAGACAATATGTCAGCTCAACTTAAAAAGAAATCACGGGTAGTGCTAGCTTTACAGATACTTAACAATTGCAAAAATCTCTGAACTCATGAACCTAAATATCATCTAGTCTAGTATTCTCAAGGCAGAATGTTAATACAAAAACTCCACACGTGACTCCAGCTGTGTTTATAACACACAGACTGAGCGTCAAGGACTGGGCACTGAAGAGCCTCAGACTGATGAATAAATTGCTGCTTTTAAAGGGCAAATCGTGTCATGGATTTTAATGTGTAAAGCGGGTCAATTGTTTCAGTTCATTTTTACATTGGCTGCAGATAATCAACCCATTCCCCACGAAGTAAAGTTTGTAAAAGGACAGTAGAAACCTTACATCAAAATGAAACCAGATGTGTTGGAAGAGCTGTGTCTTCAAAACACTCTCAGGAGTGGTGCTGAACTGCAAAGTACTGTAATACTGAAAATCTAGCTTTAAAGTCTATGTACCTGGACGCTTGGCTGCATTTCCAAAGGCCCCAGCATCCTCCACTGAAAAGGCAGCTTTGAATAAAGAGAGCCTGGAAGATTTGGTGCTGTGGATTAGTTTTCCTTTACAGCCTGTCAATGAAACTGCTTTCAAGGAATATGTTATATTCAGCAGAATTTGGTGAGAAAGAAAATACTAAACCCACAAAAGAGGCCCTGAAAGCAAGTGGTGCCATCCACAGTGCAGGCAGGCTGCCTGGCAGCTCTGTTTCATTAGTCGTTGTCAGCTTGGTAAAATAATTAGTAAAATTCCAATGTGCTGCTTGTCAGTTTACAGCTTTAAAGAGGTGTTAGCTCATACTGATAGACAGCACTGCTCTTTCTCAGTATAGCAAAAGCAAGAGTACAGTATAGTAAAAACATAAATATTAATATGGATAAACAGGTTTGCCTTTTAGGAGTGTTACCTTGTGATTAATGGGCTGATATTGAGAGCTGTAAAATGAAACTGATCTGAATGGGACATGTTTGTATGGTAAAATATAATTCAGAATATTGCAATTTTAAATAATAAATAAATAATAACAATTAATCATGGTACACAGAATGATGAACTATTCATTCCTTCTGGCACAGAAAGGAAGATGCCTGCTCACATTCAGACGGTTCACTATGAACAGGTTCTGCTCTTATTTGCTCTGCACAGACATGAGAATTTACATAATGTTTCTGAAAAAAAGGCAACATTTGCCAAATTTTGCAGAAGGCCTTCTTTCATTGAGGCAGGTTTCAAGTACTGCATTTGGACATTTGATCAGCACATATGCATTTACAAAATCTAATGGTAGTAGTACATACCGACTGTATGGACTGTGGTGAAAAGTACAAACTTTGGGAGATTTGCAGAAATTTCTGGAATCCAGAGAATATGCCAGCAGGTGAAGAGCTACTTTATATAATATGCTTTATGTAAGACACTCTTTATGAGTCAGTGTTCTCACAAAATACCCATTGTATGTACAAGCACCCTGCTGAGGGTTCGGCATCACATCTCGTCTAATTCATGATAATGTTTTGCTCTTGAAATGGTTGCACTTGGAGCCTTCATGGACTATTGCTACAGGGCTTTAGCTCCCCTGGCTTCCCTCCTACAGAGCTCCTAACGCCCTGCAAAGTAAACTCTCTATTGCAAGACTAAAATCCTTTTAATTGGGATTTATTTACTCACCGAAAACTCATTTCAAATAAATTTATATTCATTTTCCTGAAGAAACAGATAACTAACTAAACATGTTTTAAGACTCTTGCTTGCGTCCTAGTTTACTAGAAAGCTAGAGTCAGAGCAACCTTCCTTCTCCACCTTAGTTCCTGAAAGGGAAAAGTTAAAAAAATAGGGAAGATAAATTGCCGAAAAGAGAAATTAATGAAACCACTGAATCGAGAGGTCCAGTTCTTAAGAAATAAGGAGCAATATGCATTTTAGAAAAGTTAATTTTATTTAAAAATAAAAGGAGATTTTTTTGAAGTTTACTGAAGTAAGTAATTGTATTGTCTATAAGAAGAAAAAAAGGATTCACTTGTTTTTTTTTTTCTTTTTCTTATCCCATGCTATCCAGCTAGACTATAAAATGAAACTTATTTTAATGTGTTTTCTGCTTGGTCGTTTGCTACCTACCTGCCTACATAACACTGCATATTTCAGTGTTAGATAGTGGCAGCCCTACCATATCCACAAAAGTCAGTGTGCTAGCTGAAACAGTCCAGCTACTTACACACAATAATGTGAACAGTATCTTGGCCAAAGATTTCCTTTTTTTGGAAAAGAAAATTGTTCCTTTCCAAATAAGACTCTCAGTTTCTGGCTAAAGCAGTGCATCTATCTCGACTGAAGACACAACATGACAGCACAAACTCTTGCTTTAAAACAAGACTACTATAAGCTCCAGTGATTGGTTCCATTGCTGTGCTATATGGAAGACTAACTTTGAGGAGAACGTGATTTCTATACTGCGGGCAGCAAGATATATATGTGCATCTGTGCCCTGGTGTGACCAGGGCAGAGAAGAGGGCTGTGACTTGCATTTGTACTACCAGGCACTGAACTGTCACAGCTCTTTTGTCTTCTCCTTATCTCCGAAAAGGTGACTGATCTGTGGACCTAACACATAATGTACTCTGTTATACACTCAATTGAAACAGAGTCCACACAATGCTTTAGAAATATCTCACTAATAGCCATCCAGAAACGAACAGGATCCTCTTATTTAGGAATAACGGTATCCACATGATCCATTCATCTGAAATAGCCTTTATCTAGTTTACTTTCAACACAATTATTAGTGAGATTTAAAATCTTCTCTTTTGTAGTAGGAAAACTTTATTCCGATTTTGATTTCAGGCAAATTTAATTCACTTTTTTTTTTTTTTTTCTTAATTAACCATTTTCCTGCAACCCTTGTCAGTACCACCTAATGTAGGTACTATTGATGAATCATTGGTATGAATCAGCCATCTTGCCTTTCTTTAACTGCTTATTCAGGCCTCCTCTGTAGCCAGGCTCTTTTGTTAGAGCTGGAAGAGCTATCCTGATACAAAAGCTCTGTTAAGAAATTTTCACAAAGAATTCACTTTAAATGCAGCCTGAAAAGTTGCATGAACTTTGGGTACAGGTCTGTGAATGTAAGCACAATTGTGCAGACCTCACAGAAAACTCTTGAGTTACCATGGCAAAACAGACTTTTTCTAGATCTCATGGGTTTGCTTTATTTCCATGAATTAGTATGAAATAGACAAATGTTCATTGCTCACAAAAACATTTTTTTTTTTAATATATATCAATAAAATTGTTCGGCTGAACAAAGGCATGAGTACAGCGTGAATATAAGGGAAGGTTATAGAGGCATTTAAGCTGCTCGTATAGCCTCATCGTAATGAATAATAATGAGCAGCATGTGTTTTCTGAAAGATTTCTTAATCTTCTTGTCCTCTAGCACTTACTTTGTTGCTCTATTTTCTATTCTTTCAGCAACTTGCATCTTTTGAACTATTCTTATGGTATACACAGTTTCCCATTCACTCTTCCCTGCTATTTTGAGCTTTATTCTTGCTGTCAAAATGCTGTCAAAATACTTTATAGCCTTCTCCCTACTGTCTTATCACCCTGGAACCTTTACCCTGCAGGTCTGCTTGTAGGGAAGGCCAAATCATGAGATTTTGGATTGTAGAATCATATTTTAAGCGCAACTTCAGTCAGCAGGTAACACATACCAGGTCACATAGAAGGTCAAAGCCAGTACAGTCTCTTTGATTATTAATCAGATAAAGGGGTAGCTATACTGAACCATTCTTAGTATATTCTTATTTTTAGTATATTCTTAGTATATTCTTAGTATCTCCTTGCCTATAGTAAGAATAGAGAAACTTTGGCTATACAAACTGATATCAAAATAAGTCGGTTGGTTAATATATCTAACAGCAAATCGGCAAGTCTTTCAGTCTGCCTGCTGTTAATATTTTGGTATATATATATACAGTATTGAAATAATATATTCAGTATTACAAATATTTAATATTGTAATATTCACTTTGGAAAATGGCGGTGTTCTGCGTTTTAGCTTTTTTATGTGGATATAATAACTTCTTATGCTTGTGTTATATATGTAAATCCACACACATTAGGGGGAGAATGTAATCTTTATTGTGAATTTTTAACATGCGCTGCACATAGTTTGTGCATACGATTTGTACTCTGTGCTATGTTTTTGAAGTCACTGACAATACTTGTGATCCGTTTGAAGGATAAAATACAACACTCAACCATGGCCAGAAAATACGGAATTGTCCTTTTCTATTAGCAAAGATGAGTTTGACTATGGAGCTGCATTAGGCTCTACAGGATAAGACCAATCTCAGGAACCTGGAGAGCGGTAGTCTCATGGCTGGGAAAGAGACATGCACGTAGTGAACACAATTACATCCCTTCTCCTTAGTGAAAGGTCAAAACCCAAGGTCATTTTCACTGGAAAGGGTCTAAATAGGAAACAATATTTAAACACATCTACCGCTGTCAGTAGGGCTGCTAGAGGCATTAGGGGTTTTGTCTTTGTTATGGTTTGCTCCCTTCCTCCTCACCAATCCACATTCAGCTTCTTATTAAAACAAATCTGACAACAGCTGCCTCGGCAGCGCAATGCAACCCCAAAACAGTGCTCATTTGCAGGAAAAAAAAAAAAAAAAAAGCATTCAGTTCCTCTTTGTTCCTCTTTTCTAACCTGGAAACCTGCAAAACTGTCCTGCTGCGGATGTGGATTGTGAAAGGGGCAAATTCAGGCCTGAACGCCACCCAGGCCGCGTCTTGCTCCCGTACGGTGTCCAGTGGCAGGCTGCGGCAGAGGATCACAGGACTCACGCCGTGCATGTAAGCAACAAGAGGTCCAGCTTTGACCGTCCTATTTCTGAGGGGGAGGAAGGCATATGGAGCAATAGGAACAAAAATGGAAGTGGAACCGACAGGAAAAGCTCTAGTGCGTGCCCCTTTTCTAGGGGGGTGTCTAAATCCGGATTCCTCACTCTGATGTTAATGCGCAGCCAGCAGGCTCCTTTCCTTTTCCTTTCGATCCTACATACCATAAAGCAATCTCTAAAAAATAGGTTTTGTTTTTTGTAACTGCCAGATTTTCAGTTATAGGAACTGCAGTGCCTGCAGTTTGATAAGCATCTCAGCAGAGTGCTTCTTTTATTCAGAGGGAAATCAAGCAATATTTGTTCAATTTTTAATGATAATCTCTTTCAGGTAATAAAGTTACCAGAAAAAATCCTTTTGGGAATATGCAAGTGTTGGAAAGGAGTTACAAATTTGCAATAACAACACACAGACAAGATTTTCAAAAGTAGACTTCACTCCTTTTGGGGCTAACACTGTAGCTAACAACCTGAGCATGTGCCTACTTTAAATCTTTGTATTCCATTTAGTTCAAAATATCTTTTCAGTGTCATCAATTCAAACTTCAGTTTCTAGTACTATTGAAGCAATTTGTGCCTGAGGATCTTTCTCTGCAGTGAGGATTCCGAATTTCAAAATTAAAAACTGGTACTGAAAATGGAACATTGGAAGTCATAAAACTGAGATCAAACTCTATTTTCAGACAATTTTTACAAGGTTTGTGAGCTCAACTACCCTTTCAGCAGTGGCTTTGTGATGTAGATGAGGTGAGTAGTCAAATCTATAAAATTCACATCAAATATATATATATATATTTTTTTTTTCTAAAAATTAAGCAGCTGTCCTAACCTGGAGGTTTTTAAATACCAGTAGACTAAAATCTACTATATAGCCGCTTAAATCCTTTGTGAACTGGATGACTGAGTCTCTCTGAAGTTTAGGAGTACAGAACCTCTTTAACAGAGTTAATAGTGTCTCTTAGAAAGATACTATCAAATGACATGTTTCTTCAAAATTTAATAAATGATAGAAATACATATTTGAACATGAAATCTGCATCAGATACAAAAGCAAACTTTAAACTATGACAAAATTCCTTTATTGTATTATTTATTCTATGTTTCCCCAAAAAGCTACTTCTGCTGGGTTTACAATGAGCACAGCATGTAGTATATACATCAAGATCAGGGAAGAATGGTTTTATATTATTTATTGTGCCTTTCCTTTAAGCCAAACAGCTTTGGTTTTATCAGTGTTGCTGTCAGAAATAGTCTGATATGGTCTCTTAAATCATAATTAACAAATTAAACAATTAATATAATTAAGAAACATTCAATTAAACAGAAAGTTGTTAGTCTGAAATGAATTTTGTAGTGTCTAATAGTGCAAGGTGCTGACTGCTCCTCAGAGGCGCTGAGCATCCCCGATTGGCACCGAAGGCTGGCAGCTCACAGAAACAGCTCGCATACCCCGAGTCCGCGCAGGGAAGGCACCATGCTGCAGTAGCAAGCTCTGCAGAAGGGGAAATCTGCTGGTCTAAACAGCCTTGCAAATATTACAGTACAAGAGTGGGGCGTTTACTGTGGCTACTGCTTGCAATTCCACGTTTTGCATTTTTTATCTGTGTGCAGCTCTGAGATGAGAATTCATATGGCCATAACGCAAATTAATTACACCATAGCTTGGTTCTGCAAGAGGCATGGAAGTTTCAGCTTTGCTGTATGAGAAGTTTAAATAAGGCTACATATCCTTCATGATTTTGTGGCATATAAATGGCGAACATAGATCTTAAGTAACACTTCTGTAACCCAATAATGATTAATCTGTCAAATAGGAGAACAAATAACTAAAAACATTTTTTAGCAAATATTTGCAGGAAAAAAAATCAATTTAACTTCAGTTTATATGTCAGCCTTTCAAATACACTTTCCACAATTATTTTAGCAAATATTGTCTACCATGAACAACTCATTTAGAATAAATATTAGAGAATGTTCATGAATGTTGACTTTATAAATAGGTAGACTAGGAAGCCAATTGTTAGCGTTACACTTGTTTTCTTATGAAACAGAACCTGGGCCATATGTCATATTTTTAATGACAGTGCTCACACCTGTAACAACTAAAAATGAAATACTGAAGAAAATTGCAGTCTGATTCTGCACACATGAGAATGGAAGAAAGTATTTAAAATAGAACAGCTTGACTGCATTTTGCAAATGTAATTTAAAAAAAAAGCAAAAAAAAAAAAAAGAAAAAGAAAATAAGCCCAACCTTTCCCCTACTTATTCTTCATATCAGATAAAGAAACTCTTGCATCATTATCCGTCCAAATCTCGGAGACCTATAGAACTAAAACAATTTTCTGTTTGGTTACCTATTACATTCTATAAAAGAATTTCAGAACTAGTCCTGTTTTTTGTCAGTTATTTTAAACTGTAAGGAAACCTTTAGTCTAAAATGAAAAATCAATATAAAAGCCTTTTATATATAATGTCTGCCTTTTATTTCACTGTGACTCTAGCAACACACAGAAAAGTAAAAGTGTATTTTGCTTATTCAGTATTTTTCGAGTCATCTTGCAGTTTCTGCAATTATGATAAGCTGAAGCGATCATTTTCTTGATTTAAAGATTATATTTTTTTTTTTGTAAAAAAGCATAACAATTACAGGTTTTCGTCCTCCTCTAAATCTCTAAATCTCAATCTAATTTCCAATCTAAAATTCATTCTTTCAGGTTTCCTTTAATTTATAGAAAGTCTACTGTTTATTTAACTTTCATGATTATTGGAGGCGCATTTAAAATTACAATATCGATCTCAAATATTAAGAAAAACGTAAGTAAATTTTGATAGAATCAAATTGAGATTGATTTGATTAATTAATCAAATTAAGCATTGAGAATACCTAAGAGATATATATATATATATGCATATATATATACATATGCATATAAATATATATGACAAGGCAGTTAATCTCAGAGATTTAAATCCTAATAAACACAACTATATAAATATGACTTAAAATTACAGTAAGTTTGAAAAATGGTGAAAGTGCAACCATTTCAGTACCTTTCTCAGATGTCTCCCTTTTAAAACACCCATAGCCTGCAAAAGAGTTTAGCCCCATACTTTGCCAAAAGCAAAAAGCAAGAATATGCCAAAGATGCAGGAAAAGACTCTAACAAGTAACCTTCTTACGAGCCAAGGGGATTCTTTCTGGGAAAGAATCAGATGGTTTATTTAGGGCAATGCAGAAAGTAAAGGCAATCAGATACCAGATGACTTTATTGGGTCATTTGTTTCAGAAATATTGTAACAGATTTCTAATTTAGTAAATTATTATTGCCACAGTGCTTATTTCAGCAGAAATTTTTAAACTTTCCTTGTCTTTCCATATTTTAGTTCTTTTCGTATTTGTGTGAAAATGGAGCAGGGAAAAATGAAGTCTCATTACCTGAATGCCCCACAGGAAAATTGTTACTCAGTAAAATTAACTTAAAATCTGCTCTGCCACTGAGATAGCAACTACAGGACATGGAAGATATTAAATTAACATAGACGTGTCCTAGGCATGAGGGATTTTTCTCCTTACTTTGCAGAGGACTATGAGAAAACTGAGCCTGGTGCCTCTTCTAAACGACACTCACTATCACCTCCAATGTTACAAGAATATTTTGGAGAAGAGCTGATAGGTCAAATAAGTTCAAGATCCACTTGTGAGTGAAAATACATTCTTTTGCTTGATCTCAATTACTTGACGAGCTCATTAATTGTCATGTAGTGAGGATTTCTTGGAAAAGTTAACACAATTTGATCCAGCAATAATATATAACACATGATAAAAAATAGCGCCAAGGCACATCTATGTTGAAAT
>WBNA01000243.1:792994-810513 GCA_013398345.1 Nothocercus nigrocapillus | reverse complement strand
AAAATATTACTTGTGACAGAACTGCAGCAGAAAGTGTGGAAACAAAAAGCAAGGATAAAAAGGCTGTACGAAGAATAAGCTATCAAAAGCCTATGGAGAAAATATATGATTTTTTTCTCCTTGGAGATCGAATAGATATCACAGTGGAACCTTCAAAGAAAACAGATCCAAATGCAACCATAATCCAAACCCTCAGTGCTGCTCCAGAGGTCATAATTTCATGTAGTGACAACAGAGGATTGGACCTGTAATCCAGTAGTTCTGGTTTGACTTTAGTTTATATAGATTTTCTCAAGAAAAAAAAAAAAAATAGAGAGTTTCTGCTGAAAAATAAAAAAAAAAAGGCCATAACTACTGCAGACATGTATTTTGTGAACTTGTGATTCAGCTTTTAAGTGTATCCAGTATTCAGAAAGCTACATGTTATATCATCACAACCCAAGAGAGAGAAAAATAAGGAAGGAGTGGAAAAAAACGGTATAGTTTCCAACAGGTCCATCATGAAACCACCTCTGGAGTAAGAGAAGGAAAAACAGAGTTAAGGGTTGCTAACCTAAGAGAAAAGATCAGAGAAAATGCAGTGCGAGATGAGCAGGAAGGGTGCCTTTAAAGGGTTAGCCACAGCAAGGTACTTAGTATGGGGTTAAGAACAGACATATTGTCTGAAAGAGAAGTGAAGTGTGTCGAGGAAAGAGAAATTAGAGAATAGAATTATAAGGCCTGGTGCACTGCCAAGGAAATCTTGGCACAGGAGGAAAGATGTTGTACTGAGGGGTCACCCTCACTGACCAGGCTGCAGTAACACAAAATACAGACCCAGGTTTGCATATGCTCCTTCAGTTTTATGATAGCAATACATCGTCTGAGCAATAGTCTTTAAGTAGAGAAAAGCAACCTTTTTCTCGTACAGTGCCTTGGCAGTAGCAGAGAAGAGATACTTCAGTGCATTGCACACACTGTTGATGGTTAATAAGAAAGAGGTTTCACTGGCAGAGGAAAAATGCTTTGGTTTAAATTTATTTCAAATCTCAAGGAACTAAAGTGTCAGAATCAGCTAAAACACCCAGGTAACAGAAGAAAATACCACATTATAATGTGGCACAAGTGAAAGTCTTTGGAAAAATATTTAGAGCTAGAGAGAGAATATAAAGAATAAGCTAGTATATATTACCTAGGCTGAACCTCTCAGCCCAACATGCAGGTGTTCCTCTGAGTATTAAAGGAGAAAATGAAAAATGGAAAATGAGTGAATTGCTAACCTCAGCTGAACCTCATTTGTTATAGAAATATAGATTCTTTCTAAAAAAAATAAAAAAAAAATCTCAATTTTTATTTCTTGGATTCAGCAGCTACACCCAGTTCAAATGATTAGTGTCTCTTTGGAGACCCTCTGTTTTTCTCTTACAAATAGCGAGTGGAAAAAGATTGAGTGATTTTACTACTTCACCCAGTGGGATCAAGTTTGCCTTGAATAAAAGAATAAATTATTCAATCAGCTGCTTAATAGCTTAGGAGAAGTGAAAACAAAACAAACAAACAAACAACAAAAAAAAAATCAATGAATTTCTGACAAACATATGTATTGTGCCTGTGGAACTGAGCTGAGCGACAGGCATACCAGATATCCTGAGACAAAAATACAACCTTACATTCAGTAATTCTTTTCCTACTCTATCCCCAGTGAAATCAATGGGACCATGTGGAGAATTATCTGCTACTCAGAGCGAGCCATAAATCTGTGCGTGTTAACAACTAGATGATTAGCAATTAAATTCAGCAGTATTCTGGTGCTGAGGTAATGCAACATTATAAAACAGATGACTTGAGGTCTGGATCCTGCCTCTCTTGTGCCGAATCGCAGCCCATGATTAGGGCTGCGGCTGCCAGCAGGAAGATGCTCTGAGGATACCATGGTTCGAGGCTAGTAAGAAAAGGTACTGCTGGCACTCACTGCTCATCATACCTCCAGTACTAAGCCTGGAATCATAATCAACATGAATAGATGTTCTATGAATAACGGGGAAGATATTTTACCTCAATCCAGAGCACTGGAAACCAGCACCACCAAACACTACAAACAAAACAATCCATCCTGATAAAAGTTATGTCTTGGATAATCTTATGTACCTTTGCTTACTATTTGGCAGTGAACTTTCAAGATGATTTGTAAGACACCAACATCATTCTATTACAACTGAGTGATGACTTCTCACTGACAGGGATCTCCTAATTAATCTTTAAAAACACTCACAGGAATCATCTATTTGGGCAAAAAATAAGGTAGTGTAAGTTACCCTAACCCAGAATTTCAGTAGAATTGTCATGATTAATAAGATGAAGATCAGTTGTTTTTACTGCTATGTAGAAGAGCAAGTAAGGGATATACATGCAAAAGCATGTAGGCACTGTAATAATCTGTTTTAGAAATGTACAGAGGTTGCAGAGACTATATGAAGGGCAGTGAATACTCTCAGATTCTCCTCATGATACTCCTCAATTTTAGTTTTATTTGTTTGTTTCATCCAGCTTCCTGTCTGGAAAGGAAACCCTAATTTTCAAACTGAAATGGTATATGTGAACCTTTGATGACTGTGTTTCCTAGAAATAACTGAGACAGAGTTAACTTAGGAGCCTTCTTGTAGAAGGCCACAATAGAAGAGGTTTCTTTTGACATTGTTCTTTCTTTTTGTGAAGAATTCAAAACAAGTGGCTTCAACCTGATTTCTTGACTGTGCTGAAGTGCTGAATTTCCTAATACTACAGAGGGTGCCAAGAGGAAGTTTCTTTTCCAGTGTTTTAGGTGGCTTTGGAAAAACACAGAAGATAGAAGAGAAACTGGTTTTGTTTCATTTGTTTGGAAGAGGGCAGGTGTGCATATGTTTTTTTTTTTTTTTAATCTATTGCCCTGAATAATGAAAGCCAAAGTACTTGGTTCTTGTCAATAATTTTTATTGGTTCTTGTGAGTATCAAAGCACAAGTAACATCCTGGCAACCTTCTCTCCTAAAAAGCCTCAGCTCTCACAGCTTCTTTCTTTGGTG
Source organism: Nothocercus nigrocapillus (assembly GCA_013398345.1). NCBI lineage: Eukaryota > Metazoa > Chordata > Aves > Tinamiformes > Tinamidae > Nothocercus > Nothocercus nigrocapillus. The sequence goes on along the minus strand of WBNA01000243.1, from coordinate 807,473 downwards.
ATATTTCCCCACAGTAGGGGTAAGGGGTAAGTCAGTCCTATGTATTATGAGAATATGTATTCATATGGAAATACTACTGTAGCACGAGCAAAGCTGAAATTTTTCTACTTATGCATAGCAAGTTCTGAAATATCATGGTAGAAAGAAGCTTGAGGGATATAACATGGACAATCTTTTATAAAAATGAATTAAATACCTAAATTCTATCTCCCACCCCTCCAAACATGGTAGGTAAAAATGATGTATTTACATTTTGATAAGGCGAGATAATCACATGCCTACAAAGTTTCTTTTTCAATCTGTATTTTTAAACGCCACACTAGCAGAATCAGCTTATGTTTTAATGAAGGACACCATCACAAATTTTGCTTTGCGATCACTTCCATTTTTCTGCCATGACTCAAGACAAGTAGTCATGAAGCAAACTGTTGCTTTTTCTGAATTATTTTGAGTTCTTCACATGATTCCTCAGCATACCAAAACAACTTCTTCATAAATGCAAGATATTATGTTGATCCCAAAGCCTCTTGCTTAATCTCTGATCTCTTTTCTCAATATATAATATTTTTCATACAGATCTCAAACACTTTTAGAAATGCATTCATATGCTGCTTTCTTCAGGGCAAAAAAGAACCTTAGGACAGATTCTTTCTGAGGAATTCCTAACAACACCTTAGCTTACATTGAGATTTTCTGCTGGCTTTTTTGTGTTTTTGTTTTTGGGTGTTTTTTTTGTTTGTTTTTCCTTGTCAACACAAAATATAAAAATAAAATCTATTTGGAAAATGAAGGAAACAAACAGAACTGTGAACAGAAATTAAAAGCTCCAGTGGTGAAAAGAGAGGAAGCAAAGACTAGGCTGCACTTAAGTGTGATTTTTTTTCCTGTTAAATTTAGGCTGGTAACTGATAGAAGTGCTTAAAAAAATAATTGAGCTGTTTCTATTTCTCTTGCTTCCTCTCTTTTTACCACTGGAGCTGACCGTCTGAAGAAATCAGTTACGTCCAGACTCTTAATTGAAACCTACTGTTGAAGAAAATTATATAATTCTATTGGTTTGTGTAAGTCTGGCTGCTTAGCAACAACAATAACAAGTTTCATCTAAGCAATATGATAAAAACTAATGATTACTTTTGTGGGCATGAGTTTATGGAAGTAGATTATTTACTAATGAGTGTTCTTTAGAGAAGAAAAGGGAAGGTAGTCAAAGTGAGATAATAAATAAAGTATAAATATGTCTTCCTTAAAAATATACACTTTTAAGTATATACTTTTAAGCTGACTCAAATCAGCTTCCCATATGTTGTTGACAAGCCTATGTTTTATTTATCAAAAACACTTTGAAGGAAATGTTCAAGTAAAATATGAACCTGTGGGATGACTGTATCAGCAAAAAAAAGTTGTAAGAAAACCTAAAGTGAAATGAACTAACTGGAGATTCATCTTATCTCATTTTAGCCAAAAAGGTGTTGCCACAGATGTCCATAACTCTACAGATCAAAAAAATATGTGCGTTACCGGTAACTAAATAAGTTACTCCAGAGCAAATTTTCCTAACATAAATTTGTTTCACTTTGTACTTTTAAAATAGTTATGCTCATAAGTCACATCTGCAGTGAGGCAAAAGAAGGCTCTGAAATCAAAGCTCTACAGAAACAGATCTCAGTGAATAGTATTCTTACAGTTATGCAAATATGTGACAGAACTCCATCCCTGGTCAAAAGACAAACTTGAAAAATATCACGGTAGCCCTACATTCAGGGGGACAAAGATGATCTTTTCAGTTACATAGCAGAAGCAAAGACAATTCACTCCAAGCTGTCAAAGCGACTTGAACAAAGAAATAACAAACGTCATTTATCAAGTGACATTTACTGTCTACAGACTATTGAGATGTCTGAGAATGTTCATGTTACATTCACAGCACTAGACCCAGGATATGCTTTTAACAGGATGCCTAAATCAAAGAGGCGCTTTCAAAAGCAAAATTAAATTAATTTTTAATGTATTTCTGCTTGACTTTAATGACCTTCTCGGTGTTATTTAAAAGCAGGAAAACCAAGGCTGCCCTAAGCTGCATGGTTGTACCAGCCCTCGCTATCAAAGCTGTACAGTAAAACAATGTGCATCAGTGAACTTCAGCCCTCCACTACCAGAATGTCCAACTCAGCATTTTCTAGAAGAATTTCTTTTAAAGGATTTATAGAAGCAGCCTACAAGTATCAATACTCCCAGTGCAAGCTCGTATCTTTGTTCTGGTCTCTCTTGCTCACTCTGTCTCTTTCTGATTTTCCTATAAAAGCTAAATTAGGTCTCAGGGGCACTGCACCACTAAACAAAGATCTCTTCTAGCCTATTGTGATGGAAGTAAATGTACTCAGGAGGGAGATGTACTTAAAGAGAGGCTAAAGTGTCTCCCTCCCCCAAAACTCTCATCTTCACCCCCTCTTCACAAAATCACTCACACTCGCTCACGCACTTGCCCTTCCCCCTTACGGCCTCTTATCTCTCTCTCTCCCTCTAAGACATGCAGCCGGTTGAATTTACTGAACTGGAATAAAAACCTTTCTGACATTGCTTGCTAAGCTGTTCCAACATTCATATGATTCCTTCTACAGCCTCTTTGTGGATACATATACATTTGGAATAAATAAGGTGACTTGCTCTTTTCAGTATCTGGGCAGCTCCTTTAAGAAGATATATCCACAGCCAAACTTGCACCCTTATTACAACTTAATAACTAGTCAGTTTCTCTCTCCCTTTGCTTTCCAGTCTGCTGCAGCTAATAACAAAGCTCTAACTTTCACCCAACTTTAATGGCATCACCATGGAATTTAAAATTATAGACACAAATATAACACATCTCACTACCAGGTATCATGGGTTTGAAACAGAGAGGTGAGAAGGAAGGGAAACAAATAGCCTAAGCTGCACCATTTGTTTTCCAGACAGTTATGTAAATGAAAGAATGAAATACCTTAGTTTTAAAATTGCCTAAAACACAAAAATAAGAATGTTGCATTCATCCAACATAAATTTACTGGAAATATCCATTCACTTTACTTAAAATTGGGATTACATATTTAAACAGAGACTGAAAATCAACACTTCCATTATATAGTGATAAAATCTTGTTCAAATATATCTAAGAAAGAAATAGAGATTATTTTAAAATAAGTTTTCTGTGGGCAGATAGAAAGATACAGAGTAATGTTTTGGAACTACTGATTTAATTCTGACTCCCTGCAATGCTTATGCAAAACTCTGTTGTTCACCTCAATTTTCTTTCCTCAAAACATTAGAAGTCTGAAACATATCTGAATATGGTTGAATATTTTTGAAAGAAAGGCCCTAGTAACTAGAAATACTTTAAGATCACTCAGAGCTCCATAATAGTGACTCTCATCCATGTATATTTTATGCCAAACAGTACAGTAACACAGGAGATTTGATGCAAAATACTAACGTTGCCTTCATTCTTGCTCTGTTCTCCTCTGCTATGTGGTAAATTCTTTGGAATTTTGATGAAGTTGAACTTTTTAAAAGCAGGTTCTTTAACTTAGCACGTAAATGTAAGAAGTCACAAGACTTATGTTCTTACTACCATGTTGGACTGATATACATTACTTCAGAATGAAACACCTTATTGTACCAAGTTAAATGATTCGGAGTTGATGCAGGGTGCAGAGATTATGCATAGATTACAGATGAAAGTTCAACATTCGATCAGCAGTGACTGAACAAAAATAAAAATGCCATGCCACTTGGTGGCCTCTGTGAATTTGGTGGTCTCAATCCAGTCCTCAATGGACGTTGTTCATAAAAAAAAGCAAAAACAAAACCTACCGCATAGCACTAATTGGCACCCCTGTTGGCACTGTCAGCAGCAAGGCCAAGGTTACAACGGACATGGAAAAGGGTCTTTCAAGGTCAATGTTGAGGCACAATAGGGGAATGACACAGGACAGAGCTGGTCCCGGAACCCAGGTCCACGCAGCTCCTGACGTCTGTTCTGCACCTAACGAGCCCAGCCAGACAAAGACTTCTGCACATCAGTAACTTCACCCAGGCTGAGAGCGTGTTTGCATGCTGGGCAAACCTCCAGGAAAGGTCCTAAATCTTTGCACTGTACAGAAGAGCGATGACTCTGGCCCTTTCTTGTGTTAGATAAATGCACCACATGCTAAAGGCACTAGATAACAACCCCTGACTTAGAAAAATCCTTGGGAAAATTCAAATTTAACTCTTTTGCAATTACATTGCACAAAAATTTTCTTATTTTTTCCTTATTGTATAAGGATGCTGACTGTATCCCCACTGATAGGGGCACTGATCTACATAGACTCCTTTTTATGGGTAGACAGACTCAGTCATGGAAGAGGAAAAAAAAAAGTAAATAAAATACATAAATACACATTTTTTTTCTGTTATTATAGGAAGATAGCGGTAAATTGCACTATTGAAAATATTTATTCATATATATGAAATCACAGCTTAGTCCAGTACAAAGATTTGCAATCTGTGTTGCAATCTGCAATCTTTCTGTTCAGTCTAATGGCCTGCCTGGAAAGACTATATTCCAGGGTCATCCTTAAAACCTATTCAATGATTGTTTTCTGATAAGTTTGCCAATGGAAGTATATTGGTGATAGAAGCGGCTCATGAAATGAAGAATGGAAGAAAAGACTAAAAGAACACAAAATATACCGTTAAAAAAATAATTATGCCCAAGTCACAGAGGTGGTGGTTTTAACTTCGCGCAAATAAAAAAATCTAAAAGCTTAAATGCACCTGCAATAAAAAAACAATACTGATAAACATATATAACAGTGACTTGTTAGCTTTAGGAGCAAAGTCTACAAAAATATAATGTCCAAAATGGATTGGAAAATGACATATAATTTTCTCTTTTCTTCCTAGACAGACAGGTAGTTAAGGTAAGTTTGTACGCTTGCATGCAAACACATTCCCCCTGTTGGAAATTGGTGGATTTAAACACACATGACAGGAGAATTATATTCCTTAATTTTTAAATAAATGTTGAACCATACTATGCATATAAGCATCATAGTGTCATCTATACTAATGAGATAGGAAACATGCCTACACACTTCTAAAAAACAGAACCTTTTCAGTTACCTGGATATGCAGCAAGTTAAAAAAAAAAAAAAAGAGTTATTATTATTTAAAACACTGTAACACCCAGACTCTAAAGAATGATCAGGAGTTTTATGGAAATTATTTAAATTCTTAATTAAAAACCTGATTTCCAAACAATTTATTTATTTCTTGGCAGTAACCTATAAGTCCATCCTTTGACTTGTTCTACTGTGAAGTATCCATCAAAAATATTATTTTGGAGATAATGAAAAGTGGCAACGTGCATTTAATAGCATTCGACTTCGTGAAATGACTTTATCCTACTCCTCATTTTTGCCCAGAACATAATGCAAGTTCAGACTGGGTCAAAGTCTGATGTATTCCAAAACATTTCAATAATAGCATAAAGACTTCCTTTTTTTCTGAGACATATACCCTCCTTTAGCTCAGCTGATCCTGAGAATGGATGAAATAGATGTTAAAGGACGACAGCTTGGCTGTCTGCCTGTTTTATGCTTAGGACTTACAAAAACTACAAGGGGGAGGTGGGAAAGCACAGCATTCATGTAAATGAACCTCCCACGCTACCAGAGTGTTTTTATGAAAATTCAGATTTCACTTTACTTTTTGGTTATGGAGAGTTCCGCAGTTGTTTGGCTCTGTAATAAGCTCTGTGGGGTCGCTACAGAAGGCATAGTACCCTACTCTGAGGTAATACCCTACTCTTAGGGAAGGTACTTAAAAAAAACATCTTGAAGAAACATAAAAAAATTTTAACAGTAGTCTGTGTTTTGCTATCCTCTTAGTATGGAAAAAAGATCTAAAGGCATTATCTCTATTTTTCGTAGGTGAAAAATACTTTGCTACTAGCAGAAAAGATAGTGTGTTTGCTGCCACACATTTCTATGGTCTCCAAAACGTTATTACACTAGTTAGGTGAATGCTATATAGTAGATTATTGTCAAAAAAAAAAAAAAAAAAAGCAAATTCTTTTACGTAACAAGACAAAGAGCAGGTGCGGGGAACCAAGCAGCGCTAGGAAAGGAAAAATTGAAAAATTCATCTTTTAAGTACCTCTTCTATCTCCAAGGCTACAATCCTACATCTAAAGGAGTTGCCTGATGTAAATGTAGCCAAGCCAAGATTTAACAAACTGTTTATTTCTCTCCTGAGACATATCCCAAACTGTGATAAGGTGCCAGGAATAAACAGTGAAAGGAATAAAATGTCATTCTATGGTATACCAACATGTATAGTTTTAATGAACTACATCCACATTTTTTAACATGCAATGTGAGTGTCAAGGACTTTTCTGAATGCACTTCGTTTTAAACACAATGACTGAAAAAATACAGGGAAGTGAATGAGAGACAGAAAAATAGAATCTTTTTTTTTTCCCCCCCTCCATCAAGTGTTTAAAGAGACCGAGTTTGGACGTATTTTGTAAATGATATTTTCAATTTTGAAAATGAATATCTTTGCTGGAATGAAGCAAATGCCAGGCTCTTACAGACAGTTTACATAACTGTCTATGTGATGTTCCAGCTTGCACACTTGAGCGTATCAGAGCTCTGCGTATAGATAGTGGAATGAATGGCAGTGGATGTCGAATGGGAGCATTTAGCTGAATACCAAACAGAGGAGGGTCCCACATCAGTAAATCTTAATGTAAGACGAAGTAAGAGAAAGTTTTACAATGAATAAGTTCATATTGTACACTGATCCTTAACTTATTTCTCTCTTTTCCCATTTCTCACACTTTCCATTCTGTCTCATTTCTAGTGGTGTGCACACTGTAGTTAACTGCCTACAATGAGAAGAAACAAAAAGTCAAATACTTTAGCATATAGGATCACTCACATCAAAAAACTTCTAGGTCTTCATCCTTCATTACTTCTCTACTCTCTTTCTTCATTTACTTCATTTCATTTACCTCTCTGCTTTTTTCTTCCACATCACTGTATTTCTCTCTAAACAGCACTACTTCTACTTCTGTTTTTTTTTCAATATATAGATATATTAGATTTAAATACAAATCTCCCACTCTTATGTCTAAAAGATTGCTGGTAAAATACCTCTCATCTTTTGATGTCTGCTACAGCTTTTCATACATTAAAAGAATGGTGAAACTGATATTTCTCATAACATGTTTCCAAACCTATTGGCATAGGGAGAAAGGACTGTGTCAAAAAAGACATCTGCTATACTGACAGAAGCCAGTAGTAATTTTGAAATTGCATCATTTTTTATAAGTGTACTGAAACAAACCAATGAAAATTTGAGTATAAATCCCTAAGTGTACTAAATTAACTTCTGCTTGGTCACTTGGTCTTCTCTACAAATCCATGACGACAGAAGGGCACTGTGCCTTATCTAATAAGGCTGCTCCTCCAGTGCCATTCCTGCTCTGCACCACTAGACTGTGCTGCATTTGTTCATATTTGTGCTCCTACCACACTAGTCTTGGTTTCTGTGCAAGGTCTGTCCTCTCTTTTACTTCAGTTCAATTAAACACTAAATATAGCTCATTGTACAAATATTGTACAAAATCAACCCACACTGTGCTAAACAATCCACACTGAAGTCAGCAACGCTTTTCATGGCCAGTTTGCCGCTTCATTCTTCTCCCAAACAGACAAATATGATAAAAAAAAACAATGGAGCACCTGTTCCACTACATAGTCAGGACCTGAACTGTAGCAATTATTTTTGTTTTTCCCCCTCTTGTTTTGAAAAGCAAAATCAGCACTGTTATGTTGAAGAATTAAATTGACCAAGGAAAAGAAATACTAGGAGTGCTGCATGAAATTTTCTAAAAAGTAATTTTCTGGTGGGTTCTCAGAGTAAGACATTAACTGAAAGCAGCTCATCATCTCTTAATAAAACCAGAGATATTTTTAGGAAAGAGAAGATGGGAGAAGAAAATGGCTCTGAGACACACTTTTTTTTTTTTTTTTTTTCTTAAATATTGTCCTTATTTTTTAACTCAGTGTTTTTACAGTTCCCATATAACAAGTTTACCATGTTATCCTCTTCTAAGAAAGATTTTCATTTCCAGAAGATCCTTCTGCTGCATGATTTTCACTTTGTCAGCTAACAAACAGGGCTAGCTTTGGGATTGTCCTCCTAAGAGCATATGCAAACATCAGAGTCATTAATATCAAAAAGTTCTCAATTATTCTAACACAAGTTATAACTATCAATTTACACTAAATAAACTAAACTTCCCAAATTATCAGATAAAGCCTTTTATTCTTTATTTCCTGTTGTAGTGGGAATTGTGGTTTAACGATTCCTTATTTTATAAACAGCCTTGTCTTCACTTTTTGCACTTGAAGTTTATTTTAGGAGAACCGTAATTTCATCTGAGATCAACAACTACCTGCTCCAAAACATAACATGCTACTCTCTTGACAGCTCATTATTTTGACAGTAGGCTGAACTGTAATTTAACAACTTCTTCTTCTTTGTCTTCTTTTGATCTAGTTTTTTCCCCATGAACACATTCACTCAAAAATTCATAATACATATTACTCATAAGAGTGAAGACATTTTCAGTCTACAAAATTGCTTTAGAGAGTGGAAAAATTAAATGCAATGAGTATGCATGTCTTGTTTGGAAACATTAAAGAATAAACTTAACTTTTAACTCCTCCGGATTAATGAAGAGGAGAAGATAATTTTAAAAAGAGTAATTTCTACATGAACGAGTTCAGGAAACCTTTAGCTGGCCATGGATAACTATAAGGGAGCAGTTAACTCCGAGATCTCCTCAAGAATACATGTAAGCAGACAGCTATTTTGTCAGAACATATTTAGGACAGATTTTGTGATATTTGCCTAAATTACTCTTACAATGATACTATCTTTTAGCCATACTAAAATATTAATTACCTTGTATAGTGTGTTCCTGCCTAAGCATAGTACAAATGGGAGTATTTTCTTCAGAAAGGATTGATTTGGTCATTATATACTGGCAGGAATATGTCAATCAGAGTAAGTGTATCAGCATAGTTAGAGTAATTTACTGATAATTAATAGAAGAGCAATATTTGGAACACTTTTTAATAAGTCAGCATTAGCTGAGGGGAAAAAAACAAAACAAAACAAATGAAAACCAAAAAAGATAGTGTATTTATCACTATGTCTTTCCACGAAGCCTAAGTTTCCTGGCAAGCCAAAGCTATATTCTGTCTCTGAAGAGCATTTGGCAGTAAGGAGGGGCAGGCAACTTTGTTGAAATTTCAGGGTAACAAGCTGTGTTAACACACTGTGATTCTTAGGACTTTGATTCCCTCTAAGCCTTTATAATCGTTCATATTTCTTACAACCCCAATCACTGGGTTTCACAGGCACACAGAGCAAACAGTTTAAAATCTGTTTTGCCTTATTCATGCAAGTAGTCTCATCAAATCTAACTGAATCACTCTCATAAACAAGGCCCATGATAACAGGATAACTCTTTCAAAATGAATTCATCTGACAAGCAAGCACAATTACTTGATGTTTACTCTTTAATGAGTATGTGGTTTTAAATGGCCATGATTCAGATCTGGATAAAAGCATGCTTTTTTTTTTTTTTAATTTATTAAGTCATTGCATTGCAATAAACGCACCAACTTTCCTTAAAAAATGTTGAGATGCATCATAATTGCCAATTCATCAAAATAACTCATCATTAACAGCATAATAACCACATTTATGTCAAACAGAATTAGCCTATATACTTGCATTGGAGGCAGAAACAGCTGTCATTCTGTTTGCATAAGTTTCTAACAGAATGTGCCTGGAGAAGTTAAGCATGAGCATTTCTGCTTTATAAAAAAAGAGTTCCAAGATGGCAAAAATGCTGAGGACCAAACTTCTCGTCAACCTTTCTTCATAGGGCTAACTCAAATGAGTAAGTATTGTTCAATCAAATAATGACCAGACCACAATACTTATATTCTCTTCTCAATCCTATACAGATATTGGAGTTTTCAAAAATAGGAAAATAGTACAATCCAAAATATACTTTCTGTCTGACACTTTCAATGACATTGTGTGATGTCTTATTCTCAAAGTAACATTATAGACTTTGTACAGACTGCATACAGAACCAAAAGGAACAACAACATTGAACTTTATAAATATGAAGCACAAAACCCAACATTTTGATATCTATAGTTTGTCTATGAAAGTCATTATGGAAACCCTCAAATGTGCTAAATGCTCAAAGCTGTTAAAATTTGTCTTTGGAGAAACTGATTTTAAATTCAAATGGATTAGGTAGTTTAAAACTTATGCTTCAGTTCAAGTTGATTAAAACAGATTAAACTGGAGAGCATCTTAAAAGTGCAAAACAATGCATAAATACTAATACTTTATCTTGTGACTCTGCAGTGCTGCTTGAGAATTATTTTTGCAAAGTTTATTTTCATCGGCTCTTTATATTTTCCCTTTGTCCTATGTAACTACACCAAGTTATTTACACAACTATTATATTTAGCTTGACTTACCATAAATGCCGTTATAACACCTGTGGTTTCCCTCATTAAGAGCTAAATAGATAGGGTCATGGGTTGAAAGGGCAGCATATGGGCTACGAAAGGGCTAGTTAACATAACCTATTATACTGGTGCACTGGTAAAGCTCATTTCTATTCATCTGATGATTAGTTCAATCAATATTTATTGCTGTGTGCTTCTTTTGTCTTTAGCTACAAAGCATACATTCTTCAGTTTCATAGTACAGAACTTGTTTTCCTCACGTTCACTGCTTTACTTGAGAGAAAATGATTTCTTGGGCATCTCGGGATATATTCACTCTTAATTTTGTTTTCCTGCATCAGGTAGCCACTGTGCATGCTATAGCTCAAAACAAAGTTCTACCAAAGGTACACTTCATCGATACATTTCTTAATAAGTAGCCGTCAGTGCCATGCACTGCAGGACTGATAACACCCTAAAGACTTTCCACTAGTTAGTATAAGAACCACACTTTAGCCAGCAAGTCTGACCTCCAGTTTACTCGGAACATGTATTTAACATGTATTTGCTGTCTTTTTTTTTTTTTCTCTTTGTAATCACAAAACACTGATTAATTGCCGTCTTTTAAAGCAATCAAGAGAGTATTGTCAAACAGGTAAAATATATCAAGTTATGAGGATCACTTTTCAATATACTCATATGTAAGAGACCAATAGCAGATGTCGTATTTCCATAGCACAAATTCATGCTTTCCCCTCTCCGCTTTCTTTTAATTAACTGCCATAATATAGGTCACCAAAATTCTATCACCAAAAGTAATTTGGCAATTAAAAAGTTAGAAAGAAAAAAAATCATTTCCAAGGAAGATATAGGGAGATGTTAAAACACACAATTCTATATTGACACTGTACACATTATGTACTTCTCCTTCCCACTGCACATTTTTGTGTAATGGAAAACCAATAAAAGATAAATGCAAGATACCCTATGGAATATAAATACGATACAATTCTAAATAAAGAGATTTTAGAAGTACAAGCAAACTTTCGCTCTTCAGGTAGGACTTTGTTCATTCTAAATAAAATAGGCTCATAATAAACATTTGTTTTTTCTATTATATAATACAGTAGTTATTACTGACCCATTTTCTAAGCATTTTCTTACACCTATTAAAATTAGTGTAATAGGCAAAGGCCTAACAGTAGAAAATTAATTGAGCTCTGTCTTATGCCAAGGAGTTCTCAATGAAATCAAATGACTTTATTCAGGTTAGTAGTTTTAGTAGTGTTAGTAGTAAAACAAATTGCATTTGTTTTAATGAATGTGTAAAAATTACCTACATTTTTCTGTTAAATTTAGAAGATGTTACTTATTTCTCAGCTATCCAGATTATTTGTACACATTAATTAAAAAAAATCTAAAATACTCCAGATAGGAAAGTGCAAATCAAATCTCAATCATTTACAAATATCTCAGTGACAGTGAGAAAACAGAGTAATTATGTAAGATTATGCAACATGTATCACTGCTCAGTCTTGACTCTAATAAAAGAAAACCACACATCAAAGGGTGCACAAACACCTCAGCTTCAGAATTTTGAGGAGTTGCTTTTCTTTGAAAGAGAAAATAGGCACCTGACTTGTAAAATCCCCAGCTGAAATCTTTGTAGAACTTTCTCAATAAAAAGAGGTGTTCTCTATGACTGTTAATGTCATTTTCATAACTTGGCTAATTGTGATTGCAAACCTGGCTTCTGTGGATATAGCTAGCAACTGTTCAGACTAAAATTCATAGACTTGACTCAGTTTTTACATACGTGCTAATTTTGAGTTGCAGAATACACAAGACTCACTAATCTGAACTGCTGAGAAATATAACTTTTGTTAAACTCCTTTAAAACTACGTAAGATAAAATCCATAGGTTCTATTTTCTTTTTAGTTAATAAACAGAATGATTTTGGTGCCTTTTAAAAATATAAGTTAAAAAAGGAAAAAAAATGCAGCTGTATTCTGACTGAAAACTTGCCAGGATTTTGGCATGAACAGGAAGGCTAGGAAAAGAAAAAAAAAAAAAAAAAAAAAAAAAACACTATTGAACTATTGAACCTTCGTTTTCAATGCCATGCATGTCAGGCAAAAATCACTAGCTTTTAAGACTTTTGCTCTCTATTCCAAAGGAAAAATGTGGCCTCGCTCTGACGGCAAGCATTCCAAAAGCGCAGACGTTCACCCTCCTGTATCAGAACATTGTTCAGCTATAAATCGGCGTGGCTGGATATCCTCAAAGGGATTAAAGGCAAGATTCTGAGCACGAGGAATTATGATTTTGGATATCATGTTGTCAATGAGTACAGTGTGTAGTTACGTATCAGCCGAGGTATGCCCCAATGCCAGCTGTGCTCCTTGGGATGGGACGGCAACAGACCCTGTGTGGGCCCAACATTTGGGGTACATCATGTGGAAACTGAGAGTGGGCATTTTTGGGAGGCTTTTTGGCCCTAGCTCCGTGGGGACATGGGCAGGTGACTGCAGAGCTCTGGTGTGCACCAGGGCAGAGTGCGGCAGCTGCAGCTCAGAGTCACCACAGTTTGCTTGGGACAGCTTGGGGAAAGATCTGTTCATACACACAAAGAGAGACTCTTTCTCCAAAGCCAATTGTGGGTACAACATTGCTGCCAAGAAGGCTCATACCCATCACAACCATTAATTCGCAAAAGCCAGAAAGTATATTAATTTTGATAGATATTTGCTTCCTTTACTAGCAAAGCTGCAAAAGCAATAGGGGGATATTTGCTTAAGACAGGATTTCTCACTGGCTCGCAGGGGTTCCCAGCTCCGCTCTCATCCTGATGCGCCCCGGTGGGAGACGCTGCTTGGGCAGGGTGCCTTTCCCACGAGGACGCACGACGTTTCACGCGCCCCACCACCTCTGCCCTTGCCCTGCTGCGCTGCGAGGGACGAGGAGGACAGGGAGCATCCCCGGCCTGGGAGCCACTGCACAGCTCGGCCCTGCTCGCGAGGGGCCAGGGGAGCAAACCCGTGCAGCCCGACGGGACAGGCAGGGATGCGACGGGACCGGCCGCTTCCCGGACGCGGGCAGCGGCAGTGGCTCTGCACCCGGCAGCCGCGGGCAGAGCCCTGTGTGCCTGCAGGGCCACGTCCCACCCTCCTTCGGGGCAAAGGGGAAGGGGCATCCTCGGCAGGGAGACCCCCGAGCACCCTCTCCTCTCCCCAAGGTGCATGTCACCAAAGGCAAGGAGGGATGCAGGAAGGGGCGCTTCTGTGGCAAAGGGAGGTTTCTCTCCGCGTCCTGCTGTCCTCATGAGAAGTATGAAAATGCTCTTTGGTGAATTCTTGCCAGGTGTCCCAAAGAGTGCATTCTGTGCACCTTCCAGGGAAGGAGTGGGAGGAGGGTTTTCCTTTCTCCTGTGCAAATGCCTAAATTATGATTCCTCTTAAATGAATTCACACACAGGCAAACAGAGTTCGCTTGCTCTGTGAGCACTTGAATACAGAGGAGCTGATACTCGTTAAGTGGAAACACAGATAAAAGTTATTCCTGGTATGTGTGTCCCCCGTACAACAAACTGGAGACCCAAGAAATTGGCACGAGGAGCCGCTGCCAAGGGGCACTGCTTTCCACTGCTCCCGGTAGCAATTTCAAGCCTTTCTTCCCCAGGCCTGTGCCCCGGGGGAAGCCCCGTCTCTCCTCGTTCCTCGCGCCCCGAGGGGAGGAGAACAACCCGGCACAGGGACCGGGACAGAGCGTCGGGGCGGAGGAGACGCGCAAGCTCCGCGGGATGGGGGGGTCTTGCGTGCGCCTCTGCCCCGGAGACCCGCGCGGGCAACGCGCACGCTGAGCCCCGCGCAGCCCCTCCCACCTCGCCGCGGCGGGACGGGCACCGGGCATC
>WBNA01000243.1:770521-785753 GCA_013398345.1 Nothocercus nigrocapillus | reverse complement strand
AGTAACAAAAACAGTCTCCAAAAGTAGAAGTGAGTATCCATGCTCTCCTTTCATTAAAAAAGCCCTTTCTCATATAAAGCTACTAGTGATGTTTCCTTTTTTTTTTTTTCTTTTTTTCTACTTTATAGGCCAAAATGAAGAGTAGTGTCCTCAGCTCAACTCCTTACATGAGGCAGGCAGATTTACCAAGTCTTTATCTGAGAAAGTACTAATGTAAATGCTTAAGATTAAATGTGTGGTTGTGTGCTTTTCTGAATTAGAATCTGTGTCAAGATGCTTATTTAGCTACAATTCTGATACTGAGAAAATCTTCCCATATTGTCTGACCTAATACAGAAAACGACACTGCTTTGAATGCCTCTTTTGTTTGATACCTTTTGGCAAAAGTACACAGGTGACATAAATATTTGCTTGCAAATTAGCTAATAAACATTGCCTACTACAATTCCAAAAATAGCTTTTTACAATTATTGCAGCAAGACAGGATTATTATTGAGCCAGGAGACACTGCCTAGATAGAATAATGTAAAAATGTCAAACAACCTGTATTTGTGGATGAATGTACAAAGAAGAGTCTTTGCAAGATGGATTCAAAACCAATAATTGCTGGTGCAAAACAGATTTCTTGGGCCGTATGCTGTCCCATGTTAATGTTGCTGTGTGTTATTCTATCATAAAACCTGGCAACTTAGAAGCACTTGAGGTATGATCAGCTTTCCTTTGCAGCACAGCTGGCTTGTGGAGGGCTACAGGCACAGTGGAACATGTAAGCAAAGCCAAGGAGCTAAATTCCTTTTAGATCCTAGGTTTCTAGGATGACCAACAGGACCAGACAAATGATAAGTTTACTTGTATTTTCTATTTAAATCCCAAGATTAAAAAAATGCAAAAGCCCACTAGAACACAATGTAGCATAAAGATGCCAGAGCTAGCTTTAAATGAATTATTTTGGGTACTGGCAGCAGCCGAGGTGTGATAGCAGAGAGCTAACTCACAATAAGAAGTTTATTCTGCTGCCTGGGCAAGTTTAGCAGCCTGTCCTGTGCTCCATGCTGCTATTGTGAGATGGCTGCAATGGTTTATCCTGTATAATATCTTTCCTGCAAAATGTATTTAACAGAGTGGAAGCACATGACAAAGAACAGCTGGGCTAGCTCTACACTGCATATAATATGCACACATTATTCTAACCATTTTTGCACATTCATGATATGATTTCACTCTTACTCTGAACTTTCCTAGATGAAACGTGGACAGTCTGGAGGTATATACTCAGATGCCCATTTGAAAAAAAAAAAAAAAAAAAAAGACATGATATTAAGGAAATAGTTATTTCTAAAGGGAAGACCCCTTCACCATTTATTGTATGTGCATATGGAAAGTCAATCTCCGAACACCTAAAATTTTTACAAGACTCTGGAATAAAACAAACAACTTAAAGATTATTGATGAGAATAATACTTTCAGCTGAAAATGCAAGTGCTTCTCTGCTGTTTTTAATGTCAGTCACAAAGAATAAGATCCCAATCCCCTGAACCATGGTGGTTTGCCACTGTGTCTCAGGGAGATGGCTTGTGTGTCAAAACACATTAACTTTCTTGGCATGTGGATGAGGGGCTACTATCCAAGTAGGTATTAAGACCAGTGATCAAGAGATGTGAAAACACAGTAATAATTTCAACAAACAGACAACATGTTAAAATAGTGAGAAACACTTAGAAAATGGTCATGAAAGAACATCAGGAACACAGACTGTCAGGAACACTGACTGACAGTGTTCCTGACTCTGTTTTCAATGTCGTAAAATAAAGAGAGAGAACAGCATAAACTCCCTATATTCACAAATCGGTGATTATTACTCAAGATTAGAGATCTAAATTGTAACAGAGAAGAACAGCTATAGCTATAGTGCAATAAAATATTTTACAATAAAATAAAACAAATATAATGTATATTCCTTTAATCTTTCAAAAATGTGCTGATTTATAAACACTGCCATATTAGTCACACTAAATTAAATAGAAGATTGCATTAAGTGGGACAGAGAATCATATTATCCTTATTATACATAATTCTTAAGCTTTTATGTTATAATGATTTCCCTAGGAAGGACAACAATATAGAGAGCAGAGAGATAAATACAAGTAGATGCAGGAAATGAAACAGGAAAAAAAAAAAAAAAAAAAAAAAAAAAAAAAAAAAAAAAAAAAAAAAAAAAAAAAGAAAAGAAATGAGAAGAAAAAACAGAAAAACAAATCCCATTCTTTTGCTGAAGAAACAGAGCACTACATACAAGCACTGTGTGATTTCCAGAAGCCCTACCTGATACTATCGTACGTGGTGTATAATCTTGTATAACAGCTTTTGTCATAACTATGCCCAGGAAACCACAGCTGCTCTGATGAGACTAGACAGAGAGAATACTGCGGAGGTGGAAGGCTACATTAAGGGTCTTGCGAAACTTTTGCATTTTAGGAGAGTAGAGAGACGTTACACAAGAACGTTTTCCGTTGAGCAGTGGCAATACTGCTCAGGGACTCTGAACATGTTGGTAGAAAAGGAGAAGGAGTAAAAAGAAATTAGTGTTTTAGAGCAAGCTGCAGAAGACTTTGGAGTTTATCATTGCTCTCTTAAAATGAATTAGTCTCAAAGCAGTCTTTTAGAACTAGATGGCTTTCAAAGGAAGGAGATGGAAATTATTAGGGAGTGACTCAGCATGGAGTCCTTAGAAAGGAGAAGAATAAGAGATACAGTAATAATTGGTATTGGGAATATTTTTCTACTTTCACTCAAAAGGCAAAGGGACATTCAAAGAAATGAAAAGATGAAAAAACAACACCCCGAAACCTTATGGCTCCAAACCTAATGGCTCCCTCTCCAAGTCATGTAGCAGTTACATTTCGGAACTTGTTGCTGCAAAAAAAAATGAGTAAGGTTCAGAAAGCCTGGAATCTGCAGAAGCAGCAATATTTGGAACACTGCTAGTAAATATTAACAAGGAAAAGATCTTAAAATTTGATTTTCGACTCTTGAAGAAATCTGCAAGCTGTTGAGATTTCCATTTACTCACATCTAAAGAGTGTGGTACTTAGCACTGTTGGAGAATAAATATTGAGTTAGACCATGGTACAACATAGTATGATAATTTCTATGCTTCTTTCATAAAAGTCTTGCTAGAAGGTGTGAGTGCTATGCTTGTGTCATTCATGCACTTTACGTGTCAAAATCATTTTCAAAAGCTTTGTCTTTGGGAGGAATAAATAAGAGAGTTTTAGATCAGGAAATTTTATTAAGATATTATTAAGATAGATTAGCAAACGTTTCATGTTGTCAATTGTTTTTGGACTGTCATACTCAGTGCACGTCTTTGACTGGGAAACTAATCCGAAAAAAAAAAAGGGATAAATTACTAAGAAAAGAAAAAACAGGAAAAAAAAAAAAAAAAAGAGTGCACTATGGAAAACAACTTCAAAAAGTACAGGGAAAAAAAAGAATATCAAAAGATATTAAGAAGTCAAAGGGATAATCATAGCATTGTTCAAGTGCCAATTGTGTCAAGTTGTTCCTTGCAAACTTTAGAAGTCATAACATGTTACAAATACAGTAGTATTTTTTTCCATACAAGAACCAAAACTGAAAAAACATTTTCTCTGCTTCCTTTGTCTCAAGAATTCTGTCACTGAAACAGACATGCCATTTAAAGAAGAAGCTATTTTATCTGTTGTCAAATATACAATAATCCGATCAATATTAAAAAGCAAACCATCCACAGCTTCACACACAACATCCCCCTCAGCCACATTGTGTGTGATACTTTTGGAACAGCTTCTGTTGTGAATCAAACATTTTGTTTCTGAAATTACAAAATATACAAAAGGAAGCTAAAGGCAGGGTGGAAGGCCTCAAATTGATTTTAGCAACGTATTTCTAAAACTGTTTGTTTTCAGTGTGAGGTATAAAGAAGTTAGCATTGATGAATATGTTTCTGTCCATGGATATTGCACTCTTGCTTTCCTAGATCCACTCTCATTCTGCCAGATTTTTCTTCAGGATTTCATAGCTTTTGAACATACCTCTGTCTTTTCTGAGAAATGGTACCTCGTTCAGTTGCCTCACTTATAATCTTATGCAAGGATCAATCTTGGTTTTTTTTTTTAATATATATAATTTCTGTAAGCCAGTGGAGGGTCACCAATGTACTGACAATGGGTAAGTGATGCTCAGCTCTCCTCAGTTCTAGGGTCCATCACCATCTTATGACCACCAGTCTAGCTCAGAGGGAACTGGCTGGCCAAAACCAGGCAAAACTGAGCAGAGAAAGCAAAAGATGAAGCCAACAGGCGCTCATAGCACACTGCTCTTCAAGAGTACAGTGGTTCTTGTCCAGTCTCTGGGTACTCTTGGGTTCCCACCAACTGTAAACTCTGAGAAGCATCAATCAAAAATGCTGTTCATAATCTCCTTTTGTCTATGAAACTCCATCCTATTTTGCCAGGAAAACTAGACAACTGAGTTAGAATAGATCTGGATGTAAAGCTGATGATAATTAGAAAACTCCAACCAGCTGAGAAAGCTATGACTTTTCCTTAGCAACACAGCTACCACAAACACAGGACACCTTCCACCGTCTTCCTATAGAATATTTAATCAGGTTCAAGGACTTTTCCCTTATCTTTATAGTTGGGTCCCAGGTACCTAGGAGACTGCTTAATGCTCTGGAATGACAGCTGTGTTCTGGCACAACAGGGCTTTCTACAATAAGGGTAAACACGTAGGAGATAAAGACTTCTCAGGGACTGGTCTGAGGCAGTGAAATTCACTTTTATAGCAAATAAAGCCATCAAAAATTTATTTCCTGGTAAAAGGGCATTTCTTTAATCTTATATTTTATATTCTCTATTTTTATAGAGTCTTTTCTTATTCTTTTTAGAAAAAAAAATGCAAAATGTGTACAGTCACATACATTATTTTGGTTACACATTTCCACCAGATGCCTAATTTAGTATTAATGGAAAGCTACAGCTTTCTAAACAGATAGCTAAAAATGTGATTTTGTTTGTTTAAGGAAGTTGTAGTTTTCTGTATATCTGTTATACCAACATCAATTTTAGCCACCCTGCATTGTTTTCAGAGCAAGATCGTGATATCTTTTTGAAATATTTGCATGTAAGGGCAGCTATTTGAATAGGGGAATGAAAGGGAAACATCAGTGTGAGGTGGTAAAGCTATTAATCACAGGCAACACCAAGCAGTTGAGCAAAGTATGAAGTAAAACTGCCCTGGCAGAACAAAACTGCAAATTATTGTTATGAGAGAAAGTATCATCTTTTTACTCTGCTAAGGTCTAATAGTTTATGCAAACAAACTCTCAGATTTTCTTCTGATGTCACTTTAAATTAAGACTCTAGGCAAATAAATATACTTTGGTGGAAGTGTGGAAATGCAGAAGTGAGAAATAAATTTACAGGTAAAGACTTAGTTATAAAAGGTATACAAGCCATAATTTGATCATTGGAAAAAAGAAAAAAAGAAAGAAAAAAAGAGCCTTATACTTTTGTACTTGCAACTTATCAAATTGTTATTTGAGCATTTCTCCTGCTATGAATCAGCCATAAATCACATTAGTCACGGAAAAAAAAAAATAGAAAACAGAAAATGGAAGGTGTTGGTGCACTGTCATATGCTGCATTAAAAGAAAAAAAGAACCAAATCAAAAATAAAATCTGTATATCATATCAAATCATTCTGGATTTTTTTTTTTTTTTTTTTTTGATTTTTACAGTTATCCTAAAACCTCACGATTTTACCCTAGGCATGAAACAGACCTATTAATCAAAAGAACAAGACTCACAAACAAAGTTTTACGGGATCAGCCCCATGTAACTACTTAATAGATCTCTAAGAAAAATAAAATACAGGAAATAAATCATGTGGAAAACATCAAAATTTTTCACTTCTAAAATTAAGGGCAAAAGAACAGAATGTATATTTACTAGAATAGATGCAAAAGTCTGGAAAACAAACAAACAAACAAACAAAACTCTGGTCATAGAAAATAAAGCAAGGAAGGACTATTATACTTGCAACAAACTCCACAGGTTTCTCCCAGGGACTTGTCTGAATTAAAGCAAAAATTTAGGCAAAACTTCCAGGCAAAACTTCCAACAGCAATTTAAATCTGCCAATTATGATTAATCTACCATACTCTTTCCTAAAGCAACCCAACAACCCGCTTTGGCTCTTTCTGTGAAAACTGCAAGCTACCACCTCTAAACCAAACCCACGTCACGTCGGCTTTGGGGAGGCTCTGCGTTTATAACTTACCCCTTGCGGTGAGGTCTTGCTTTCTTAAGCAGAGCGCCCTGCTGCATCTCCTGCTCTAAAAGACAAAATACAGACCCCGCAGGACAGACATGGGTCCCTGGTGCCCTGAGGCGGAGGGCAAGGAGTTTTGTGGCGGGCTGGAGGTGCAGGAGCTCCAGGACTCGCTCAGCTGGCACGCGCGGGCTGCAGCAGCTTTCTCAATTCACGGGCTCGTCTTAGCAGCAAGAGCCCTGGCCAAGCACACTGAGCCAAGTTCTGTTCTTAGTTACACTGGTGTAACTCTGAATAGCTGCTGGCCTGCTTTCCTCATTCATAGCCCTTACCAGAGTTAGCACACCTCGATATGAAAGTAATGCTTATTCAAGAAACATCCCCCTCGGATAATATTCTGTCCCCGCTGGAACTAATGGAAGGTTTGACTAAGCGAAGCCTTCAGAATTCTGTGAATATTCAGCTGATGCATCACTCCCTGCCAAATTCAGGCTCGTTTGCCACCAAGTTAAAGACAACTCTACCGAATCTATTGGAACTGCATCTCATTTCAGACTCATAGTCTCATAGTTTCTCTTATTTAAACTGAAAGAATCTGGGTGCTTGAAAGAGGAATTTAGAATAATAAGTATTTCAGCCAGACTGTGCAGAAAGTATTGGTCTGTATTTCCTTTCACTCTGGCATAAATAGGGAGAATCAGCATTTAGTCTCATATATATTTGATGAAAGACTGCAAAGAAACCTAATGAGCTTTTTTCCTACTTTTGTTTTCTACATCTAAAAATAAAAAGTGCTAATAATGCTTCTCAACTTGCAGTATATAAATTTCATCTTAACCATGTTCTGAAGTTTATCTTCACTTTCATGAAATTTCAGGCCGTTGTTTAAGTAATATATATGTTAAAAAAAGTCATTATTCACAAGTGATGGTTTTTAACTTAATGTCCTGTCATGAAGCCAAGGGTAGATAACACTCTAACAAACTGGCTGTTAAGTTCATTAAAGACTGATTTCCATAGAAACACTGCTATTATATACTAAATTCAATGGTTTAGAACAGAAATACAATTTTGGTTGCCCTGCCCCTCTTCAAATTAGTCATGACATGTTTTGAGGCACATTTACAAGAACATCCATTTTTAATTTAGCCATTTTGTCCATATCATTACCCTGATGCCACTGCCTTGGATGTACATATTTTTGATATAAATCCACTAAACCTAGTAAAACATAACTGTATAATTCAGCTGAAAAACACCTAAGCTTTTAAACTTGGCAGAGAGGGCTTGAAGAAACAAAATGAATATACTTCAGTTTCATGTATGGTTAAAACTGATGCTAATTAAAATTCATCGCAAACCTACCCGGGTATATTCTGCCTGCATCTGTTAGGAACTTTTTTCTCCATGTATTTCTTTCAGCACTGTTACAAAGAGGGACACAATCAAATGGAAACTAGTATAAACTTCATGCAAATGATTCCTACTTCTTCTGTATTGCACAAATCCAACTCGCTGTATTTTACTCAGGCAATGCAAACGGACGTGGTACTAGCACAATGCTTGAAAAACAACATTGATTTTGAATAAAAAGCTCTGCATTCTGCTGGCAGCTGAGGAGTTCAAACAGAAAACATGCCAGCAGTATAGACCAATGCATTATCACCCCCTCCCTCTTGCTGCATAACTGTGCTTCATAATATGCCATAACATTGGCAAGCACAGCTCAGAGCTCTTTAAGAACACGAGGAAGCTCATGAATAATGGTTGAATCAGGAAAGTGATAATTAAAGGAGACAACTGAATGCCAGTGGAGTCCCCAGTGGAAAATACTCTTCAGTGAAGATCATGTCCACCTTTCACTTCTCCCGTTTTAGCAGTTCATTACTACGGATACTTTTAAAACCCACATTTTACAGAAAATGTTCGCGTTCTCTAAACCATTTATGCTAGTTTTGTGTGCAATCTCTATTTTAAAATGTAAGGTATTTGTTATGCTTCACAGAAAACAAATAAACAAACAAGACAAATAAAACCTAAAATCTTTCATTTTGTTGACTCCATGAGATAAAGCTGTTCAATGCTTCAAATTAACTGTTATCCAAAGCTCTCAAAGAGATCCTGCTGTTTTACAGAACTGGTAGGCACTATAAAACTCCTATTGAAAAAGTGCAGCAACTCCTAGTGGCTAAATCCTCATCATTCTAGCTTAAATGTTTGCCTCAAGTTTCTCTTTACATGTGGGCTATAGATACTTCGGTATTGTCTCCTGTTCCACCTACTCTGTGGTCTCAGAGCAAACATGATTAGCTAGGGTGACCTCTCTTTAGCAGAGAGTCTGAAAAAGAGACAATTCTAACTTTTTATACAATAAACAATGTACAGTAATCACCTCTGCTTCAGAAACTGTGAAGCAAAAGGGAGTTACTGTGAACCCTGCACATTATTTGATCCATGATAGTACTTACAAATTCAGCCCAAATCTGCATGATGCAGACCCAACTTTTTGTTGTTATTTGTCTTTGCCAAATAAATGCTTTTCCCACATTGCACGAGTTAATCCTACAAAAAGGAAATGAGGGATGAGTCTCATTATAATGCACAAAAAATTGCTTTCTGTTAAGGCACTGAAAGTTGGAGTGACTCCAGTGACTTCGGATTCATGTGAGCATGACAGCAAAATGTGACTGTGACTACAACGCAACAGTTTTGTGATTTACAGTGTGTATAACATTCATTCACCCATTCATTTTCATTTTAAATAAAATCTTGTTCCTTTTTTATCACCTGTCTTCTCATTCTTATGGAAAAAAAAAAATGATTCACAATGAATCTCAGTGTTCCTTTTCAAACAACCTCAGAACATTTTTTTAATCAGCAGTTCTTAATATATCCAGCCTGACAGCTTTGCAGTCCAGGTTGACAGGATATTCTTGGTATCTGAAATATGTAAAGAATCTCAGGAAAAAAAAAAAAAAAGATTTTAGGTAGATTGTTTATTTAAATCATCATACTGCCTCTTAGCATTTAACATATATTTATGAGGTTTTAGGACAAAATGTCTTCATTATGCTAGAAAGGTAAAGGAAGACGTAGGAATCCTCAAACTAAAAAGGAAAAGAGTTCAGAGGCTTTATTGCACTTATATCGCAATGTTGCAGAAACACATTTCTTTCATTTTTAGAGGGAGGTTGTAAAAACATATTCACATGATTTATTCACAGACCACTGTAGTATTCATAGAGCCTTAATCTACAGTAAGTAAGGGTATATGCTGGATATACATAAAGGCATGAATTACTCTCAACCCCCAGAAGGAGAATGGATGAAATTTCATATTATTTTTCAATAAAGTATTTTCACACTTATTGCTATCCGCTCTTTCTTCTCTAAGTGGCTCAGACAACGCAAGAAATCCATGTTTAACGTCTAGTGTATGCACACATATTTGGGGACTCACTTGTTTGTTTCTGTTCCTTTTAATTTTGAGCCATTACAATATGTTTTTCTTTTTATAAATTAATTTGTTTTTATCAGTGGGAATGAGAGTGCCTGTATAACCTTGTAGCCTGGGACATTCTTCTGAAAGTTGAATCACCTCGGTTCCCAGGCAGACAGCATGATGTGGAGTATTGATTTAAATGGTTATTTTCCAGGCAGATTGGTTCCCTGATCCAGTTCACTGTGCAAGCACACAAGCAGTGTGATGAAACAGCAACTGACTGTACTTGCTTAAACTGGTATAGCTACCAAAATGGAGGATCTGAGTTAATTCCTTTCTACCAACTTTTTTTTTCTTTTCTATCTAGAAAAGAAATATTTCAAAAAGAAATTTATTTTTATTTAACTTTTAGTGTTTTTTTTTTTTTAAATGTTCTGGTGACCATTGTTGGAAAACAATTACTGCCTCTACCGCACATTTTAGATTCTAAGCCAAAGAAAAATTAATTTGGCCTTATAAGGTCATGCCTTCATTTTATTTCATATTGTTACAGATAGTACCTATTAAACTAACATCATAGAAAAGAATAGTGGAGACGAGATTATACTGAATTATTTGGCCAATTTCACAATAAAGATGATTCAGATGATGACCACGTGACTTCTGAATAAAACAGCACAGAAATCTCCTCCTATGCTAATTTGTGTATGAAAATATTACAAAATATCATGAAAGGTTAAATGAAGGATAAATTAAAAAAACATTTTTGGTAATAAGGTTATAGATGCCAATAGTCCAACACCCATCTTCTTTTGTTAGGAAAAAGCAAAGTGCCTTTTATGGTACAGGCTATGAGAAGGGATTTCAACCTTGTTTTTCTTTGTAATCTTTAGGGCGATTTTGTTTGGTGAATAAGACTATCATTATCCTCCTAAAAAGGATAGGCTGTTGTCCACACTTGGTCACAGAGTTAGGTTAAAGAATGTTTGCTTTAGTCTGGAATGTCAATGAGGAGGAGAAAAAAGGGATTTGAAAAAAAGGAAACACAGAAAGCAAGTGAGATTCATTGACAGTTTAAGGAGTGCAGAAGCAAAACTTCATCTTAATTAGCATTATTATTGTGTGCTTTGTTTAACAATCCATTTTAAATACAAAAGGAAGCGGGCTGAAATTTCAGTTCTATTTTGTTATCATTGTTCAACATATTTTCTGTGCCCACACTAAAATTAAAATTGCACTCAGAAAGTTCACATTTGTAGTTTTCTTTGAAAGAAACCTATCTGAACATCATTCTATTAATATAATTTCTAATTAAAAAAATGTAACCTTAAATAGTCATAAAAAGATCCTTGTTCATCTGGAAGAGCATTATTAAAGTTGCATTGTAGGTTGCAGTGTGCTGTGCTTACTTAAGTGACAATCTTTTAAGTTTACAATCTCATCACCAACTCTGAAGAAGAAAGAAGGGCTTCTAAAGGAAGCATAATAAATCAGATTAAGAGGAAACTGAAAATCAGGAATTATTAAATGATATCTTTGTCTGTGCCACTGCTTTTCAGGATAGCTTTAAGCTCTTAACCTGCTTCAATATTCACAAATACCTTAGAAAAAAAGTATTGAAAAAATCAGTAGATGTAAAATCTTAAAGATGTGATTCTGCGCTCTTGGCTTGCACTACAACTGTGGGCAAAGAGGTACTTTATTTCCATAAAAAAGTATGGATTGTTAGTAAAAGGGACAATTCTGCTCTATTCCCTTGCTTGCAAGGCAATGTTATTGCAGCTGCACAGTGAGATGGGTTGTGTAATGCACCTGGCTAACAACCAGCCTTGCAAAAAATGTGGAGTTAGAAAAATGCTAAGGATGAAACGGACAGTCCTTTCTGGAGAGAAGTGGCAGTGTAACTGAGTAACTCCAAGAAGATCCTCTGTGAAAGTACTTTCTTGATGGGAGAATGAAGACAACAAACTGTGGTAAATCATAAAGTGTCTTCTCATCTTTTCTCTTCTCTCCCACCAACTTTCAGACTAAATCAGTGTTTCCTGGGAAACTATTAGATGTAATGGAAAAATGCAACAAGTGTTTAAAATATTTTATGTTTATGTTAATAGTCTTCCTCCTCTGCCTCCATTTTGCCTCTTCCTTTCTCAATTTTTTTTTTTTTTTTTACAAAGAGGAAAATAGAAAAATTTAAGTAGGATAAGAAGTTGAAGGAAAAAAACCCAGAGGTTTAAGAGTAATGAAGAAGTGACTTTTTGACTATTTGTGAAATCCCTCATTGACATTTTTTATTAAGGGATTGTCTCTCTTTCTCTCTCTCTTGTTTTGTTCCAGAAATATACAAATAGGTGTATACATGAGTTTTTCTCTGTATTCTCCTGACAAAAAAGTGTGAATCTGGGTGTGACTCTGTCAATACAACTGAAACAAATTAATGCAGAAATTGATATTCATTACTTTATTTATAACTGCGGTGAGTTCACTTTTTAAGCAAAGTGTTCTTTGCTCAGTTATTTAACATTTTACTTGAACATATTTCTAAGAAATTAATGTCAATCGGGTCTCAAATTCATTTTCTCTGATTAATCATGATTCTATCTATATTCTTCTGTTGTT
This sequence comes from Nothocercus nigrocapillus, assembly GCA_013398345.1. Classification (NCBI taxonomy): domain Eukaryota; kingdom Metazoa; phylum Chordata; class Aves; order Tinamiformes; family Tinamidae; genus Nothocercus; species Nothocercus nigrocapillus. The sequence continues at coordinate 773,380 of WBNA01000243.1, read as the reverse complement.
CTAGAATAACTCATTATAGAGGGAAAACTCTTCCTTCTTTCAGGTAAAAAGAAGTCTCAGATTTATTAAAAGCTGGTTTAGTCAGAATTTTATGGATTTTTGACTATGTTTTTATTAAGCCTCTTGCTCGAAAACCACTGAAAATAAATGAATTTCTTCAGGAGTTATGTTAAAGACAAATCACAACCTATAACAAAATTAGAGAATTTATTTTGTGTGTAGATGGTAAGATTACAGTGAGAGTTAAAGTCAGGATTGTAAAAGTTTGTCAAAGCATGTTGCTAAAGTGGTAAATCTTTTTATGTGAGCATTACTTTATATTTCCTTGCCCATCCTGCTTAAATATATTCAATTCTACTTCAAAGTTCTTTAAAAGAGCTTAAAATGAAGCAGAAGGGAACTCATAATCATTATACTCCTACAACTAAAGCTATGCTATTTAATCCATGACTTGCATGCAATTTCTATATCGGAAATTCCTCTGGACAATGACAACATCACTGTCTGTGTGGGTTAAGTATCAACATTACAGAATTTTAATCATGATGAGAACCTAGCCTACTAAATTTATTGTCTTTCAAGATCCTGCCAGTTATCACTACACCATATATATAATTTCTGGTACTCCCAGGGAGAAAATGATGTCCAATTTTTGATCTTGATCTTAACATGAAAGGACATCATCTGTTCACAAGATTAGTTTCCAAAACTTCAGAGGATATTTCCAGGAGGCTTGGGTCTTGAGTATGCTAAGTAAATGCTGTAGTGTTTGGAATTGTCTTCACTGCTCATTAGGCATCAGTAATCAACAAGAGAGGCAGCAAGTATAATCTTTATGGGAATGCTTTATGGAGAAAGCATTGTGGTAAAAAGTAGATACCAAGGACAGCACTACCATGATTAGGCCTGGACAGGAATTGCCCCTAGCTGCTCACTGATACTTGATAAATGGACTAATTGGTAAAAAAATTTTAGAAATGGTTGTATCTTCTCTCTCAAGAACTACATGTCCTTTCATGACACCTGAGCATGTAATTTCTAATTGTGTTCATTTTTTTTTTTTGCCAGATTTAAGATGTTTAGACAGAGATTTGATAGGGCTGCTGTCCTGTCATGGATGAATGCTCTTTTAAAGATCTCAGCAAAAATGGTCCAGGCATTTCCAAGGTAAAAATACTTGTTTTATCAATATAAAATTGTACAGCAGTTAATTTCTTTGGAACTCCTTATTGCCTCTGCAGTATGGAAGAAGTGTTTTTCATATGATGAGAATTAACTTTTGCCGTCTTCATGAGAATGCATCTTAGCTGGTGAAGTCAACCAGCTTTCGGAAATCTTTTTACTTGGCTCAATAAATATTTGTTGGAGTCTAGTAACCAAAATCACCAGTCTCCATCCTCAGAATGCAATATGGGCCTCTCTCAATCTTTACTAGACTTCAATAGCACAGAGGATATTCCACTATCTCTCTCTTCTTGTTTAGGAGACCTCTGTTAATCCATACAGTGACTTTAGGATGCAGAGCTATCATACTGCAATCCTTGTGAAAGTCTTCCTTATCCTGGATCAGTCTACAAAAGTTTTATTTAAATATTCCTGATTGAGGTAGAAAATTTCAGATAAAAGTAATTAATTGTAAGATTATAATCCTTACTTGTATGAGCATATAATCCTGAGGATCCCAATTCACACATTTAAAGTTTTAAAATAATGACCAGCAAAGAGCTTTTCACCACCCAAAACAGGTGATCCACAGCCCTGTGACATTGTGAATACTCAGTTAACTCCTTTTCTCTGGCCACTCTGTAATAATGATTTGTGAAGTAGTGCAAATCACAAGCAATAACAGCTGTAATTTAGATGCAGTTATTAATGTTAGTAATGCATACCCCTTTGTGACTTGCTGCTCTCCCAGATTCCAGGAGATGTGATTTTTGAGAAATCTTACCAGATTGCCCTTATTTTTGACAGCATTAGATTAATAATGTTGTTATTTTAAGGATTATATCCTGAGAATCACAGGCCAGAAGGGGCTGGGTTCCCATTAGAGATGGAGCACATCCTGCTGCCACTGCAACAATTTGGATTATTATGTTTACAAACATGATTTCCCAGGTTGTGTCACAAGAACTGGAGTAGTAAGAATTCGTTTTATTCACTTGAATGCATGTACATCAGCTGTGACGAAGTACAGGCCAGACCAACCAGGACTTTTGTCAAGAAAAAATACTATATATGGATGAGAGCAATGACTCTCCTGTTGTCATTTTACTGTCATTAAATGATGAAAATATTAGTTCATCTAATACTTTTCATATTGTGAATTTCAGAAATTCTCCTTTTTTTTTTTTTTTTTTTTTTTTTTTTTGTGTGTGTGTGAGATTTTAAATATCCTGGGTTGTTTTTCATCATCCTAGTATATAAGTGAAACTAATGAGGCTTTGTTCCGACATAAAAACTATTATAGTTTTTAGTCTGTGGCTCAGCGCTAAACATTTTTGCCCTAAAAATGGCTTTTTCAGAATTGCCAGTCCAGCTTGTGAGACATGAAAATGTTTTACTGACTTCACTTTAGCATTTGAATTAATGCACCCGTAATTACCTTGTGTATGATAGATATGGCATTAGAGAGTTGTACTCATAATGCTTCAATTAATCATGCCATTATAAACATGTATCTTCAGGGACTAAATTCTTCAGAGAAATTGTTCAGCAAAATTTGGTAAAAAGCTCTTAACTATTACTGAGAACTGAAAGTTACAACTTTTTTTTTTCTTAAATAGTGGTACTTTTTTTTTTCCCCTTAAAAACAAACAAGCAAGCAAGCAAACAAATAATCAGAAAAAAACATTGTATAAT
>WBNA01000243.1:754911-770351 GCA_013398345.1 Nothocercus nigrocapillus | reverse complement strand
TTATTTTCTCAGATGAACTACATGCAGAAGTTATCTAACTAGATGAACTACATGCAGAAGTTATCTAATTTGCCCACTCATCTATAAACTTTGTTCATAATCACTTCAGAGTTACTATCTGTCGAACAAGGTTAATACTGGCAGTGGGTTTAAAATTATTGTGGTTAGGTATTTACTGACACACACAAAAAAACTGCACAACCTTGTAAACCTAGCCAAAGTGCCAAGTAAGCTCAAAGTATATCCCCTTTTCTAAAATTTGAAAATGCTTGCAATTAAATTTAAATACACTATACAATAATTAACATGCCAAGCTCTACCAAAATCATTTTAGATTAGAATAACTCCCATGTTCTATGCCTTTTATAAGCCAGAGAGCAGACACATTAAGAATTATGTTTCAAGCATGAATTTGGACACCCTAGGAACACCTGCTTCTACTATAAAAAATATAGACTCTAGAAATTATCTTCTCTTTTAGAGGGATTACTTGAGGCTTTTTTTTTTTTTCAGATAGTTATGAATATATGAATAGGCATCATAGAACTCGTTTGGCTTGGCACACGAGTTTTGAATAGTATGTCTTCACTTAGCAGAGCCCTCCAAATATGGCACAACGTGCAGGTGGTGAAATCTGGCTTCTAGATGAGTAGCTGTTACATATTTTTGCTCTGCAGACCATTGAATTCAGCCTTTCTTTTACATGATACATTTTGATTTCTTGCTAACAACTCTATGAAGGACCCGTGCAGTTTTGACACAATTCTGCATCCGTTCAAAATGCTTGCAGCATTGACATCTAACCACTGCTAGAGCACATTGACTTGGTGCAGTGACACACAGGTGAGGAGCTGCTGGGTGCTGACTTTTCCTCCCCCAGCTATCAGTTTCTCTAGTGATCTCTCTCTTCTCTCTTGAGCGATAGGTTAACATTTAAGTGTTCATTGATGGGTAATGGGTAGTTTTCTTTTCAAAGGGAGATTGGAGAGGATAAAGTTTCATCTGTAAAGAAGATGACTGTAATGAGGCTGCAAGTGGTTTAGTCACCTGGTTGATCTTGCTCAGACTAGTAAATTCAGGGTAATATAGACAGGGAATGAGCATCTGTACATCAGTGTGACTCCAGAACAACTGTATAAGCACTGGTTATAGGTTCCTTATTCCAAACTTTGGTCAAGGTAAAGAAGAAATCAGGAAGGAATCAATCATTAACCCTGCTGAACGAAGCACCTGAATCACATGTCATCATTCTTACATTATTGTGTCTTCCTGACTTTCTCTGGCTTAAGTGGTGATAAGTTCACAGTATCTATTAAACTTGATGTCCTGGAATATCAAAAGAAGTATATTTTGTTAATCTGACTATCTTTTCACAGTATCTCTGGAAGACAGACATGTGAGTCAACTTACCCTTTTGACATTACCACCAAGGGTGATTGCATGCCATCACATCGAATTTCAAGGACATGCTACAGATTTCAGGAAACTGTTTAAAGTTTGCTCAGCAAGCTGCTTATTCACATAAAATACTATTTGTAGATGTGAAAAGGCTTCCCTTTGGGTGTATTGCACCACCCAGCCCTGCAAGGTAAGGATTTTCCTGTAAACTAGCAAGTTGTTTGGTGTTTTTACTAAGTATTGCTTATTTCATGAAAGACTTGGTGATCCCAAAGATGGTCCAAAAAGATAAAGTATCAAAGAAGAAGTTGGTAATCTGTGACGTGGTGACAAGAGTAGCCCATTGACTTAAAAAAAAAAAAAAAAATTCTTCAGGAAAGACAGAAAGTAGGAGAAAGAATATCCGAATTTAAGTAACTGTCAAAGATAAGTATAAAGCAGAAAAGGAAATAGAGGCCCTCAAGATCTCCTCCATGACCACAACTTAGGTCATTGGCCTTGCCCAAAAACTAGATTATAATAGCCAAAGTCAGTTAATCATCTAACTGCTTGTCAGCTTAGTCTTCTGTAATGGGAGGGAAGAGGAAAGAGGCATTAAAGTTCTGCAGTGTTAATTGATGTAACGGGTAGTGACTAGCTGGGTTTCTAAATATGTTCATCTGTTTCAATGCCATTTTTCTTCTCTAGTTGGTTTATCATGCATAAACTACTTTTACCATGAATGGTGTAGACTTGTTTGTTTGGGACTCAGGAGCTAGTGTGGACGAAATGGGTGCTTTTTGATGGACAAGGTTAGAGAGGAAAATTCCTCATCAGATAAGAGTAGGAACTGTATCTGAATTTCTGAATTTGGAATAGCTGAGTACAGTAGTCAGCTCTCATGGTTTCATAGTTTATGCAATCTTTCTTAACATGGGCTCATAGAAACAAGTCATGAAAAACTCAGTTTAATCCTTCCTTCTACTTTTTTTTTTTTTTTTTTTTAATAAAACATCACTAGTCTTTTTTCCTCTTATTCATTTGGAAAACAGTACAGAGTTTGGGTTGTGGAAAGGAAAGTAGTATTTATTTAATAAAAAGCTGTTCTGTTAGATCTTTTTGTTGGAAAGACAACTTTCAAAAATGATTCATCTAGGCTTTTTTATAGGTTCCCTTTTTCCAAAGTTATTCTTCGAAAAAAATCGTGCACTATCCCCTTATAATCTCAAACACAGAGGTTTTATTTGCACCTTATCATAAATGTTGCAAATTCTGTTATTTCTTCCTCTTTTTTTTTTCTCTTTATACGTGTTTTATCAAACCCCACTTCCATGATTCAGTATATTTAAAAAACATGTTATATGCTTTTGCAGCTGCTGCTTCTCTCCCCCCTCCCCATATTCCTTCTGTCCATTCTTCTTACATTAAAATTACTTCTACAGGAATTTAATTTTGAGTTGAATCTCTCCACTCACCCCCCTTAGGCCGAGAGACTGAATTAAATAAATCCTACTAAAAGTAATAAACCACTCCTAGCTGTGGCCTGGCAATATCAGTTGTCAGGCTGTCAGAGTAAATGTGAGGGATCAACTCAGTGTTGCTGCTATGGGAAAAAAGAATCCAAAAGACCAGGAAATCCTCAACATCAGAAATACTATTTCTCAAACTTGAAAACAGAGAGACTGATACAGAAAATACATCTTCCTAATACAAAAAAATTGCTTTTCAAATATGCCCACATTTATCATTGCTATAAAAGCAATGAGTATTTGAGTAAGTCTGTGCAAAATGAGTGTGATGGTCCTGATGCAAGCACCTGCTGGACACTCCTAGAGATATAAACACCCCCAAAACAAAACCCCCTAACAAAGCGAGGGAAATCTGAAGAATTCTCCTTTCCCAGCTCTCTGGGATACTGAGAGCAAGCACTGCGACATGGCAGAATGTGCAGCTGTGACTAATGCAAGGTGACAGTTCTGTTCAGATCTTTCTGCCCGTCTTTAGTGAGACTGTTTTAATGACATATTTGTTTACTCTTCAAAAGCTGGACTCATCTTGTAGGGAACGGCTATTTTGTGCTTGCCTGAGCCCCATTTGGCTGAGCTGGGTGTTATAAGTGACCAGCAAATGGCAGCGTTGCAGAGTTGGACTCTTCTGGTCATGACAGCAGCTCCGCAGGCAGCAGCCACCTCTCCATGAAGGACGACAGACTCTGCCTTTGAGACAGCCCGCGCTGCAGGAATTCCCGGGGGGCGGAATGCAGGAAAAGCTCGAGAAAGATATTTTAATAGGGTATATTTGAGCAGGTCGGTGGATGGGCTATTTTCAACAATCACTACTATAAATTGCCACAGTGCTGTCACCATCCCCTAAGCAAAATGTACCTGTGCAAAATGCTTATAGCACATAATTGCAGATGACTATAAAAATAAGAGGTTTTAAGAAGACAATAAAAATGGTGGCAGGTAGCTTAATAGGACAAAAAATACATTTTATTTTTGTTTCCCTGTAAAGGAAAAATATTTCCAAATAGTCTAAGCACAATGAAATATCTGCATATTAGAAATCTAGATTTTTTTTTTTCCTAAGATAAACCAGGTGCCCGAAACAAAAAAAATACATGCTGAACTCTTCCCATAAATCCATGGGATTTATCAACAGTCCCAAGCCTAAGAGTTAAAAAATGGAAAGAAAGAAAAAGCAGCTTTTCTCAGAAGATTGCAAAAGATGCTAGCCAGCATGGCATGCACATTTAGTTTGTGTTTTTACAAGAGAGAAAATAAAAATGCACAACAATTAACCACAGAAAAAGTGCAGCATGAGGTAACAGTGGATGCCCCCTGGGTTGCCTGGACATCCCCAGCACTGTGCACCTTTGAAGGCAGAAGGTCATTCTCTGACGCATCCACAAACATTTCCACTAGCTCCTTCCAAGGTCTGGGACCAACAGCCTTCTTCCAAACTTTCCTTTGCACGTGGCCACACCATCGTGAATCCATCCCCTGGCAGTAATGGGGAACCAGCAGACATGAGCCTGCTGCTTCCCCTCGAGACGTCCACAGTGCTTATGAGACCCTCAAGGTGATCTCTCCTCTCAGTCACCACACACTAGTATGCAATTTCTCCATTGCACATTGGGCTGGCACTGCAGCACAAGCCAGGCTTCTAATTTTTTCCTTAGAATTCCACAACTTAATTTTCAGAAACAAGCTATCTAGCTTTTTGCTATTTCAGGATATTTTCCTAAAATTCTGTGGATCTCAGCTGCTAACGTTAATAAGCACTGATCAGGATCTGCTACTTAGAGTAGGAAACAGAAAATCATTTAAATATCGTTTAGGGCTTTGAACTTAATAAATACAGATGCTGAGATGCTATGATGTGCATTGGATCATTGACAGCACTCATACAACACTTATGGTAGTTTTGGCGAGGGTAGCTGCAGGTAAATACGTCTCTTGTTAGATTGCTATATCTGAGCAGCCTACAGAAGATTTTGAGATGGAAATATTACAGTCTTCATATAGTCTTCTCCATGAGAATTCGTTTTATTATTCACACTCCCCTATTAATTTTCTAACTAACCTAGTATCATAAGATACTGTGAACTACAACATTGAAAAATTTATTAAATATTTTAAAAGATGATCAACCCACTTGCCATTTGCATGATTTGTATTCATGTTTTATGAAGTAAGCTCCAAAAAGGACATTCGCTTCCAAAGTAATAAACTTTAATCTTTTTTTTTGTCCTAACTTACATTTTCTCATTTTCTCTCTTACATTTTTTTTTTTCCTCTCTCCCTGTAAATCAAATAATTTTTTTCCATTGTTTTCATATAGTTCCTCTTTAGGCATCATTTCTTCAAGACTTTTTTTTGGTGTGTTTTAATACACCAAACATACAAGTAGAGATTTATGGATTATGCACAGAAGATGTATTTTAAAGAAAATCGCTATATTCTCTTTAGCTGAAATATCATAGGAACATATGGGCAGATACTCACATTTTAGATATTATCATAGAGCAGAAAAAATATTTTTTCCTTATTTCACGCTTTTTTGTGTTTTTGAATAAATATTTGGTAGATAGTTAAATATTTATGAATAGGATATTTCCCTGTCATTCCTTGGATCACATTTTAAAGAAGTTTTATTAGCAACAGGTACATCTTCACCATATTCGAACAAAAATTTGCCCCTGTATGCAGATGCTACTATTATTTGTATTCTGTTGTGAAAATTATTCGAAATTTTGCATACCAAGACCAAATTTCACTCAAATAGTGAAATTCTGTACCTGCTAGAGGCAGATGAAGAATTCTTATTGAGTAAATAATTTTGAAATTTCAGTTATACTGCTTTCATACTTTGAGTGGAATTCCAGTATGTTTTCTTGAATACTTAAAATATACTAAACATATTTGAATACTTAAAATATGCTTTTGAGGCCAGAATTTGTTAACTGACAGAGAAATAAAATTCTACCTCATTTGCATATTTTTTTCAGCAATTTCTTTTGTGCTTCCTTATCACAAAACTGTTTACCGCATTTTGTAATTATAGCATGCAGCATAGGCACAGAGAAGAGCTGGTTTTCTTTCCAAGCAAATACATATTCCTGAACTGTATGCTTAAAACTGTGTTAGATATTTCATATTAAAAATCACAATTGACACCTTATGGCTGGTAAATGTGATTACCTTGTGGGTAACCCGCACCTTACTGTTCAGGTACCTTCTAGGTTTACATTTTTACCACTTTGGATAATCATTTAAATTAAAATAGTCGCAGTTTTCAATTCAAGGGAAAAATGATATAATCATGAAAAGAACACCAGTGACGAGATCCGCAAACCTCTATCGGTCATTTTTTTTGGATCTCCAGAAATTTATTAACGGCAACAGTTAGTCGAGCAGAATTTGAATTTGGAAAACTCTGAAAGCTTTCCTTATTCAATGCGAAATAAATTCTTATAATTTTGAATTTATGTGTGTCAGAAGAAATAGTTTTATGGGCTTTCTCCTTTGCCAGGGAATCTCAGCCTCTTAGATATGTACTTTGTGGATTAGAAGTGTGTGGCATGGCCATCATAACTGGCTAAAATGAAACTCCTGGTTGTTGCTGCTGCCTATGTGTTTCCTTTTCTTTTTTCTTTCTTTTTCCTTTCTTTTTCCTTTATGTTCTTTTTTTCTTTCCTTTTTTTTTTTTTCTGTTTTCTTTTGCATTCCACTGAGTAATCGTGGTCTGCAGTACTCAAGACTTGCTTCCTAGTTTTCTTTAGGTGAGGTTTTAAAGTAATTTGGATAAATATAACTTTATTTACAATTTTTTTTAAAACAACTGCAAAATCAGTGGTGGAGTTCTACAACTTTCACCTAATTTAAACAATCACATATTAAAAAACACAAAAAGCAAAGTGTCCCCAGCCACATGGCTATTCATCAAGAAAGTTTTCAAAATTAGATTTAGCTTCATGAGCAGATTTTTGGGCAGGATATGCATCTTACCCAGGCCCAAATGTCTGCTCAAAGACAGCTTCTTTTAGCACCTCCAGAAATCACTATTTTTCACTGAAAATGAGAGAAAAAGAATTCGGAAAGCAAGTAGTCCTCCCAAAGGACAATTGCCTATACCATATTTGGTCCATCATGTAACCAAAGTGGTTGCTTCCACAGCCAACAGTACAGCAGGGAAAAGGATGAAGAAGATGACATTAGAGCTTTACACATTAGAGCTTAATTTAGCTTAGTACCTTATTACTATCCTAAAGTCTGTTTCTGTATCTGATGATACAGCAGTAGTAAGCACAGGTTTTGAAAAACTGATCTTCTAAAGAAAAGAAAAAGGTCGATTCAGCTGCAGGTGTAAGATAGATAGAGGAAATTCAGAGCTCCTCTGGCTTGTAAAGATGGTACATTCCCTCAACGGACACCTTGCCAGCTTGAGATCACTGCATAGTGCTGAGCTTTGGAAGCATTCCTGATTGTCAGGGAGTGGTTAAGCTATGACATATTAATGCTAAGTATTTCTATATGCTGTTGAAGTTTAGTTTTGCAGGAGTAACCTGCAAAATCTTATCCAATAAGGATAGTGTTTAGCAGGATAGGAATTAATGAGCCTTTTTGAGACTATTACTCCTCTAAATCTCTGCACACATTAACTGAAGAAAAATTTTAAAATATCACTTTTTTTCAGTAAGAATATCATTCAAATCAGCAACTCTGCAGGTTTCAGTTGAGCTACACCAGCAAATATAAATTTAGTAAGTGAAGAATGAGGCCCAGTGGAATCGTGCTATTCTGGAACCAGTATGATCTTTCATTTTTACATTAGATATATTCCAAACTCAGGCTCCAACTTCACTGAAGATCAATAGAATTATATCTATTTATGCTGGGCACTTGTCTAAGCCTTATATATTTCATATGCACTATGCTAAATTTACTGCCTGTGTACTGTCATAGAGTAGACTAAATTACAACAGGAAGGAAATGTAGAACATTTTGTTTTTACATGCAAAAGCTTAATTAAATTAAAATATTGGCACATTCAGTTCTGACATAGATCTTAATAAATATGAAATAACTCCAGTACCTTTTAGTGAGGTTACTTTAAACATATACCACAAATAAAACAGCATTTAGGCTGGCATATTTTTTCATTGTATTGCTCCTGTAACACCAGATTACTATCTGAGTAACTCTCTGATTTGCTGTACATAATGTAGATCACATCTGAAGAATCCATGTTGCATTGTATCCTACAAGAATACTACAGCTGTATGTGTTTTCAGCGCATTAGAATAAATTATATATAAATTGAAGAGGCAGCATGCTAACAAAAGAGTTCTGTCAAAGAAAAAAAAAAAGAGGAGGAGGAAAGGTGAAATGAAAAAGATGTACAAAGTTAAGAGAAAAGAAAAGAGAACCCAGCTATAGCAGAGTCTTACTTAAGTGAGAGGTTATAATACGTATCTTTCATTCTAAACAATGTCTTTTTCTGCACTTTTTTTTAGCTGAATGGGCAGGAGATATCACACCTAAGTCAATTAAGAGTAAGATGCCCCTTTACTTTGTTCAAACTGAATGAAAGCTCCTAAGCAAGGATAAGTGTATTGTGTAGTGAATACAGAGGTCAGCGAGGAAGGCATAAAGTCTTTTCATCAGAGAAAAATGGTGATTTAAAGCTTAAGCTCTTTCAAAGGCTCTCAGGGGAAAAATGACACTCTACTAAAGGTAGAATAGAAAGAAAATCCAAACAGCCTCCCTGTCATTATTCATCACAATTAAATAATAAGGGAGAAACATGTTTCTGACTGCAGACTAGCCTGTATTTTGTTTTGGTTTTGTAAGAACTAATGAATCAGAGCTTTTTGCATTTCAGTTCTAAAATCCTAAGGATTCTCATTGGCTATACAAGTCCATGATGAAATAAAATTAAAAATATGATTTAAACCCATATTTACAGACATTATTGATTATCGTGGCTAATGCCAGGATTATGAATCTCATAACTGAATTTCCTTGTCTTAAAAGTATATAGAGAACTTATCTATCTATCTATCTATCTATCTATCTATCTATCTATCTGTCTATCTGTTTCAAATCTGGCGACTGAATGTGTCATTTTGTGCATCAAATTTGCATTTTTAGGTAAATAAAGGAAATCGGACTAAAAGTATTAAACCCTAGTGTTCACATGGGAGACTATCTGAGGGAGAGACTGTAGGAAATTCGTAGTATTTCATAGCAATGTCGGTACTTTCACCGCTTGTCACTACTGACCCGATGCTGGATTAAATCACGCCAGCTGTCCTTGCATTCTGCTGCTGTGCTAAAAATAGTAATCTTCAATGTCTCTGAGACTTTTACTCCTGCATCTAGACCAGCTTCCTGAAGTCTGGAACGAAATTAGTCATCACGTCTATTTGCATGGTTGTTGCAAATTGAAGAATGATCATGGATGGAGGACAGCTCCTAGAAACTGGAATTACATCTCCCTTGGTGGTCTAGGCTGATCCCAAAGTGAAGCAGAGAGGCACTTCACTGCACCTTCTCCTAATAGTATGGCAGATGAATAATCTGCAGTTGGGCTTATTGGAAAGGGGGAGAAGGAGAGCTCGAATCCCCAGCCACCGCACACTTCTTTGACAGGTTCTTATCAGTTCAGGTTCAAAAGAGTCACTTCCAGGTGGCCTTTAATTCTTGTTTTCCCAGGAAAAAAACTCTATTTTTCCAAGAAGAATTCCTTCTTCTTGAAAAATATCAGATTTGAAATTAGGAGGATGTTATTTCAACAAGAAATAACTTCAGTGCCTTCAGGAAGGCACTTCTTTTGTTTTTGTCATATCTGTTCTACACTAGGTTCTCTCCTATATTCCCAGAGATTTGTGAACAATCAGGGCTCTGGCTGCTAATGATGTTTGCAGAAGAATTGTTTTCCTTTAAGTTCCTTCTAAATCTGCTAAGTGAAATAGTTAAGGCTCTTCACGTTGTACCTAGCAGTTGCTGCATTTCTGTGGGCCCCTGACTCTAGACTGTTACTAGCATTCTACTAACTATTATTTAGAGAACATTCTTTCTACATTTACTACAATGAATCTCAATTTTCTGTTTAAAACTATGCAATTTTAAATTGTGAGGGAGTTTATAACTGCAGTAAGTCAGTGACATCAGACCGTACATCTTCACAACAAAATTACGTTTTTTTTTTCTTTGCTCAGGCTTCCCATATTTAGTTGGAGATAAGCATATTCAAATAAATTCTCACTACTGGTTTCTCTTTTAAAGTCAAACTTAGTTCAAAACCTGCCTGAGAAGTGGCTTTGAGAGGTAATCTCTGCTTTCTCTTTTTTCTAGGTCTAAATCTGGAGGGGAAAAAAATTTTGCTTTTGCATGTGCTTATATTTTCTGTTAATTTAAATGGGAAGCAAAGATTCCCAGAAAACAATAACCAGCTCCTATTTTAGTAGAGATGAGGTTTTCTTACCCACTTTACTGCCCTGAAAAAAAGGCTATCAGAGCCTGGCAGAACATCTACAGAAGTCATTCTTACAAATCTGGCCATTTTATCTTAAGATAAAGAAACATAGGCACTTTAGTGCTTGAAATAAACTGAACATTCCACCAATTGCTATGCAACATACAGTAATTAAGATAATGATTTAAGTCAGTTGCCAGTTTGCCTGGACACAGTGCACTAGATGCTCAGATGGTGTTTATTAACCTTAGTATGAAAAGCAAGGGACAGCAACTTGCATGACGTCCATTGATTAATTCAGGCAACCTTTTACATCGACATATTAGGTATAATTATAATATGAAGCAGAAAAAAATTGTTTAAATGGTACCTGGCTCTACAGGTAAAGAAACAAAAACAAATACAAAAAACAAACAACTTCCCTCTTGCCTCCTGCCTCTTTTTTCTGGACGTGTTTTGGCTGTAATTCCAGACAATATATAAGTGTGTATTTGTTTATGTAATGATATATGAGCACCTGTGCAAAAACTGGTGCTTGCAAATGCATGAATTATAATTTTTACATTTAAAAATGGTCTGTGTCACTATAAATTTTCAGACTAGAAAATGAATTGTACACATTGACGTGTCATCATTTCAGCCATTAAAGACAATTTCTTAATTGCAGATTTTTGAGTCATTTCCTCTTAGATATATCTGCGTAAATAATGGACTTTTTGGCTCGGTTTCTAACCATTATCTTTTTTCATATTTTTGCAAATAAAATTTTTTTAACTAAATTATTCCTGTGCACATAAAATAAAAGACATATCATAAGGAAAGGGAGGATATGTTCATCACAGTTATTACCATTTTACTCCCTACACATTACCTCTGAAAGCATTGTCCTACAACGGCCTACAAGAATGTTGTCCTACAACATACATACCCAGAACACAAACTATTTTCCTGCTTTCATGGCAAGGATTTGAATGTAACGTGTTACATCTCTAACCACAGGACTGTTAACTTTGCCAGTCTTTTACACAAAATTATTGTGTTGGGCTAGAGGGAATGAGAAAATTTCAAAGCTTTCATTGGTTAAAATTCGACTTCATCTGAGAGAGAATCCAATATTGAATAGCTTCTCCAGTGAACCACTATCATCTGAAAAAGGAAAGGCACTTTTCCCCAAATGTGCACAACAACATGGTCATAAACTGCAAGATTTCTCAATAGAATGCAAGAGAATTCTTAATAGAATTTGGCTTAAACCCATTTCTGAAACAAGACAGTAAGGATTTGGAACCCTGTCTCTCACTCAGATCTGCTCCTTCAACAACAAGCTGCTTAAAGATTAGATGTACTTAGTACTTCTTGCTTTTGTGAATAACATCTAAAGCATGGCACTTTTTTTTTTGTGCCAGTTACATGCTAAATTTACTATCACCTCTGCCATGGATGAAATACAATTGTTCAGTAAATAAATAATATTAATTATATAGGCCTTATTTTGACCAAAGTAGTAGCAATATTTCAAATTGTACAAATATTGCATTTGTAGTAGACAAAAATGTGTTAGGATGAATTGCCCCATATTCATCATGCTTCCCTAGTCAATTCAAGCAAAAAAGAACAGCAAAGTTTTTGTTTTTGTTTTTTTCCTTACCCCAAGATATCTTTCCAGTAACAAGACCACAACAGTAATAGGTTTTGTAGCTTTCTATATCTTCTTGATGTTATTTTCCTTTACGGTCTGTTTTCTGTGGTTCTTGTGAAGTTATTGTATGTCAGTCTGACCTTACATATTAATGCTTCTGAAGAAGTAAATATGCTTTAAGAGTCGCACATCTCGCCTAGGCTTGGTAGATGTGTTACAGCATGAGAGGAAACACCTTGGAATGAGGTTCCTATGATACAAGTGCGGGAAGGTGTGATGGTAAAAACAGAGAAGAGGGACAGTAGAAAGTAATGGTGGGAAAGGAAAGGCAGGGAAGGGTGGTCTTCATTCACTATCATCATGTAAAGAAAACCTGCTGGCAAAACTGTATTCGTCCTTAGATTTTTTCTGTCATCTGGTAGTCATGAAACTTTGAGAGAGAAGAAAAGATTGAAGATTCTGAAGAAATTTTTCTGAAGAAGGATTCTGAAGAAAGAGGTAAAACTAAGTTGTGAAAAGAGCAAATATCAAATGAAAATGAAGAAAAAAATAGTATTTACAACCACACAAACTTCACATCTTGTCTTTTTCTGATATGATAATTCATATGTGATATACATGTGATGTGGTCATTTATACTTCCACTATGATAGCTTTGGGCTCTTGACAGCTTCTGGCTTCAAGAAAAATGTGTGCCTACATAAAGTATGCCATCTGGAGCTATTCTGTTGTGATAGAAATGTTCTTACCTTGCTTTACAGCTTCTCAAACATCATGGCCTAACACCTTTTTATTCACAACCAAGCAAGAATTCCACTACCATAGAATAGGAGTTTTCCAGGGAATTATAGTGACCACATATGCTCATGATGGAATTCGAAGGGGTTATAGCCACTGGGGGGCTGAGACAGCATGCCACAGGCATCATATTTCTCTTCCTCTCCTTCCCCCACCTAAACTAATTAGCCTCAAAATTAAAGGAGGACCTTCTGCTGAGAGAGGAAACAAACAGCAAGTCCTTCGCATCCTGACATGCTTATTCCTAGCCAAAAACTGAAGTTCCTTCAGTTGCTAGATTTGTTTGGCTTGGTGAAAGGCAGAGCTTGCTCTGAAGTAAAGATGTGATGTCCTAATGGCACATGAGGTGATGCATGCTACCAAGGAGTCCTGCAGCAGTGCATTGTTGGGGTGACAATGTTTGCAGCTGGCTCACTTGATTCTCTTACCCAAAATTCAACAACATCTGATAGAAACAACTGCCTCTGAGAAACTTAATTTAGAGTCAAATGCATGCAGAAGGTAGGATAAACATAACCTATAGATAGACCATTAAAAATAATAATGATAATAATGAGAAAAGCCATATATAAATCTTGTAAAATGAGCAGTATTTATGGCATATTTTGTCTATCATACCAAATAAGCACTGCTTTATCTGTATAGGGTAACACTGAACAAAAGCTGCATGCTCTTTCTGTTGCTTTATAAATTTAAGATACTTGCCAGTTAGTTTTCAGAGATGGCTAAAATGGATGAAATTAAGACATTAGAATATATAGTTTCATTCAATTGGTTCTGCTTTCCAGCTGCTGATTCATCTGTGAGATACAAATGTAGTCTCAGAACAGCAGGCTTAACCACTCCTCAGCATGAACAAAGAATAAGAAATAAACTTTGAGGGAAAATATTTGAAAAATAGTGTAGACGGCTAACTGGAATTATGTTCACCCTGTAATTTGATAACTTTAAAAATATGGAGAAGAATAAACACATAACACTAAGAGAAAAAAAAAAAGTTTTGAAAAGACAGCTTTTCACGGTTTTACTTTATTTTTTTCTCCTGACTGTAATTAAGGTTATTTTGACTTTGAAGATTTGTAATATGGCTTTTATAAGCCATTATAAGCCAAATCATGAATGATTTTTCTTTTTCGTTCAAGAAAAGATATATACCCTGTTTCTTTAGTACTCATTCCATGCTGCTCTAGGAAATATACCTTTACTCTATGAAAACAGAGCAGTTTCTGCAGTTTAAAAGAAAATTTGATGTGACCTTTTTGACTCCTTTGATAACTTCGGAAGTATTTTCCTTATGAGTGTTTCTACATTACAGAAAGAAAGTGCACAGCAAAATGTCCAAAGACCAGTTAAAAAACTGTACCTATGATTCAAACAGCTGTATGGTCACAGGAGTTGACATTTACTGATGACTCTATCATGAATTTGACAATGATGATTTTTTAAAAATATCCAGGGTGGGAACAGTGCCTTTCTCCTGTGTTCATGTAATATCTAACTCATTTTGGGTGCTACTGGAATAGATTCAAATAGGAATCATTAATAATGTGTGAATACAGGCAGATCAGAGCTGTAGCCAGAGGCACAGGAAGATGCAATGGCACATAATTCCCTTCTCTCTACTTCTTACAGTTTCCTACTATAGAATCACTAGATAAGTGCAAAAAGTCAGAGAAAGAAATAATATATGATCTAACATAAAAAGAACTGGACAAACTCCTACCTCTGCATCTGGATTGCCGCTCTAATTTTTTTTTGTTATCAGCTGACAACAGGACCAATCCTCAAAATGCCTGTAAAGCTGAATTTTATTCCCAGAAAGAAATTATTTTAAATCATTAGGTCTCTGTGAAAGAATAAAATTTCAAATATGTCTCATATTTTGAAGACACATGCCTTCACTTCCTTTTATAACTTCCAATTGGGATTAAGTATTACTGCCATTAATAATAAAAACAGTGAATTGCAATTTATTTTGAAAAAACAGCAAATTCACCAAGTCCTGAAATTAGTAGCCACAATGGTTATTCTTTCCAAATACATTCTATGCCTTTTATCTTCACTGCCATGAACTAAAGTTCTAGCTACAAACTTCCTGAGTTTAACTTGACTGATTAACTAGCAGGCAAGATTTCCTCTTGGAACCTTCCTCTCAGCATTATGTTTCAACAGCTATTAGCTAATGGATTGAGAAATCTATATAATTAAATGTGGAAAGCCAATGTGAGTGCATAGTAGTCTTGCATGATGGAAGCAGTGAATTGATTTATCTCCTATTAATACTGAAATATTATTTTGAATAACCTTTGAAGAGGAAAAAACAGCTGTTCCTATTTTCATACATTCTTTATTAAGAAACAAATATTGCCATAGTGGAGGTAAAGATTCACTGCAGTTTTTAGCTGCATGCAAGTCAGAAGTGCTAAAAACGTGAAAAAAAAGTCTTTCAATACGTAATATAATTTGTGCAGAAAAGTTTTTTTTTCTCTTTTTTTTTCTAAAAATATCATGAACTACATTGTTGATTATATTTTATTAATTATTTCACAGTCTTTTGGAGCCGGAGCCCTTCCAGTCTTTAATCTACTGAAAATGTTATTATATTCCTATAGGTCCACGTATGTTGTATATCACATTGCTATAT
>WBNA01000243.1:721975-749901 GCA_013398345.1 Nothocercus nigrocapillus | reverse complement strand
CCATGTGCTGCAGGTGTCCCTGCTTGAGCAGGGGGGTTGTACTAGATGATCTATGGAGGTCTCTTCCAGCCTCAAGCATTCTGTGATTCTATGATTCTATGTTTGAAAGTACTTTCCTTACCTTTTGCAATTACATTTCTACACAAATTATTTTGTGCTTTTAACTCTGAAAAAGGACTTCTTTTGCATTTACCACGGCATTCTGAAGATACACAGAAAAGTCTTAATGCTTGTTATGTAAAGTATAAGAACAATTGTTCCACAGAAAATGATTTATGATCGAAAAATTTATGATTTTTGAATGGAGAAAATGTATTTTTTTTTCAAGAAAGTTCAAATTCTAGGGCAATACCAAGTTTGCGCTTATTTAAATCCTTTTTAAAATTCACTTTTGATTTCATACTTTTTTCTACCAGGTCTTCTGTTTAATTGTTTTTTTTTTTTCTTTGTCTGACTGACCTTATTTATGTGACTTGCGGTACATAGTCAGCCTTCTCCAGAACTTATAGCTGCCTTTTGCTTTCTACCATGAAAGTAAAGAACAAAAATGGCCATTTAAGCAAGTATTTGCTATTGGTTTATTTGAATATTGCTATATTCCCTATATTTAAAATACTCGTTGCTATTATTCATCTTAAACATTAATTTCTCGCTAGTCTTCTCGTCATTTTAAGTTGCTAGTAAAAAATGTGTTCTTTTTTCTATCTAGAGTTTTATAGCTTTCCATTTAATGCACGTTATTCCACAAATCTTTTTTGTTTTTCACTCCTTTAAATTTTTTACTTTCTTTTAACTTTACATTTCCATTATGCATATATAATTTCAAAGGAGGATGTATATTCAATTTCAAAGAATTTAGAGTATTCTTGTTTAAGAAGAAACCCATAGTTAATTGGAGGAGATAAATCTAGATAATTAAGGTTGCACTCATGTATGAGAAGTATTTTTTTTTCTGTTACTAAGAATTTTGGAGTTAACCATAGTGATTCCAGGTCTCTACACCATGTTATTTCACCATGCAAAGAACTTCAGTAAGGTATAATATAATAATCCTTGGGAGGCAATATTCATCTAACCTTTCTGGATGTCTTTGAACCAATTTTGGAGCAAGATTTAAATTACTTGGCTCCATCATATTCCAACTTATCATCATAAACACAAATCCCATATGCATTCTGGTCTCTCAGCAACATTCTAATAAATGAGAAACTTAACAAAAATTCCTTCTGGAATGGGAACATAAGTTTGAAATACAGTCACATCCGTGATATGTATTGATCGATCTTAGGCACAATCACATAGACACAATTTTAAGACAAATATTGCTCTGTGATTTTCTTGTTATGTTAAGGATGCAATATTACTCTCACAAAAGAGCAATGATAAATACATTTGCAACTAACTGTACTGTCAGCTGGTAAAGATGTTAATTACTATAATTCCTAAACTACAGTTCTCATTAAGGAAGAATAGTTATATTCCACAATCAAGATAACTGAAATAAAACTTGAAAGACATGAAAGCATAAGTTGGAGATTTAAGCTATTTAGATCAAATACTCATTTGTTTGTACATGATAAGAATAAGAACTTTATTTATTATACTAGCAGTGTGCAATTTCATATATCCTTAATTATAAATTCACTTGCTTTTAAGTAGTTGGTTTCTGAATGTTTTTTCTAAGAGTGTCTTATCTTCCTATTTTTGGGGAAGGGGAATAGGGATACTTGGCAGGTAGACAGCTGTACTACCTACAACAGAGCAAAATTAGTGTATGCTCAGCTTTGCAAATGACCTTCAGACATTTGTAAACAAAAACATTTGTATGCAGGCCTCTAGGCATCACTCCATACACAAGGTACAAATATGCTCATCAAAAGAACATTAAATCCAGAATTGTCCCCAAATGTGCAGATATGCAGGAAAACTGACAAGTAGTGAACACGTTTTTCCTTAACCAGATTAAGAAAGGGCACAAAAATTATATGACCTGCTTCTGTTCCTACTTTCACAGCATAAACCCGAATCATTCCATTGATTTTACCCTGACATAATTCCAAATGTCAATGAGATGAGAACTGACTTTTTAAGTTAGATTCTTGACTGTTTGTGTCTGAAGCTCATTGTTTGACATTTACATGCTTTTAGGTCTTAACAAGTTGTCATCAGGTCTAACAGTGCAGAATAATGTCAATAATTCATGTTTTTCCACACCTTGGAGATGCCCCTTGACCTAATATGCCACAAAGGCTTGCACAGCTTCACAAAAATCAAAGGGAGCACTAGTACTGCCAATCCATTAGTACTACTAAAATCAGTGTAATAAGCCATTAGATGAAAATTATACCTTAGGACATATCTCCTTTGTAATCATTTACTTTAGTTTTCTTCTCAGGAATTTCACAGAAAATATCAAAAGCCCCAAAAGAAATTCCCCCATTCCTGGGAGACATTTATGATAACTCATAAAAATACAGAATATAGCTGAAAGTACTTGATCCGTAAGAGTGATGGAACTGAAGAAATTCTAAATTTTAAGGTTTTACCCGTTTCCACAAGTTTCTCTTTCTGAGTCCAGTACCTAGATCAGAAGCTCTTGGCACTTGTCACACTTTTTTTTTCTTAAAAGTATTGGGGGAATGTGTTTTTAATTGTTAATAGCCAACCAATAATTCAGGAAAAATTTTAGGTATATTCTACAAGGTGACATTTTTACTATTGATTCAAAATGAAATGTCTTCAGAGGGAATTCTGAAGCTTTTTAGGGCAAAAAGGTAGCCTCTCATGAAGTCTCAATATAGCATTGAATGCCCTTGACTCTATGCTTGGCTAAAGAAATAAAAACGTCACTCCAGTTCTGTGTATGATTCCCTCAAATCTATTTTGTCACATAGCTCAGGTCACTTGGTCAATGTTTTTTTATGAAAATAGTGAAAAAAAATCTATTACTCTGTGCTTGAACTTCAAACTTATTTCTTCTCTGCTGATGAAGAAAAGTCATAAATTTTTGTAAAAGGAAACAGCAGGAGATGCGTATTTAGTGTCTTCTTATCTAGTCATGCTATAAACCCATAGTCTTTAAAATGCTAATTTTCATGAAACACACTGTTGCACATACTAGCCTTCTTTGACTTGTTTCTTAAGGTCTGAGTACAAGAAAAATATGTTGCTAGAGTAATAATGAGTAAAATGCTTCTTTAAAAAATCTGAGATCATATGTGGGAAAGGGACTTTGGTACAAGAGAAAAGCAAAGCTCAGACTCATGGATATGGATTGGTGGTAAGTGTCCTACATCTTTTAACATCCAGTAGTCAATAACATAACTCAGTTTGTGTTTCATCTGAAACCCTGAAAACTTCATGGGCGGGGATGGGAATAATTACGCATGTAATCATGTAAAATGAAATAGGATATGGATCTTACAACACAATGCTGAAAGAAAATCTGGTACATTCTAGTAGCTAGTGGTGAATATATGTATATGCTTGTAGATATGTAGACACATTTTCTTTTAAATCAATCTAATAAAATGTCAGCATTTCATATTCACATTCAATATTTTTATCCAGTGGATATTTTATTTTATTTTATTCTATTTTANCTTTACTTTTGCTAGGCATTTCTGTTGACATGACTTTGTTTTCAAACTAGACACATGTATGCAGGCACAATGTTATGCCTTTTTTGGTCAATAAAGCTTAGCAGCAGCTTTTCTTTTGCTGGATATACAGTCTAAGATTAGAAAATAACCACGTGCTTATGTGCCAAAATTCAGTGAGTAGCTCTGAATTTGTACTGCAACAGTTACAATAAATCCCAGAAGTTTCTAACAGACTTTGTGATATATTGTGCTTCCCCAGATATTTGATTCATGGTTAAATATTGACTTAGCACGCTGCACAAGGAGAGGGGGGAAAAAAAAAATCTACAGAAAATATTTACTGTGGTATTCCCAGAGGATGTTGCAAATGGAAGACCTTTCTCCAAGAAAAGGACGAGGAGCACCTAGGTTAATCTCCTTCTATGAAATGCCTTGTACAATCTCATGTTCTAGATGAAAATTTAGATAAGGGGGATTAAACTCTCCAGATGAAAGACAGTCTACATGAAATTCCCTTTCATGGACTAACCTTTTGCTCCCAGAGTCTGCAGCAACTGGTACAACTCTTCCAAAAAAACACTCCTTTATTAATGACTCACTGAATAGGTATTATTAATGTCTACCATATTTGTGTGGATGAGGTCTCAACATTACTGAAAATATTCTAAAAAAATCTAAAACATTTTGTTATGCTAGTGTTATACACTCACATACAATAGACTAGCAAGTGGCTGGACCAAGCGCTGTGCAACAGTAAACACAGCAGAATTTACTCTGACGTAATCATGCAGCATCATGAATTGTAATTGTGTTTTTTTCAAATTATTTGATGTTTCTCATTTCATGATTCTCAATTATATTCAATATTTAAGATTTAAAGTTCAGTTTCTTTTCTTTATTATATGTATTATGTAATTAATATATGTGAGTGGGAGGAGGGAAGGGAGAGACAAGTTGTTTTCTGCTTTATAAGTAATATAGAAAATACTTTAGCCAAAGCTTCATATTTATCTTGTACTTTTGTAAATAAGATCCAGTTACAGAATACAGAGATCATCATTTGCTTGAGGGTTTGGTATTAACCTATACATTTCTTAATGAGGAAATAAGTTGCTGACATCTAAACAAATAAATTGCGCAGTCTCACTTTAGAGGAATAGGACCATTGCTTCATCTAAAACAAGAACTAGAGAATGCGTTTCATTTCTATGCAATGGATGTCTTCTATAACCAAAAGAAGAGAGAGAAAAAAGAGCTAATTGCATCTGCTTAAGCAGCAAGAAAGAGTTTTTAAATTCCATGTTTCCTAAACAAGTGTACATTCAACTAATATATGAGAGTTAGAGCTCTGAGCACCACAAGTGAACAAAGTCAAAGATTCACCAGTTCTCTTTACTTGGATCACTATGGGACTTCATGTCTTTCTAATGGAAATGGTCAAGTACTACTATGACTGGAGCCAGAGAACATCGACCCACATCCTTGCCTGTAGCTCTCAACTATTTATATGGGTTTGCATTATTAGAAACACAGATGTGCTTGAATTATCATCCCTAGTCCCTGTAAGCAATTACACCACTCTCTGCAGTTCTTGACTCCAGTAAAGGTCTTTTCTCTTTGATGAACTCATTACATATGTCACCAGTGCTATAGCAGCAGAACAGAACTTAAGCTTCTTTGTATATCTTTGTCAGTATTTCTTTGTAAGTATTCATCACTTTGCTGTGTCAGATTTGCTATATTTGGCCTAATTCTCTGCATTTCTGGGTAAAATGAAGCACAAGTGCTTGAAAAGGTATACTGCAATATAGGCAATATAGTTACTGATAAAAGTAAAAAACATGATAAACTTCTGCTTCAGCGAACTGCATATCCAGAAACACATACTAACAACATAGGGCATGAAAAATAGCTGCATTTTCATTCAGAGACTTGTCACAGCATACAAGAGATCAAACACATATCCCTATAAATTATGTGATATTATTATAAAGGTACTATCATTCTCTACAGTAGGGATTATAATGTCACAGCATCAAAAAATTGTTGTCACAAAATCAGAAAATTGCTCAGGGTCCTGAACGCTGTCAGCACTGACATTGTCAAGGTGTCTGCATTAGGCAAACAAGGGATCAGAGAATTGCTCAGGGACATGACAAGGAACAAGAACACATGTGACACAACTAATTTTGACAGAAAAATTACTTCTTAGAATTTCCACCAAAAAGAAATTCAGAAAAGTCCTAGAGGAGATTTTTCACCTTGTAGGCAGTATTTCAGTGAAAAAGAAAACAGAGGAAATGATAATCATTTTCTGACCCCAAATTGGCATTTGTGTTTTTCACATTGAGATCAGTATTTGCTTATGCATCTTTTGGAATACAAGCAAGAAAACAGGGGCCTGCACTGGATCCAAATGAAAAGATCCAAAATAGTCAGGCTCTCATTTCAGTGTCAATTGTTTTTGCTGGTACACTTCCCATTGCCAACAAAAGCATCAACAAAAGCACTCTGGAGATATACAGCAAATTCTTTTTTTTTTTTTTTTTTAAGGGCCGCAGTTTTTTTTTTTTTTTTTTTTTTTTAAGGATGCAGAGATTGTCTTGGGCATTCCCCATTATTTCTGTTATTAGATATGCATATTAACTCCATTCCCCGTTATTTTTGTTGTTGAAATATGCATATCTTTAGCCATAAGAAACCACAGAAGGATGAAGGCTCTTGTATTGTCAGTACTGATACTAAAACTCTATTGTTATTCTCCCTAAAATTGCTTTCACTTGCATGTATTTAAAATCTGAATTCAGATTTCCAAAACCAAAACACAAATTAAAAACGGAGTATGCAGCTGGGCATGAACACACTGGAGAGTGAAGAACAAATCTTTCCTTCAGAGATGTGAAAAAAATCTGGAATTGTGGTTTGTGAAGCAATCACCCACCCAGGCTCGGAAATACTGGCACTACAGTGGGCATCCCCTCAAACTAATGTTTTCATTACTTACTACTGCAACTTTGTCTTACAGATGGTGATCTAACCAGCTCTCAGAAAAATAAGTAAACCAGAATTACTCCTCATTTAATTGTGACACTGACTCTCAAAGGAAAAAGGCAGTGGAGGAAGCTCTGCTTTTCACTCAAATGGCACTGAATGAAATAAAAGCAACCATTACATAGGTATAGTTGAGCCTTTTCTGCTTTTGAAAGTTCCAAGTTTTTTTTTCTTTTTTCCAATCTAAAAAATAGAAGACAAATAGGATCCAAATCCATCAAATTCTGGATGTGTCTCTGGGATGACAAGAGGAAGTCTGTAGGCCACCTGCCTGAAAGCAGATGTGTTTGGGGAGCGAAGGGGTACTGTTTGTGTAGATGACTTGATGCTTCTCTCATCTTCACCTAGAAATCTCAGGGCAGGATACATAAAGGACACAGACAATTTTCATGAACTATGCCTATGCCCTAGTATGTTGTACAAGATGACTTCCTTTGTATGGCAGAGTTTCCAAGCTAAACAGAACCTATAAATACAAATGAGGTCCTATGTCAGCTCACTTCTTGATCCCAGACAGACAATCCTTCCTGTCAGATACCATTGATTCTTTCCCAGCAGATACTATTCTATTTAATCTCTCCTGATCCTCAGAAAGATTTTTTTTTTTTTTTCTGTTATACAAAGACTGGGATATAAATTGGATAATGCGTGCCTAGTGGCCTGTTTTTAAATGTCTTTTTTGTCTCAAAAAGGCATGGGCTATGTTTACAGAGTAAACTGTTCAAGATTATACTCTTCAAGAAAAGTGGCCCGCTTGACAGCAGCGCAGGTACTCTACATCGACCGTAAATCAACTGGTATTTTTTACTTTAGATGAGGTGTAAAACTCAAGATTGGACAGCATAAAAATCCCATTCATATTCTGTAAAACAAAGTCATTCATTTAAGCATTCTGGGTAAACTCCTATTTGGATAATTGCATTTTGCTACCCAAATTTCTCACTAGGTTTTGAATGAATATTGTATACTTGCTCATTTGCTGTTCTAAACTTGAGATGCTAACAAGGAAGGAATAATGTAGTTTGCCGGTACGCTGACAGTGGGGACAGAGGGAAGAGTTTCTCGTAATAAATCTATGCATATTTAATCTTTATAATAAGGATCTCTTCAGGCTAGGTGTATATTTCCGCTTAAAAGCTTTTACTGAAAGTTTTCCCACAGACCCATCACTCTCCACTTTATTCCTTTTATAACTTCTTTGTGCCACTGGCTGCAGTTACAGAGTTCATAGCAAATGGCTCCCTTTTAAGTCAAATCCAGTGATACTTAATGAACTGGTTATCAGCAAGACATTCAAAGAGGATGGCAGCTGCTCAGTCTGTCTGGATACTGTGCATCCCATTTTGTACATTAGTCTTGATAATCAATCTAGTAGGAAAAACTACAAAGGTCACTGCCCTCCTGTCAAGGTCTTCTCATTACTTTCCTGATGTCATGCTGTTGTATCAGGTTTGTTTAGGTGCTTGTTTCAAGGGTGCCTACCTTCAACTTTTGCTTGGTGAATTTCAAAAATTCGTTTTTCTACAATAGCAAGATACTCCAACAATCCCCAAACCTCTTTTATTTCATCCTTTGAAACAGAAGGAACCAGGGCATAACCTCCTCACCTCAGCAGATCTCTAGCACAGGAAAACAAATTTAAAATCTCCCAGTGTCATGCATGCATCTTATCTGACCATCATCCACTAGCCTTGCTTCTGTAATAAATCAATCCTTCATTGTGACTTGACTTATATGTACTGTATTTACCTGTCCCATCAATTATACATGTCTTTTGGCACTTGAAGTCAGATACCAATCACAGAACATAGGGTTACTCTACTGTTGCTATTGAGTCACATTAGCAAAAGCCATGCTAGATATTTCTATAAAAAATTTTCCACTGATCTGTGTTCATCAGCAGGCATGAAGTGGTAGGACTATCACAGTACTGTCTCTTGCTGAATTTTATAGGGATACAGCAGAACCTTTTGTTACAGCTTCTTGTTGATTTCCTCTGCAAGGCATATTATGCTTTGCTATCCTTCAAAGGAAGCACAGTCTATTTTCGTTTTTGTCTTTTTTTTTTTTTTTTTATTTTAAATAAGGCATATTTTAAATGCAAGTTGATCTTATATCTTATTTGGTGTAGACGCTATTGTGTTATCATCTGTTAGTTCTTTCTAAGGCACATAAAGTTTGACCTTCAAGGTTATGAGAATTATGGCAAGAAGGAAGAAAGCATGAAACAAACATGACCTGTACAACAAGACAGTGAGGGAGTGCTGAATGTAGTTTTATGTATACAACACATACTTTTGTATAGGAATTAAATAAGCATACCTGAATATTTTTAATACTCTAAAAAGAGAGAAAAATTAATTAAAAAGCAAATCAAGAATTTACTAAAGAGACCTGGTTAGGTCTCTTTCCTAACTGAGTCTCATTCCCTTCCCTGTATCATCATCAGTATAGATTATCTTTATGCAGTGATACACCACCAGGTGTTAAACTGTGCGTTTTTACTAAAGTAAATTATATTTTATTAAGCTTGTTATATGTGCTACCCAGCCAGAATTATCTCTGTTGCTTTCACTGGTAGACTTACTTACTTAGATGAGTAACAAGTCTAAAAATTTTCATGCTGCTGAGGACATGTCTCAGTTTGCATCACATGTTCCCTGAGCAACAAGAAAATTAGGAACTCAAGGAAGGCTGAAGTAATGCAAAGAAAAGCAGAAGCAGAGTTAGAAGACCATATGAGTAATGACAGCTGAGTAGACTGAAGTGTATAGTAAGGGACTTACAGAACTCCTCCTAAAGTCTCACATTGATTTCTGTGGCTTTGAACCAATATTTAGAAACATATAAACCAGCAATTACTTATGCCAGTCTTTTAGCTTTTGGCATAGATGTTCAAAAGTGAAATCATTAACTCTTTCTAAACTTAAAATCCTTCAGTTTAGCTCTGTTAGTTAATTGTTGTAGACTCATTGTGGCAAAAAAAATTGTTGTAGACTCATTGTGGCAAAAATCCACTTAGGAAAAGATACTTGTCCTGTCCAAAAAAGCAGACTTCTTGATCAAAATAACATTTTTATCTAATACAAAGGAAAAACAATGTATTGGGATTTTTTTTTTTATGGGAAATAAGGGCAAAACCGTGTAGCCCAGTAATCCTCAGAGGTAGGTGTGCTTAAATTTGCCTTTAATGGAAACTATATTTTCATGACAGTGTACACTTCACCCAGTCAAACAACAACTGCTTCTGTTGCTAACAGCTGACCTGGCAATCGCCAGCTATTTGTTTCAGAATGGCTACAGGCTTTAGAGCACTGTGAATCCCTTTGCAATCCTATTGTGTGCAGACCAAAAATTCCCTTTTCGTCCCCACCTGAGCTACTGGGCATAAGTAAAGTATACTGCATTGACAGGGTGACTTTATGGTTGTTGCTGCTCTTGCTCTTTTTGGCATCTTTTGGTATCTTTGCATTCCAGTATAAATTTGTCATGTTGCTGGGATTACTTTTTTTTTCCCCCTCTTTCCTTCCTCTTTTAAGCATTTTGTTTTGAGTCTTGAGCTCCAGATGTTTTATTATTGGCACTCTTGGATTGCTGGCACATGCTCTTTGCCCATGGTTGAAAAGCTGTCTGTCTCTGGCCTCTCTGCTTTGGGCTGGATTATCACGCTCTTGGCAGCGGTAGCTTGGGGATCGTGGCATTGCACCCACTGCCGCGGCACTGGAAGTTGCTGCACAGACCACCAGCAGCACCAGTGGGCACTCCTGATGGGAGGCAAGTCCTGGCTTTCTAGTGAAGCACACAGGGAAGCCAGGGAAGCTACAAGAGCTCCTGATAACCATAGAGGTAAGAAACAGTTGGATTGCTGACCAAGAGAGAGTCAGAGAGGATTGCTGTCATTTCCCCAAATACATAAAATAAATGCAGAAAAGAAAGTACACTGATCTAGCTGGCAATAATTAATAGTAGCAGAAATTAGGTTTTGACAAAATAATAATACTAAAAATTGCCTTGCATTAACCAGAACTCTTCCTCAGCTTTGGAAGAGTGCAATTTGAAGACATATTAAGATTGGTCTTTATTGGCTTGTATTTTTATTGAACCTACATTTTTTCATTGTGTTTTACTGGAAACTGGTGACAATTTTTTTGACAGCAAGTCCTTTCAACTCAAAAAATACAAAAACAGAAAAAAAGTTTTTTAGGAACACAATAGTTGCTACACAAATCAGACCCGAAGAGCCAAAATGCATAATTTTCCTAATTTCTTAAAAAAAAAGTGAAATTCATTGTGGTGTTTCAAAAATATCCATATGAATTCTTAACTTTAATATGCTATAATTAGTTGCTGTATTTAGACACTTGAATACCATGCCTATAAGCATTTGCAGTTAGATTCATAGCAAGATCAGGGCTTCTCAGTTCTAGAGACAAGACCGAATTGTGCCACCTTAAAACCAAGGGACTGTCATCATGTCAGAGACATTTTTGCTATGAGAAAAGCCAATGAGAAGCAAAAGGTGGAGCTCAGAAGACAGACTGTTACCGCTGCCACCAGTAGAGAAAGAGGACTGGTGGGAGAGGAGAATATTGCTGGCACATGGCATCCATGTGAAACGAGCATTTTGTGCTTGGAAAAGCCAAAGCAGGCAGCAAGTTGTACCTTCCTTTTCTCCTTCTCCACAGTTTACTACTTTAGGAATAACGTATTATGCCTTTGTCCTGGCTAAAAGACATTTTAAAATTTCACATTTTCAGTGACTAACTAACAAAAACATTCAGTGATCCTGACTCTTACCTCTCCAATTTTCAGGATTTAGTTGAAATTGAGGGAAAAAGAAAAAAAAAATCTTTATCAATATGAAACAAATATCTTTTTCTAGACCATATCTAAGTCTACCTCTGCAGAAGAATGAACATCTATAAAGAGAAAATGAGAAGGATTAGCCAAGTAGTGTATTACATATGGAAATACATACAACATACACTTAGAAGTATAAGTTCTGGAGTCTTGAAGGCATATGCAGAGTTTGATATTTCTTGCATGCAGACAGACCGCCATTAGGGATTCCCCATTTCTTCATGATTTTTATTAGTAACCTTCTGAACAAAAATTGTCTGGTAATTTTCAAGATATTTCCTTTCTTTATATTGTTCATTTACTTTTACAGTTATATGGATGGTCACCCCAAACCTTGTTACCTGTTAGAGTAAATAGGTGTGATACTGGAAAATATTTGTTTCCTAGTTTAACCATCTGCTGTTCACATCAATGATTTACGCTGGGAGTTTCAAAGGAGACTGTCTGAGAGGCTACGTCTTCTCCATGGTGCACCGCTTTAGTAGAAGCACTTGGCATGGAAAAGGGAAAGAGCTGCCAGCACTACTGTCTATGAGAGTTGCTGGTATCTGAAACAAGCTCTTTACCAAAGATTGCCTGAATCTGATCATCTTCCTGACATTCTACAAAAGGCACTTATGGGATGTGGTTATTGGTTAGATGTATTCCCAGAAACCATAGAGGTGGAAACTTTTATTTCCACGTTGCCAAAGCTGTGCTACTGGGGTCATGTTTTATTTTTAGTTAAGAATTTGATATATCATTTCTGTATACCCGCAATATAAATCAGAATTTCCTTTATAAATATTTTTTAAATGTTTCTTTAAATCTAGTTAATAACAATATTCAAATTCCAGCAGGATTTGAATACATGTTTTTAATGCATTCTTTGGAAAAAATAAAGCTTAATCTGATCACTGTTACTGCACAGCACTTCCTCAAAATTTGCAACATTCTAAACGAAACCACCCTGAACACCTAGCTAAATCTTATTTTGGCACTGTAATTTTTATATTCCTTTTAGGGGAAAGGAAAGAAGGTACCACTTTTGGTTCCTATGGATAAGGCCCTGTCACTACACAGATCTGGTGTAAGTCTGCTTTGTACAGGTCCAAGACCTATATAGAGATCCTTTACCACCCCAACTCAGTCCATGGACCCCAGTGTGGGAACCATCACTCCAGCTGACATGACATTTTAAATTGGCATCTTATCTTCATATATAATCTGGAAGACGTGACAAATCTAATAGAGCTTGCTAAACTGCAAATGTGTGAATGTCTCTCTCTAGCTCCTGCAATGAAGTTTGAGAAAAATTATACTCTCAGCTCCTAAGCAAATGGTAAGAAATATGGTTAGGAAAAGAGAACTTCAAAGTAGAATATAGCCTATTTTACAGCTGTTTTTTTTTTTTTTTTTTTTTTTCTCCTGGCAGAAGTGCCTGGAAAATATATATTACAACTGCTTCTTATATTTCAGCATATGTTTTCAGAATATTCAAATATGTAACACAGAGAAACAGAATAGCCACTATGTTCTGGGTAAAGGCAGAAGAGATGGTTGGGAATGATCACTACAAGAAATATATAGTGCCATTCTTTTTCAAAAACAATTAGCATAATCTTAGATCTGCACAGAATACATTATATATATATTTTTTTTTGTATAATTATATTATATAACTGTGCGCTATATACACTTTGCACTTGCAAAGAGAGAGTCAGAAGCACATGCTTTCTCATGAACATACCCCAGCCAGCACAAACTTTTCCAAATGAAAAAAATAAAAAGGAGCAAGGTTAGGATTCTGCTTCTACTCCAATCATAATCAACACTTAATCTCAGTATGAACATCCAGAAACCATCTTCATGGTCACATGGGACATTTGTGGCAATTGAGGGAGGAAGCCCAAGTCTCCTGACTCCAAGTCCTATGCTTTAACCACAAAACCACTCTTGCCTGGGATTGCTGTCTCCACCGTTGCACTGAAAATCAAGCAAGAGCTTCACCAGATCTATGACAAAAATTCACACATCTTTTTTCCCTTCTGCTTTTGTTTATTTATTTAGCCAGTGAAGAGAACAAGATAGTGATAAATGAGTGAACAAGTCTGGGCCAGAGGATCTGTCAGACTCTAAAAGTTCAGGCTGTCCTACAGAGAGGATATTAAATGTTTGCAGCCAGCCACATTCACTGTATCTGAGAGGACTCTGATACACTGAGCTTGGCAGGCTGCGAAAATTTAATGCATTTCATCCAATGCATTTATCAAAATGTATTCCAAAAGAATTTCTAAGGGAGGAATCACAACTCTTTGGCAGTCATAGAAGTGTGTGAGATTGAAGGGTGTTCTGGAATGTCTGATATAAGACCTTCCTATTTATATATATATATATATATATATATTCTTTTTCCTCTCTTTTGAGGATGAATTTGAGTTATTTCATTTCTGAAGAATATTTGTTTTTCCTGGTTTATGGTAAATGATTCAGAGGTTTTTCTTTCCTGACTTCTCACAATGCCAATGCATCTTCACAAAGAACTTGTTCAGTTTCATAAAGAAGCTATCTTTCCTCCTAAATATACACATTTGGAGTCATGCCTTTTGCTCTACATATTGCAGAGGGTAGGACAGTAAGACCTGTCTTTTCCCTCAGCTAAAAACAAAACAAAACAAAACAAATGGTTTTTCTCCAGTACTTCCCTAGCTAAGTGGAAATCAAATCTAGACTGATTTGCTTAATGTATTTTTGACTGCATCATATGTTGATTGTAACTGATACTGCTCAACTTTAGATCTTGTTGCCACTCAAGAGAGTTTCTCAAGCCTTTATATGTAATAAAATAGAATTAAAATCTTGCTTATAATTACTTTATGTTAATCTAACTTCTTTGTATTCTTTGAAGTTACTCAGTAGCTTCACTACACATCCCAAGATCAGACTTAAAGCACAGAATTTGAGCTAGATTCCATATAAAGCTCTCAAGGCCTTCCATCTGAGAGCGTTCATCATATAGATTCAGGTCAACCAAAAGCAGCAAGGTTCAGTTCCGCACTGTCCACATATGTGACTTTAGTTTCCTTTGAATTTGCAGCTTTCTGCATAACAAGGAATTACGCAAGCAGAAAGGATATAGTGATTGATTGAAATACTGACCAGCTTCTTTTCTCTTCCCAGTAACCTATATCATGGGACATTAGAGACTTTTAGATATCTACAGAGCACCATGAAAATATTTGAAGTCCTGATATATTACAAGCAGTAGCAAAGCATGCTGTCTTACTCTCTCGCTTCTCAGCTTGCCAAAAAAGCTTGATAAATTTTAAATTTGTGTAAAGAGTTTAGTTAGGGATTGCTAAGCTGAAAAAATTCATTTAATAGAAAGAATATCCAGAGTTCAGCTGATAGGGCTTCTAAGATTTGAGTCCCATTCAGACACTTGTAAAATAATACATTTGTTCTTTTTTTTCAAATTAATTTTCATTTGGAGATTTACCATGTTTCAAAATATTAAAAAATATTTTAGCAAAAAAACAATTCTTATCAAAAAAGCCTTGAAGCCAAAAAATCAACCAATGATCAATTATTCCTGGCTCTAAATTCAATAGGGAAAGAAGGTAGTGTGTAAATTGCTAATATAACACCTTTCCAAACAGTGCGTTTCTCATAGACTCATGGGCAGTAGGCTTGTGGAGTTTATTTTTTCTCAAAACAAGACATATCCTCTAGGATCAATATGATGTTTTATTTCTATATGGAGCAACTGCTCAAACACAGCGTCTAATCTAGTTAGGCTGTTAGGGACAAGTTCAAGTAAGGTGAGTCTGAGCACTTTTACCCTGTCATGAACCTGAGTGTTTCATATTTTAATTGACAACATTCACATCTTTGAGCTTTCGTTTAGACTTTGATAAAATCTGCTCACAAAGGCAGATGGCAGGCTGTTATTTTTAATTCACAAGCCATGTTAAATATATGCCATATGTTATAGAACTTTTCAGGCACAGCCTTTTGAATGCTATCACAATAAACTTATAAACTTACATAAAAGGGAAATCTGACAGCAGAGAACAATATCATTGCAGGTTACATTTTTTGAAAAGTGGAGTGAAAGTGACCTAACTTTCTGCTTGATAAAATATAATTATCCATACCACCAAATAATAATTGAAATGCCAAAGGCAGTGTAAAAATTAAGTATTCGGGGGATCCTGCTATATACTGTTCTCTACCTAGAAAAGATTCCCTACATGCAGTATATGCACTGACTTTCCTATTTGCTTGTAAATAGGTTCATGATTTTTACATTACAAAATATTGGGAACTTCATTTGTGGGTTAATAAAGGTAATAAAATAAGAAGTCTGAAGCCAAGATATTTCAAAGAATTCAATGTCACAGCTGTTGCCTAAAAAGACATTCAAGTTGCAGTTACCTCAGAGCAATGGCTGTAACATGTAATTGTACCTATAAAGAAACTATGGAATACTTTTTCCTTTTCTATGGGAACATGCCAAGGTCCAGGCTACTGTATCGGCTAGACTATTTTTTTTTTCTTTTTTTTTTTTAGCAATGAGTGGAAAGACTATGCCCACCATGTTACTCAAAGGCAAATGGAGGCTTATGAGTGTTGGAAGGCAGCTAAAAGAGACATATGAGCTTTGAGATATGGAGTACAAAGCATGTCTCATTTTAATTTACTATATTACAGAGAGAAATACGAATCCCAGTGAGAGGAAGAAAAGCAATTAGAGATTGGGAGGAAGGAAGGTTTCTGTATGGAACTTGAGAAATTATATGATTGGTTGGATCTGGGGCTTCTCACTTGAGAGGACTATAAGAACACTGGAAAGGGGTGAATTTTTGGCAGCTCTTGGGTGCCTGTGGTCTGGCTGGGCTAACATGGTGAGTGCACCACCTGGGCTGCCAGGAGCAAACATTGTTTATTAGATTCGACGTTTCTGCTTGGGCAGGATGCTGTGGTTCTGGATTTATTCAGCTGCTGAACACTGCCTGGAGCCACAGAAGCTTTAAAGAAAAGATATAAATGTATGTGCAGATTAGCAAAAACATTTCTATATAGTGCAGGAATGGATGAATTATTCATTATGAATTATTCATAATACAAAATTTGCCTTTTTTTTTCCCTGAATATATTTTGGATTTTTTTTAATTATTCAGCAAGATAATCAAATAATATCTACTAAAATTTTTATTATTATCCATCACAATATTTTGTAGGAGCTATTTTTTTGTATACATCTTAACTATATTCACCTACACTGGATTAATCGAGCCCCTGCTGGAACTGTCGACCACTTTAAGTCTGCCAGGAAAAATAGACTAATGAGACCATGCAGAGTTAGGAAAACTGCTCAAAAATTGGATAACTTCTTTTTTTTTTTTTTTTTTTTTTTTAATGAGAGTCATTATTTGCTAACACATTTGAGTGTTGTATAGGACTAAATGAATTCAAGAGATTCATTTGGTTATAAGAGATAAGTTTCCAGAATCTGCAGCAATCTTACTCTTGGGCAGCCTCCCTCATCAGTATCATCAAGAAGACTATAAAATGCTATGGTACAACTGTTCTTGAAGTACCTGCTGGCACTCATATTTGTTAAATGGAATTGATCTGGATCCAGAATGAGACATTAAGGAGATATATGACTACAAAATATATAATAAGGATAGGATAAGGTTAAGGAAGAAATGAAATCGGATTCAGGCCGTGTGTCTTTAACCGGTGTTACTTCAGTTACGGATTGCAGTGAAAGAGAACAGATTCAGAGTGTCCAAAAGATATGTAGTGTCATCTTTTTGATGCAAAACTCTGAACTGAAGAGCTACCATCTCTACACATGAACATTTGCTGTGAGCGATCCTGTGTCTAGTGTCAAGAGAATGGACATGAAATCCAAATGATCTACACTTTTCTATTAATTTCTCTGATTAGTTTGCATCTAAGCAGCAAAGTGGGTACTATGCTACACACACAACAAACTTTTTGAGACTTATAGGTAAACAAAACCAAAAAAGGGTAAAAATATCAAAATAGGAAGCTACAGCCAACAAACTTCAAATCATGTTTCAGGGTTAGATCCCAACTGCTAAAAGCACCCCTCCTAATTAAACTCTGCTGGATCCTGTGGGCCGGTTCCCATCTCTGTGTGTTGGATGGCTGGGTGAATATAGGCTAAGGAATTAAAAACACAAACTTTGCACAAAGTTTCCTTGAGCAGTTTCCATGGAAATGAGAGCGGAAAGACTGCTGGCAGTCAGTAGCTGAGTGTGAGAACTCTTGCTTGCAGATGTCAGTTCCTGACTGTTCACTGAAAACTGCAAGTGTTGGTTTAAAAAATCATCTGCAAACAATGTCTTCAAA
This sequence comes from Nothocercus nigrocapillus, assembly GCA_013398345.1. Taxonomy (NCBI): domain Eukaryota; kingdom Metazoa; phylum Chordata; class Aves; order Tinamiformes; family Tinamidae; genus Nothocercus; species Nothocercus nigrocapillus. Next base: position 732,022 of record WBNA01000243.1, on the reverse strand, counting down.
AGTCTACATCTCTGGGCGAAAAACAAAAACAACAACAACAACAACAACAACAAGTTGATGAAGTTGATAAACTAGTTTTAAAATGTAAAAATCCCTACATTTCTACCTGCCTACTATTCCTCCCTTCTATAAGCATCATCAGTAGTGACTGTATTTTGAATCACTTATCTTTTAGAATTGGATTTATCCTCTGTCCAGGAGGTTGAGTTGATTATTCTGCAGAGTATGCTGAAAGGCTTACCTGTGTAAAGAGAGCACAGGGCTGCTTATTTGTTTGACAAAGCACTTGTGGATTCTGTTTAGATTTGGATTGATAAGATTTACATTCATTTAAATAGAACATGGAAAACGAATAGATCTAATTTTAAAGTTTTAAAAATGTTATTTTTACCAATAAATATAAAATAACATTTTAAATAAAGATTACAAATATTCTTCCATGCTTTCAACATACTCACACGTTTCCAGCCCAACCTTATAATAATTATGGAAAATTACTTACTGTAACACAGACCTGTCCTTCATATTACAGAGAAAATGCTAGAAACTCACATGTGCCTGTTACATACAATGCACATTCTCAACTGAAACTCTCATCAATGCATTTATTCCATTGTGTACTTTTATAGGCAATCTACTGTATTTAAATAATACACAATGGAGTAATGAGTATAAGGTGTTTTTCCTAAGATTACAATCTCGAAGATAGATAAGCATTTTGTTATGGTATACAGCAATTATCATAGTAATGCATAATTTTCCCTGGATTGACTGTCTGCTAGGGTGCTAATTCAGGAAGCACTAACTCATTCGCAAACAGCATCATTAGGAGTTGAGGCAAATAAGCAGCTGATCTGGCTTGTGCAGTACTCTGAAGCCTCAAGACTCTTTTTCCTTTTTTTTTTTTCCCTACTCATTAATTCAGTTTTCATGGCTGCTGCAGCAGGTGGAGTATTTTATCTTCTCATCTCATTAATCACTTGTGGGTTACTGAGGAAACTCTATTAATACCTGGTCAGGAGACAGAGACAGTATAATCCATAACAGCTCTAGCAATAGCAGAACCAGCTGCAGAGCTAACATGCTGTAATATGACCAAGACTTAAGTAATGTATGCAAACCAACGTGAGGCACCTGTAAGGCAAATTGGTATCCCTCAAAAAAGGAATAGGATTACTGCTTAAACCACACAGACCCAAGATGAGAGAAGACAACACAGTAATTAGGATATGGTAAAACTTTTTGACTGGATGATAAATAGGATTGTGGGTTTGACTTTGCTGATTTACTGCTATCTCCCTTTCACAGTCTGTCTCAGAGCAGCTACTGTTTTACCTCTCTGAACTAATGCAAACGCACAATTACAAAGTTTTCTCTTATTTTGAGCTATAGAACAGAGTCAGAAAAGACCTCACTATAAGCTTTTTCTTCTTTCTTTCCCTTTTTTAGCTATACTAACTCCAAGCTGCCAAGATTCATCAATAATTACCCAGGAAAGGGATTTAGCTAAATCCCTATATGTATTATTTTATTGTAGTGTTCAGGAGCAATAGAAAGGGGAAGAAAACTGCTGCAGCAAAAGAGATGAGATTCTCTGAGCTGTTTAGCCCAAACAAGGATGTTTTGAGGGCACAAAGGACAATGAATTATTTTTGCTGCTATTTCACAAAACAGCAGCACAGCAGGCGCTGAGAACATATTTTGCCAGGTATGAGCCTCCAGCAATGGACATTAAGCTGCTAAGTGATCTTACTGGTCACAAGTGGTAGTTTTAGCCAGACATGTACACTCTGCTCCAAAAGGACGTTTTAGGAATGAATCAGATTATCTCCTTCATCTTTTATCCCACCACAGGCCACATTAGTGGTCACCTCTTTCTCTAGGCGCCTGCTTGTCCTCCCGCTTTCTGGGTATATTGGTTCCTAGCTGGTCCCCTAAAGAAAAATCTCACATCCCCAGCCATGGATGAGCTGAGAAGCATCAAAATACCTGTTTCCAATGGGGCTAATGAAGAAGATGACAATTAAAACTTGCAGGCCATATGCCCTTTTGAATTATTCTGCCTTGCAGTGGAGAGGGTCCACCCTCACTGCATAGTCACACTGCTTTCATCCCTCCTCTTCCACATGCTTGATTCAGTCTGTCTCTGCTACTAAAGGGCAGGATTTTCAGAAAAAAAAAAGAAAAAAAAAAGAATACATCCTGAGCCAGTATTTTTTAATGTTTATGAAATTCTTTCTCATTGTCTTCTCTCCTCCCAGATCCTTGGCACTACTTATTCCCTCATACTTTGTCATAAGTAATCTTCCATAAGTGAAACAATATTTTGAAATATCCATCAGTCATTAGATTTTTAGAAGACATTTTCCACAACCTGAACATTGCACTGAGAAAGCTAAGCAAATAAAGTAATCCAATTCTATGCTTTGAGGTATGAAATGACCACTTGCTAGCGGTAAGGAATAGCTTCCCAGCTCCAGCACACTGTACAATATTTCTCATTTAATTTAATACAGGGTCTAACCGAAGATGCAGGGGGATGGGACATGCCTAGTCCGTGTTTATTTGGCTTCTGTGTGAACCCCGGGCTGATCCAGCATGGTTAGCTATAATGGGAATGTCGCACCTCCTAGAGCATTTCTCATCCCTTTTATGGCTTCCAGTTTACCCAGCTGTCCCAGTTCCTTCAGTGTAGTCAGCTGGTGCAGAGGTGATATTGCCAGATAACATAGGCCCTTTCTGATGTAGGCTGATTTATACTAGCTCATTTGAGTATGATTAGTTTACTTCCCCTAGAATAATGATATTAAATGGAGAGACAGCAGAGTTGGTGCTCAATGAAGTAAGAGAGTAACACTATCCAAGATCCAGTTTTCCTCTTTGTGCATAAACTACTGATTCCCTTTGACAAACATTTTTATACATGATCTACATCTAGTTTATTGGTTGGTATATATGTGCACACTAAGAGTCTAAATACTTATGTAACACATTTGAAAATATAAACTTTCAATTAATACCTTATGGTAACTGCTCCTATAAACCAATGCCATCACGACAGAAATCCCTGAAAAAGCAGTAAAAGGCACCGAAGAAGTCATATGCTCCCATTGTCCGAGATTAGGAAACATCAAGTCCCCAAGTCATAAGGAGATAGAAAATAACATTACATTACTGCCACATCACATCTACATATTTGTTTCATCTTTCATGCAGATAGATGTGCCTTGCAACCTTGCAATCTTTTTTTTTTCTTTTATGTATTGAATCCAGCTGAAAAGAGAGTGAATAAACACTAATTCATACTGTTAGCCCTGCCCCTTACTGTCCCTTGCTCGCAGTTTTTATATACATATATAAACATGTGTACAGACACATATAAGCACACAAACATATATGCATATATGTGTGTGTTTCATGTCATTGTAGTGTATTCGACTGCTCCACAATCAGAAACCAGGACATTCTATCTACATATTAGCAGAAAAGAAAATTTATCTGAGATGCAACCCTTTGGTACTATTATTACATTATTGTTACAGTATGCAAGTATGCAAGTAATAAACACAGAGCTGCTTCTTAAAAGCTCACAATGAGTTTCTCCTTTTTTTTTTTTTTTTTTGAACTGATAACTTTGCTCCCTCCTCTGCTTGTTATTTAACCTCCTTAAGAACAGAATCCTTCACACAGCTGAGGTCAAAGAAAGTTTGTACATTGATTGCAATGTGCTTTGAACCAGGAACCACCACAGAAATTATCAGCTAGTGTTTTGTTAGATAATATTTTACCCTGATATTTTTAAACAGGAATGGGAAAAATACTGTTCTTAATTGTGCTCAGTACTCCCTACTGCTATGAGATAATATTTTTCCTATTCTTTCCATTATGAGGACAGGAAAGGAGGACAGGAAAGTACTCTTGAAATGCACCTATTGAATCTTGCAGAACACTAACGGAGCATTAGATTCTTGTGGGCAAATTTAATTTTAAGTGTTATTCTGGCCTCAGGAAGTATTTCATTTACAATAGCAGGCACTGTCAATTTGGACTAGTTTGCTATACATTTACAAAGTTGCATTACCCTTCCTAATCTTTTCTGAACTGGTTCTACTTGATCTCTTAAAAGATTCAAGCTTAACAGGGACTTTTTTAAAAAACAGCCCGCACTGCTTTATGAAGGAAGGAATTTTAAAAGAGAATTTCTTTGGACTATCTCTATGCCAATAGCAGCAAGTCTTCTTCAGTCAAAGGCTCTGTTTCAAGCCTTCCTCTGCAGCGTGCGCTTGTGATCAAATGTCCCATTAGAAACTTCTTTAGACAGGCAGGATGAAGCCCACATCTCCCGAGCCAGAGCACCCAACCAGAATCCGCACCGACTTTCCCCCAGGAAAGGAAAAACATTTCTCGTCATTAGCATACAGCTGCAAAGTGTCACACAGAGCAGCCGGACTCAGAAGTTTTCCCTAACCAGCTTCTCAGGACACTTGTATCATTAATTTCTAACGGCAAATGACAACAACTAGGAAAGGCTGCCCTGCTAACGGAGCGAAAATCACAAAATTAAGAAACAAACAAGCAGCGACCCAAGCTTTCCGGTGAATATTCTGTGACATACTGTATGTGATAGACCACTAATCATTCTTGATTCTATGATAAATTTGAATACTAATCCCTTTTGAATAGGGATTAAGCTCCGGCGTGTAGAGGCGGGATTCATTAGAATTCATCTCGTCAAGACACAGCTCCAACAAACTTCCACGGCGCCTGTGTACGGCCCTCTGCTCAGGGCTGACAACCCATTACCGAAGCTAGCAGAATTGCCCATGAGTAGCTAAAATCAACAAGGGGTAGCCTACGAACACGCTCATTTTCTCAGCCAGAAACTTCAATTGGCATGATGCGTTATACTCCGGAGAGGACTATTTTTAGGGAAAACACTCTTTGGATAATCACAGTTGCAAGTGGAAAGCCGTCACACAGTCCGAAAAACAATGGCAGTAAGTGAGGAAACATAGTACTGTCCGTGTTGATGATCTATAAGCATGGATGTTGTGAGTCCCCTTCTTTTTATCTATACAGCTCCAGCACCAGGCTCAGAACAGTTAAATTACTTCATCTGTTCAGCAGGAATCAGACTAAATGTTAACATATCACTGGAACTTGTTTTCTCAGAACAAATCCTGGAAATTTTTTGATCAAACTGTATCCTTGCGAAGGCATAAAATCATGCCTAATGTGATGTTGAACATGTGCCTTGCAGTAGTGATCTTAAACTGGTGGGTAGAATACATGAGTGTTTTTGTCTCCAAATTAGAAAGGCAAAACCACAAAACTTTTGGGACTCCATCTGCAGTTCAGGCTAAATTGGCATAGCTCTGATGAACACATGGCATGGGGCTTTGCTGATCACATAAGCTGAGGATTTGGAATAGCCCAAGACACATCCTGCTGTTGCAGAAAGGAATGGCTGCAGGCACCCTCAACTAAAATGTATTGTTTGCAGTAAATCACAAGAGACTATGAAGCACAATGAGATCCTAAGCATGCTGCAAGTGAAAAACTGCCTTTTTGTAGGGTGACACCCTATCACCCTATCAACCCTCCATGTGTCCAACAACAGCCAAGCAAAATGGGACATAGACAACCATGGGCTATTCATACAAAACTAAAATTATCTCAGGACAAGTTGTTAAAAGTTTCCACATCATAAGAAATACTACATAGTCCAAGTATCAATCATTCTGATCAGGAGAAATTTTAGCTAATTGATTTGTAATGTGTGTTAAAAATCAATGAGAGATCCAGATGCAGACGCCTAATACTCTGTGCCACCAGCTGTTGCCGAACACACTTTTGTGGGATTGCAGGCTTCCAAATCAATGCATTGATCTCACTGATCCCAAAATGGAGTTGTTTCATTCGGAACATACGGATTGATCTACTTTGGTTTTGTTGTTACCTTTGGCATCTGCAAGAGAAGGACTTCAACCTGAAAGTACTTTTTGAAAGTAAGAAGAGCTGCCATACAGTATGAACAGAAGAAAATGATATTACAGAAGAAAGAAGATATGATATGTTATGTTAAAACTTTCATTTCACTGAGAAGTGGTTTACAAATGCTAATACAAAAGATTGCAATATATTTGAAGTTAAATTGTATTGCTAGCTAATGAGTCTTATAATTTTCATTGGATTCCTGTGAATATCTCAAGCTTTTATGCACAATATACCAATATTATCTAAAATAACTCCAGACTAAAAGGGTGCTATGCTGATTTGAGTAATGTGAGAGCTCCCTATATATTTTTGGCTGAATTAGCACCACCCTATCATTGCTCTCCATTAACATCTCAGGCAGTGAATTTATTCGCAGCAGTGTTCTTGGAAACAATGAACTCAATATACATGTTTTGTCTGAAAGAACATTAAAGAAACATTAAAGAACACGAAAGAAATTTATAATTCAGAGTAGATGAAGAAAGCCAAATCTGAAAGTAAATGTTACTTAGCAGATATATAAAAAAAAACTTACACCTTTTGGATTTCATATCTAGGGTAATGGAAATTAACAGTAAACTTCCTCATCAACAATCTAAAAGCCAGGAATTAGACACGTGCATTATTTAATTCTTGGACTGAAATAAAAGCAAAATTTTAAAGAAATCTAACTACTTTCAGAAAACTTGTTAAGAGAGGCTAGTGTCACTGAAGAAAAAAAACATTTACTACTAATTTAATAAATTAGACGAGGAAAAACAAAGATAATTTGTTGCATTTATTCCATGTATTTAGCTAAACATTTGAGATGAATGTAGTAGCCTGACTGTTTTAGTCAGATATTATTTACTGTCCCTCATAATTATAATTGCATTTGCTATTTTCATCTGCTTTGAAAATATGACTATAACTTATAAAAGAAAAATGAATTATTTTTAAAAATCAGTTAGAACAAAACTAAATAAAAGATGTAATAATGCAGATAGTTAAAAAATCTTTGGCAAAATACATTTGAGGAAACTTTCTGAGCATGATGCATTCTGAGAAACCTGTGGACAAGTAATAGTGGATGGATCTTTGGTCTGTGTGGCCTAGTGAGATATCTTACTTCATCCAAGAATATACCATATCAGAACACTTTATTCTGTTTGTAAAAATAAGAGCTCTACTAAACATATGCTTATGTTATAATTTTTGCTCTGGCATATAGTAAACCTCTTATCAGAAACTATCAAACCAAAACTAAACATAAGGACTCTCTACTTTGAGAAAAACATCCAGCCAATTTTATTTTCATATTAAATCAAGTGTTCATATGACATCGGATTTCTGTCTCAGGAAACTTGCAGAATTTGTTTTATTTTATTATAGTCACCATCCATTTAAAATTTCTTCCACTGATCTAGTCTTTCCTTAGAAACACTGTTACAAAGCAGTACACAGCTCAAAAGATTATTTGTTCTGCAAAATGTTATTTTTTTTTTTTTTTTTTTTTTTTTTTTTTTTTTTTTTTTTTTTTTGGTTTACAGTTGCAGTAACAATTAGCATCCACTTGAGGGCACAAAGAAAAAAGTCCTAAAAAGACTTATGAACTGGTAAGTACAGAGCAAAGGGGCTGCTACATCCTAGCAGTAAAGGTAACACACCCATCTTGACCTTCATTAATGTGTCACATATCAGGACAAGCGTATTCTGAATTCTGTGGAAGTATGTGCCTAGATGCACCAGAGGCTGCAAAAGTAACTTCTTGCCTGGTAAACTTGAGCTTTCTTTTGCTGTCAGAGGGGAAAGTCAATAATGGCAATTGTATTATCATCTGTCCTCATACACTTCTACCAGTATCTTTGGGGAATCACACATAGAGAGACTTGTAGACTGTGTGTGAGTTTTGCCTATACCCTAGAGAACAGTAATTTATTGGAACACATTCAACATACATTTTGTCACAGCATAGGAGAACTATTATATTCAGTATACGCATAGCACAGAAATTCTATTAATTAACATTAGAATCAAAGGTAAGCAGAGAGTAGCATATTTGAGGAGAGGTAGTTTTAACCCTGGATGAAATTTATTTTCCTGTTTGCAAAGAGACTGGTTCAAAAGTAGAGTCACACAATCATTATTTCCTAAAGGAGCTTAGGAAGCTTCAAGGAGCCTATATAAGCTTCAAGGTGTCTCTGATGAATAACTTTCTGTAAGGTAAAAAGGAATCTCACATATTAGCATAGTGAATAAAGCTCTGTTAGAGCACCCGGTCTTTCTCTGTGCTGACACTGAATGACTGAGTGCATTCAAGACCTTTGCTGGTTCAGTATTTAAGTGATTCACATGCTGGGAGTCTCCCCGTGGGAGACTTGCGGTCCACCTGACCTCACACTTAGAATAGTCCTGAAACTAATTAGAATGATCCTGAGATTAATTTCTATTTCTTTTATCAGTTTCATTCTATTATTCTTAAATTATGCTTCCACCACTCCAAGAACAATTCAATTCCTTGATAGTTACAAGCACCAAGGACTCACAAATGGATGTTTCTATGCATTGGCACTTGTTCAGACAAGCTACATACAATGAAATGCTCAAGCTTTCTTTGCTGTTCTGCTTGTCTTCAAGCTGCTCTTCTCAGAATTCCCTGCATACAGCAAGACCTCCCTCAAAGTGCCTGTAATTTTAAGTCTGGTGACACTGTAAGATGGTTAGAATGCCTTCATCTATTATTCATACACAGGTAATAAAAAAATAAAACGTTTATACTTTTCTGATACTACAGTGCTAACACAAGTTTAATGTAGTTTGCAATGATTAAAATGGTCCAGCACTGAAATTTAATGGAAACAAAAGTGAAAAAATTGTTTAGGGAGGGGCCTTTGGAAAAACAATTAAGCACTCGAATGGCTGGTGCTCTTAAAATTTTAGAAAAGCCTTTCTTATACCACCTACAGGTAGGAATCTGAAAGAATACAATAGGAACAGTGTGCATTTTCTGTCCTTGCATGAATATTTTCTACTCTTCCTTTTCCAGCCACAGGTCATCATTCACTATGCAACAGCTGCTGGGGCTGTACCATACCAAATATTTCTCTGGAAAATGAGTCTGTCAAACCCTTCTCTGCTATTAGCACCATAAAAATAGTAGAACTGGTTCAGACCAATATTCCATCTAGACCAGTATCAGTTACTTCTCTAGAAGAAAGCCAGACAGCAGAAAACAAGGTGGCGAGGTAAGGTTTAAGGTGCAGTCACGCACCTTCCAAGTTTTGCTTCAGTTCCTGTGGCCCAGGTTTGTCACTTGCTCCACAAGGAGACTCAGTAGATGAGGGCAGAGCACCCAGGTGTTCATGTCCACCAGCTCCAGTACCTTATGGCCAACAGCCCTGAGGAGGATGGGAGCATGGTTGGGGATGATACCACACAAGAGCTACACCTCACCATCTGCAGCTGAACGATGGGCTGAATGATCTCCAGGTGAAAGCCACCTTTGTTCTAGAGCGGGCTTTATTTATTTTTATTTTTGTCTTGATACATTTTGTCTATTTAATACCTCTCAATGGATCTATTTGCCAAGTATTTGTCCACTCTTCTCTGCAACTTGTTGCATCCACAGTGCTACTGGCAAGGAGTTTACAGCCATACTGTAAAGGAACGTATTTTTGCAACCTGTTTTTTAATAGAACATTAAACAGTGAATAGAACATAGCTGGAAGTGCTACCAGGAATTAAGATTGTCACTCCTGATATATGATTGGTTTGCAGATGCTTCTGAATTTGCCAAATACTAACTATTCATTTTTTTTTTTTTTTTAAACACTTCTAACAATAACTTTAAAAGGGAGAATCACATATCTTTATTGAGGTTAAAGACAGGCTGGTCATCTCCTGGAAAAGCTATAGGGCCTCCTCTTTAGCCAAGAAAACTTACATGTAGAAAAAGATTAACTTTGTTCCAGAGAGTCAAATATTTTAATTCCATGGGAAAAAACACACACACATAGCAAATGCAGAACACTGTGGTGGGAGGGAGGAAGCTCAGTTTGAAAACATTCATTA